>JXCR01083004.1:0-31601 GCA_002079205.1 Phalaenopsis hybrid cultivar
TTGGTCTTTGCAGTAAAGTTTCATTCTGATGGTTCTGCAGCTCGTCTCAAAGCTCGGTCGGTTGTTAAGAGCTATGCCCAAAGTTATAGGATCAAGTAGCAAACACATTCTCTCGGATTGCTAAGTTAACATCGGTTCGTCTACTCCTGTCCTTGCCTACAATGAAAAATTGGCCACCGCACTAGCTAGATATGAAAAATGCATTTCTGCATGGAGTCTGGGAAAGCATTTCATCTTCGAAAGTTCTTATCTGAATTGAAGCAAAGCGCTCGAGCATGATTTGAAAAATTTAGCTAAGCAATAGAAGGGTTTGGAATGCAGAGAAATAGAAGTGCTCACACTATATTCTATAAGCAATCTACTTTAGCAATCATTCTATGGGTAGTTTATGTTGATAACATTATTATTGCTAGAACCGATGTGTAGTGAATCTTATCATTAAAATCATTACATCAAAATTAGTTCAACACTAAAGATTTGGGTTTCTTAAAATATTTCTTGTAGATTGAGGTATCAAGTAGCAAGAAGGGTATTTTTTTTATCTCAACCAAAGTTTGTGTTGGATTTGTTAGCAGAAAATGAAAAATTAGGGGTCAACCCATGCAGTACTCTGATGCTTCCTAATCAGCAATTTATCAATGATGAAGAGTTTTTTTATGATCTTGAACAACATAGGAAGTTAGTGGGAAAACTAAACTAGCACAAAATAACTCATTCTGAGATTATGTATTCAGTTAGCACTATAAATCAATTTATGTCTTCACCCAGAGTCCATCATTGGTCTATTTTAGAATAAATACAATGTTAACTCAAGGAAACTCCTGAACAAGTTATTTTATATCAAGATCGTATGCATAGAAATATATATTTTTCTGATGCAGACTGGTTGATCGAATATCCAATCTTGGACATTGTGTGTATATTGGTGGTAATTCTATCTCATGGAAAAGTAAGAAAAAGAATGTAGAGTCACGATCCAATGCACAACCTGAGTATCGAGCGTTGATGAATGCTTGAAGTGAATAGATGTGGATCTCTCAATTGTTGGCCAAACTGGGTTTTAAGATGACAGTTTCAACAAAGTTGTGGTGTAACAACCAAGTTGCAATCCATATTGCTTCAAACTCTATCTTCCATGAACAAACTAAGTACATTGAGATAGATTATCATTCTGTTCGGAAAAATTCAACAAAATTTGATTTCTAGAGCGCATGTAAATACTGGAAAACAACTATGGGATTTTCACAAAGGCCTTAGTGGAGCTAGGGTAACTTATATTTGTAATAAGTTGGGAATGATAAATATTTATGCTCCAGCCTGAGGGGGAGCGTCATGAAAATAGAAAAACAAACTAGAGGAGATCTAATTACAAAACTCTTTCGTCTATTAGAGACATTCCTAATCTCATTAGATTAGGAGAGTGTGTATATATATGTAACATATATCTTCAATGGAATTAAAAAAAAAGGACGAGTTTTCAGTTAAAGTACCATTACATTTATTATTTTTACACAAGTAAGCACTTTAGTTAATAAAGTATCGTTTTGCTTTGTGATTTGAAGCAGGAATAAACCCTTATGCATCACGTTACACTTTAAAAACAGTGATCACACCTTTTATGAAATTAGCTCTGCAACCATACAAAACCCGGATCCCACAAACTAAATCAATCATATTTAATCATGATATCATTCAAGAAAATCTTCAGGATACACCCTCAATCCACCTTCCATTGAATCTATTATTTGGTTTATTCTGATCCTTCATGATCACACATCGCTTTTCATTCATATTGAGTATATTTCAATTCATCTTGATCGCACATTCAACGTGAGGCTCTTCTAAGCCCATCTTCTAAGCAAAGGAATGAGTTTCTTTTCATTGTGAACAAACCACGTGTACCTTAGTTAAATGCATAAACATATTTTGCAAAAAGCAAAACCTTGATAAATAGTAGGTTGGATATCTTCAGATCGTTATTGCAAATATTTAACTGATAAACAGCAGAAACAGAGTATATTACTATTAAGATAACTATTTTCAATCACTGCAATAGTTCCATAATGCAGATTAAAATATTAATCACAAAGTTACAAGTCCTCAAATCAGTAAACAGAACATGTTCAGATAAATTTTACAGTAGCTTTAATAGTATCCATTACTGGAACAAAAGTTGTAACCCATAATCTCCTTTCTGCAACTGAATATAATAAGAGAACATAATAGCACTAGTTCAATCAAAAGGTAAAGTAGCTTTAATAGAAATCCATTAATGAAATAATGCCCTATAAGCATTAATAAACTCACTTACATTATCCATAAATCCCTCTTGTAACTGAAAAAAAAAATATCTTAGATAACAAGAAAATTCACTTCTGGAGATGCGGCTACCGAGGATTCTGGATCAAAAATATATTAAAATGGTACAATAAAAGCCAAATTGTCATGGCTTAACAAACATGAACCACCACGATGTCGAAACACTAAAAGACATATAAATTGTTAACTTAGTAAGTGAACTGAAGCTTCATGGGCACAATGAATGCCCGACAATAAGAGATGTCTAGCTGCTCTTAAGATCAGGACAAAGCTCTTCTTTGACTAATTTTCAGAAATCTTGTTGCATGTCAAGGGTTCTATATCCTGAAAAGACCAGAAAGGCATTTCTTGCCTCACAAGTTATACTTGTGCATACCAACTTCATCAACCTCAGCTGGTTAACTTATTATCTCACTGCTTCAGAAAATGATAACTGGGACAGAAACAAGTAAAATAAGTAAATGCTGTGACGGCTCCAACAAATAGATGAGATCATCTGCACCACATGAAAGATAAACTTTCAAACAAGCCCAACTGTTCCAGAAAGCACCAACCAACATAATCAGAAATTGTTCTGCAACCCAGTTGATATAATCCACTTCCTTGCCCTGAGTCAAGTTGAAATTGTCCCACCTTATCAAGGCCGAGTTCCTTCAGCATGCTGAGCTAGAAGCTGGACCAGCCCGCCAGAACTTTTATTTTCACGTGTCTTGGATTGAACAACAGCCAATGAGATTGAGCAAATAAATACAGAGCTAAGTTAATACCGTTTCATTCTCTGCTCCACTTCAAAATACTACAATTGTCAAAGACAAATACTAAATAGACCTCAATTGGAAAAGAACCAATTTAAAGAAGATGAACATAATCTGCCCGCCATAGAGTTCACTCAAAGGCACTTTGACTGTAAAGATTATTCAAGCAAATGAACCATGACTTGAAGACATTAAGGGTTCATGGAAACAATGAAAAGCTGCACCTGCCTCATAAAAATAATAAACATGGAACTATGCATTCTTAGTGCTGCAAATATCAGACAACATGCTCCTCACTACGATTTTACTGTAAACAAGCATTTGTTGCTCTCTAGGATTGCCTATGTCTGATTTGGTTGATTAGAAACAATTATAAGGGTTCAACAATTCTCAGATAGAAGCTTGAGAAAAGAAGATATGAGAATTTTTAGATCACATGGCCTAAAGATTGAACCAAAATGTAGACTTTTGCAGTGCCTAGCCCTCTTATAACACGTTATGAAGGTCATCTCAAAATTGACGCAAGAACAGAGAATATCCGAACATTCAAATTTTGAAGTTCATTTCCTAAAGTCACCTAGTAAGATCACTAAGGTAATTTGGCCACAATTTCTATTGATCAAGGAAACTAGATCATGAAACCTTTCTTAAAACAAATACTCTTTGACAGCAGACTATCCTAAAACGGATTATTTGAACAAGTTTCAGAACTAGAATATATAAATTGTCCACATATCAAGAAAAATGATTTCAAATTAAAAAGAAGAAGACATGATTCCCATTAGTAAATCTTAAAGTCTGTTAATCACTTTATTTAGATCTTAAATCATAAATAAAGTAATTTATTGACGACAAATTTTATATTGTACAACATGCCAAGCCCATTTGCTCTTACATGCAGTTGCTTACAATAGTTGAGCACATAGCAAACAGCATTGTACCTTTAGCTAGAATAAAATAGGGATAGCTGGGAATCAAAAACCAAGATATCCAGCTCCACCAGCTTGATCAGCAGCAGATATAAGTCAACCAAAATGCCTATGAAAACTCCAAAAGAAACAGCCATCTATAGCAGTGAAACCCTGGAAATAATTTCTTATCTATTCTCAACTAGATGCAATGAGACATGGTGTGGGTTATAAAGAAATAGCAAATGTGAAAAAGAAAATATGGCCAACACTAATGCAATAGGTAGATTACTTTTTAGGGAATGTAGCAAGAATGGCACCGGTGACTTTGTTAAAGCTTCTTTGTGACCTTCTATTGGAGTTTGTGACTTCTTTGCAGCTTCTTTGAAACCTATTGGCAATCTTGCAGATTCTTCGTGCATCTGCATGCATTGCGGGACTGCAGTGTGACCTGAGGTACTTGCAGCAGAATTGTAGTGAACCCTCGACTGCTGCACATTGAGGTTATCGCAAAAAGTGGGGGTATTCTGCAGATGATTTTTCATTGGTTTATGTGGCTTATGGATGTGATTATCGTGACAAAGTTAGTGCAGCTAATTCTAGTGTTGTTTTAATGATTATAAAGAAGATTTTTTAGGCATTCAAAAAAAGTAATTATATGACTAAAATTTTATATGTACAAATTGTTTTTTTTACTTCCAATATTTTCATTCTTGATCAAGTGTGAGAATTGAAGAATTCCAAGCTTGAACAAGAGTGAGGCTTGTTTATAATGACTTCTGTTCCAGAATTTATTTTACGTCTCTTTCTTCTTAGGAGTTCATTTTTGTTTAAAGTTTGCTATAATTTGGATTTATGTCGATTGCATGATATTTCAATTACGTGGGTGACTAAGTGATCCTAAATCGTAATTGTTATTTTTTAATAGAATGCCATAAATCTTTCATCTACATTAGTTTCTATCATTGTTTTTGGAGTAATAGCTTTCATCATGTGAATCTTTAAATGTTCGTTAAATTATATTTTGCATCACTTAATATATCTGGATTAGAAATTTTAGACCCTAGTACGACCCTACATCACACCCCTTAACAGATCTGCAAGTTAGTAAGAAGACTGAAAGATATCAGTAAGAAAATATCTACACAACACCAGAAGGTCTAAAGGGAAAACAATCTCAGCAACCTTGGGTCTGCCATAGCAAACAGGCAACTTCCAACAGGGACACCCACATCTCCCATACCGATCAAAATTGGGACCTAAAAAATCACAACAATTGATTGCATAACGAAGAAGTAACAAAAATAAAGAAATAAAATTTTAATAATAAAAAAATGAGGTCCGCCTGGGAAGATGACACTAGCCACAATTGCAACATCTCAACTGATCTACATCATTTTGAAAGAGCATGTGTAATTTACGGAGATTCCTGCTAATTTACATAGCTGAGATCACTAATTTGCCAGTAGCTCAGGATATTAATTTCATATTTAACTAATGATGGAAGACACACCTTCACACTTCTTGATATGCTACAAGACGTTTCCTTGTTGAACAAAACAAAATTCAAGACAATAAAAAGCAATTACATCATAAAAAATGTTAGCTGCAATTTAAGGATTCAACATATATCCTGAGACAAAATTAAAGTAGCATATCTAGAATCCAAATTTTCACTATTCAAAGCATGAAGCTTTGTATGTTCAAAAGGGTAGATATATCTGTGTGAATGTTGGCACTGAAAATTCAAGCACTGCCTGTAATGTCCTGTTTCAATTATCTGGGGGGAAAGAAATGAAGAACTGAAGAAGAGGAAGTGAAGAGCCAGGTAGCCAAAAGAGAAAAAAAAAAGAGAAATAAAGCGGAAGGATCGAGAAGCCAAGAAGATAGATTCACTGAATTTTTCCTAGTATTATTGTGGTTTAGAAGGTAAAACATTCACTAGCTTTGTTTAAGCTTACTGTTGTTTTAACTTAACATTTCAGGTTTAATTAAGTGATTACAAGATGAGCGATAGAAGAAAAATTTTTTATAGAAAATGCGAAACAAACAGTGATGAAGTAAATTTAATTATACTGTTTAATTTAATTTGATTATTAGCTCTTTCATTTGTTAATAATTAGTTATGGAAAAAAAGAAAATTTTAATTCCCATCATCCGGTCATCTATATCTGTCTTGTTTATTTCCAAGCCCCAGGTTCGATCGTGATGCGGCCCATTTTGTGAGAGTAGTGGTTTTGAACTAAATATGTAGAATACAAATTGGATTTTAGATAAGATGTTACNTTTTTTTATAGAAAATGCGAAACAAACAGTGATAAAGTAAATTTAATTATACTGTTTAATTTAATTTGATTGTTAGCTTTTTCATTTGTTACTAATTAGTTATGGAAAAAAAAGAAAATTTTAATTCCCATCATCCGGTCGTCTATATCTGTCTTGTTTATTTCCAAGCCCCAGGTCCAATCGTGATGCTGCCCATTTTGTGAGAGTAGTGGTTTTGAACTAAATATGTAGAATACAAATTGGATTTTAGATAAGATGTTACTCGGAGATTTCACCATCAATTTGTGAGGAATTTGTGATCTAGTTGAGATTTTCTAAAGACATAAAGTCCTTATGATTCACCCCTCCTAAACAAAAGAGAACTCTTGCTTAAAGTAAGTTGATAATCACTAAAAATTTATCTTATAATAATAGTAATTTGATTTAAGATAGAAAAAATTTAGTGTCATAGCTCGAAACGGTTTGTATAACCTGATTAAGGTTAATGCTTTTATTGTCTTAATTTATCACAGACCCAACGTACTTAATTTGAGTTAGTAGTTGACACAAGCTAATCGAAAGNGAGAGATGGTATAACCTGATTAAGGTTAATGCTTTATTGTCTTAATTTATCACAGACCCAACGTACTTAATTTGAGTTAGTAGTTGACACAAGCTAATCGAAAGATCGTTCTCAGCACTCACAGGATTTTGGTTGCATCGTCCAATAGAACCTTATAAAGCAAGGATAACTATAAAAAATTGTCATATAAGATGCAGGATATAATTTACAGCTTAAGAAATTGAGCTATTGAAAAATTTTTGGGATTTTGGGCATCACCATAAAATAATGATTTCATTTTGCAATAAATGACCTCGTCAAAGAGTCATAATCAAAATTATATTTAGCATTACAATTTTGTTATAAATTACTAGATCAAAAGAAAAGTAGAACATCTTTATTGGCATGAGATTTTGAGAGATTTCAAAAATATACTTGATATGGCATGAACACTTTGTGAGCTTAGATTATCTTATTAAATTTATCACTCTCAATAAATTAATGTAAGGGATGGATCAAATTTTACTGGTTAGCTTTAGATAAAAAATTCAAATGAAATGTCTTTTTTTTTTATATTATAGTTTTTTTGGACTTCTGTATTTTTATAAAGATATAAGCCCAATTTGATTTTTCTTNTCTGGTTAGCTTTAGATAAAAAATTCAAATGAAATGTCTTTTTTTTTATATTATAGTTTTTTTGGACTTCTGTATTTTTATAAAGATATAAGCCCAATTTGATTTTTCTTCAGATTTAAGGTCATTTTTGATAATAGGGTCTCCTTTGATTGAAATTTTATATCAATGCAACCATCATCAAAATGGAATATTAGAATCATTTCTCTTTGTAAGTTAAGAGCTTGATTTTTTGAAAAATAAACCTACTTGGCTATGATGTGAATATATGTGACCATAATAAGGGTTCATGATTTCCACATCCATCTAATTTAATTATTTATTACATCAAGAACCACATTCACACTACACCTACATGTATAGGAAAAGATATTTAGGCTGGAATTTGTCGGTTCTTGCACAAGCAAGATAACTTCAAAATTTTGTATTTTAAAAAAAATTAAATTTTCTTTCTAGAAAGCTTTGAAAGCATTATCCAAATGAAAGAAAAAATAACTACAAGACGTATGCACGAAAAGGTATTTGACACGAGTATTTGATGATGTTTAGTTTATTTGATTGAAGTGACAGGGAGAACTAAAAATTATTCCCTTTATTGTAATTTTTCAAAGGGATATTATATACATAGCACCCGAAACATTACTATTTACAAAATATAGCACGCATGTGCTATTTTTGAACTTCTGAACCAATGTATTTATGTGTTCACGATGGAACAACTGAGAATTTGGTAAAAATGAAAAATATGGGTTAGGGCTTTATAATGAATTTTGATATTTGAGTGAGAATATGGAAAATGTATAAAAGAGGGTGCTAGATTTGTAAATAGCAATGTTTCGGGTGCTCTGCATGTAATTACCCCTTTTTCAAAATATATTAAATGAATGTCTATCATAGGGCAAAGGCCTCATCTACTCCAATCTGCTTCGCATAAAGGACAAACCTGAATGGTGAGACAAAATCAAATTTATCTAATTTTTATTCATCAAAATAATTTTTTATTTTTATATTTAAGCATATGAGAACAAGATTTGCACATATTTTGATGCACTTACATATTATGTAATTTGTACATATTAAATTATTTGTGTGAATTTATTAACATTGAAACACAGGCAAATTTACATTTTGAACTTTAATAAATGTATTATATCTGCTTGCATATATGTGTTATAGATCTAGTTGTGAATGTCACTGGTTAGAATCTATCCTGTATTTTCAACAGTCATAGTTTGTTTGCATGCAATTCATATTTTACTCAAGTGGAACTCATTAGAATTTTTCTCCATTTATAAATAGAAGGGCTTGCCAAATACATTTCACAGTTCAAGTTCAATTTACCGAATACGGAAAGATTTTATTCTTTGCTCGTGAGTTTCAACATCTCTATAAGTTCATCTGTGTTACATATTATCCTGTATTAGTACACATTGCATTTAAAGTTCTCCTTTTTGTTCTAGACAGGTATTTATATTTTAATTTTTCTTCATGTTTTAGTCCAAAAAGATTTTTTTTATTTATTTTTTTCAACAAGTAGAATCAGACAAAATTTCAGCAATCTCCTAGCATTTCCCTTCAACTAGATTTAGCAGAGCGTTAGGCTTGCTCACCATGCAAAATTAAGTAAAAGATTCATTCATGTACATATAAGATAAGAGGAAGCAACTAGAAAGTTGCAATCTTTATAGTATTTTGGGTAAACTCTCAACACTATTTAAAAGATTTTCTTCGCAAATTTTGTTACTTTTTCTTAAATCTTTCTTTTTTTGTCATAATTCATCATATTTTTCTTCTTTGAAATGCATAACATCTATGTGCATGTGTGTGTGTGCATCTATGCACATGCGCATGTGCTTACGTGTGTGGATGTGTGTGCACATGTACGCATATAGCACATGTACACATATATTGTGTGCATGCATGTGTGTGGATGTGTGTGCATATGTACGCATATAGCACATGTACACATATATTGTGCGCATGCTTCAATGTGACATTACTTGTATGGTTTTAATATGCACTAGTTTACGAGCAAAATGTACCATATCAAAATAAGTATGATAGTTTCTTTGAGTGTAATAAATAGTTATTCATATTTCTTTATTCTTTTTAGGTTGTTTCATTAGTTATTAAATTTTTAAATGTGCTTGTGTTTACAAGGCCAATGATAGCTTTGAAGTAGTTTGCTCGGAAGAAGGAAGCATGTCACGTGGTAAGTATTAATGTGGTATTCTTTGATGTAGGTGTAGAGAAAGGGAAACTAGCACCATCGTGAAATTCATTAAAAAGGTTCAATATTTCCCGCCAACGATCCACTAATCAACCTCCCACAAATGCTCTACTGAATGGCATTTTCCTAGAGATGGTTAATGAATGAAGTCAACAATCCATTCTCATTATTACTTGATCACTATCCTACTATAAGACAAAAGTACCCATGAGGGAGAAGAGCATACATGCTCCACTGCCCAACCTCCTAGCACCATAATTGCCCATCATTGCAATCGAAGGATCTCAACATCCCATTAATATTAAAAGATCATAACTACTACTACCATGAGAGAAAACTATCAAGGAAGAAGAACACCGATGTTCCGCTGGTCTACCTCCCATGGCTACAATCACATCATCGTAATGACAAATGAAATTGTTCTCACCCTACCCACCAAATTGAGAAGAAAATCACTAAAACCCTACAAGTTGAGGTGAGTTAAATAAGAATTTATTTCCAAAAAGAACAACCTTAATTTTAATAATAATTTTCTACAAATATGATCATCGAAGCATCTAAATCCAGTAGCACGTTAAATTATGAACAAAATATAAATGAAATTTAACTACTATAATAACTCGACGCATAATAAATCATTCTTGACACAATTAAATGATTTATAACCTTAATCACCGTCCCCTAATATACTTGAAGCATGAACCAAAAAACTCTTCTCCAGAAGATGCACGAGCGACAACCTGAAAATCATCAAATAATAGATGTGAGTTTATAAAAAAAAAAAACTAAATAGAAAAATACCCACCGATTGAGTATAAACTATAATAAATGATGCATAAAAATTATAAAATAGAAAAATTAGAAATAATAATATGTATTATAGCATAAAAATTATGGATGTGTTAAAAAAATAATATTTTCCGATATGTAAATCTTCAATAGTGCTTTATGCAATAGTGCTCATAAATGTTTATATGGATACTAATGATTATTGTGTTTAAATGCAAAAACATCTATATCAAAGCACGCCATGTATATAGATCCATTAAAAACTCATCAATCATTTATCATTTTTTTAAATTTGTACATGTTTATAATTGGTTTTATACGGCACCCAAAAAACAATAAGATAAGCAAAAACCAATAAAAATTAAACTATTTCCAAAAGAGTCATCAACAAATTCCCCAAAGGAATTTACTGACAATACATGTATTATGCCCACAAGCACAGCTTATGTAATTTTAATATTACAAAAAAAATTATTAATGCAGATTCTATTATCATCTAACACTGTTACATACCAATATAATTTATGATATATGGCCAATAAATAATTCTCACTAATCAAAACAATAAACATAAACTTCTTAAAAATTTATACAACAATTAATATAACAAACCTAACAATATATATACATGAATATAAAGACACACATGCACAGACGCACACATGCATGCACGCACACACACTCACACGCACACACATAAGAACGCACGCACACTCACATGCACGCACGCACACAAACACACACACAGGTATATATATGATCCTATGAAATAGTCAATACAACCACTTTAAGCATATTCCAAAAGGAAATAATTTTGAATTTTTCCCCAATTTATTCTTATTAATGAATTCCAACTATTTATGTGTTATATAATGCTTTATATAGTGAATATCATTGACCATGGTTTCATGTTTCCTTCAAACCCCATCTTCCAAACTAATAATCAAATTCTCTTTTGAGTTGCATAAAGAATTCCATTAAGAAAATACAATCACCATCAAATGCTTTTATCAAGAAGAACATGCTTGGGGAATTATAACTTCATTATAACAAGAACAATATATCTCCACCCATGATTGAGCTCATCAAAATCAAGAATTATACACTTAACAAACCTCCTATCTAATAAGTGCTTATTAAAGGAAATTAGTAATACTTTGCAAGAAGTATTATTAATTATAAAAATCCAATAAAATATTTTTAGCTACATATACATATGTATATATGAATTTCCATAATTTCTCATGAAAGAAGAAAAAAAAATTAAGTAAGGATATTGGTTCAAATATAAGGTCAATTATCTTTCAATAAGCCACCTAGCACAATCCGAATTCATTGCCAAATAACAAACAAAATTATTATAGTAAAATTTTAAGAGCTTACCTAGTTTCTCCAAGAACAAAGAAGATCACAACGGCAAAGAAGGAAAATAATAGAGAAAGACATATAGTGTTTCTATTCTTTTTTGCCTTCCCCAACATCCTCTCCATAAATCTCGCCTAATAAGTTGAAGCCAACAAAGCCATTGAATCAAAATTTCTTCCTCAATCTAGATTCCATGTTGTGTATCCTAAGAGCCACCGTCCATTATTGCTCTATTTTAGATCAACCACCTTCCTCCCACTCGTCGCTTGCTCTTCGTTTGCTCAATCTCTCCGACTCACTCGCTCTCTTATGATCACCCTAGGATCCCAATTTGAGGTAAGAAACGGTTCGGCTAAGGCGATGGGGGAGGGAACTAGGTTGGGCCGGTCCAATTTAGAAAAAGGGGGTTAAGATAGGTTATTATAATTGTTCTCCAACACCGTGTTGTACTCTACAGCCCAACCTCTTGTTATCATGTTCACTCGCCTTTACGACCGCTTGCCACTATGCAATCAAAGAAGAACCAAGTTGAGGAGGAACAATATAGAGAACAATAGGAGGCGGTTTGTAATCCAGACAACACAGCTATTTCCATTTTTTATAGCAATTAACAAAATGTGCATAATATAGTATGATTTTATATAGGAAAAATTTGAGAAACAAGGGTTTTGAAATTCAGCATCTTCATTACTTCAAGTGAGAAAAATTATTAAAAGGACTCATTCTCTCTATATGAGGCTTACTACTAAGTGCATGGATTAGCAATGACCCTTAACTCTATTTTATACAACTTTCAATCAAGTTAAATTTAGATTCGATTTTCCTTACTAATCTTTCTACAATAGTCCCATGTCACAATGAAACAAACTTTAAATCTAAATAAAAAAAAAAATTGTAACTAAATCCTCTTAATTAAAAGACCTTGCAAACAAATGTGCTCGCTAATTAAATACAANGGTCCAATTAAGTAAAAGGGGGTTAAGATAGGTTATTAGAATTGTTCTCCAACACCGTGTTGTACTCTACAGCCCAACCTCTTGTTATCATGTTCACTCGCCTTTACGACCNGAAACGGTTCGGCTAAGGCGATGGGGGAGGGAACTAGGTTGGGCCGGTCCAATTTAGAAAAAGGGGGTTAAGATAGGTTATTATAATTGTTCTCCAACACCGTGTTGTACTCTACAGCCCAACCTCTTGTTATCATGTTCACTCGCCTTTACGACCGCTTGCCACTATGCAATCAAAGAAGAACCAAGTTGAGGAGGAACAATATATAGAACAATAGGAGGCGGTTTGTAATCCGGACAACACAGCTATTTCCATTTTTTATAGCAATTAACAAAATGTGCATAATATAGTATGATTTTATATAGGAAAAATTTGAGAAACAAGGGTTTTGAAATTCAGCATCTTCATTACTTCAAGTGAGAAAAATTATTAAAAGGACTCATTCTCTCTATATGAGGCTTACTACTAAGTGCATGGATTAGCAATGACCCTTAACTCTATTTTATACAACTTTCAATCAAGTTAAATTTAGATTCCATTTTCCTTACTAATCTTTCTACAATAGTCCCATGTCACAATGAAACAAACTTTAAATCTAAATAAAAAAAAAAATTGTAACTAAATCCTCTTAATTAAAAGACCTTGCAAACAAATGTGCTCGCTAATTAAATACAATAGTGTGTGGAATTATGATTCTTCTCTTATGAAACAAAATTGGTCGTACAAACAAAAAAAGACTGCCTCACGCACTGTAAGCACAAAGCAACCTTGAGAAGTCTAGTTATATATACATCAAAGGACCAAAATCAGAGCTACAGCAGTTTCCCAAAACATTATTTAAAAAAAAACAATGTATCAAGCAAACTATCTGCTAAAAAAGGAGAGAATTGAACTATAAAATCTTATCATAAGNCTATTATCATCTAACACTGTTACATACCAATATAATTTATGATATATGGCCAATAAATAATTCTCACTAATCAAAACAATAAACATAAACTTCTTAAAAATTTATACAACAATTAATATAACAAACCTAACAATATATATACATGAATATAAAGACACACATGCACAGACGCACACATGCATGCACGCACACACACTCACACGCACACACATAAGAACGCACGCACACTCACATGCACGCACGCACACAAACACACACACAGGTATATATATGATCCTATGAAATAGTCAATACAACCACTTTAAGCATATTCCAAAAGGAAATAATTTTGAATTTTTCCCCAATTTATTCTTATTAATGAATTCCAACTATTTATGTGTTATATAATGCTTTATATAGTGAATATCATTGACCATGGTTTCATGTTTCCTTCAAACCCCATCTTCCAAACTAATAATCAAATTCTCTTTTGAGTTGCATAAAGAATTCCATTAAGAAAATACAATCACCATCAAATGCTTTTATCAAGAAGAACATGCTTGGGGAATTATAACTTCATTATAACAAGAACAATATATCTCCACCCATGATTGAGCTCATCAAAATCAAGAATTATACACTTAACAAACCTCATATCTAATAAGTGCTTATTAAAGGAAATTAGTAATACTTTGCAAGAAGTATTATTAATTATAAAAATCCAATAAAATATTTTTAGCTACATATACATATGTATATATGAATTTCCATAATTTCTCATGAAAGAAGAAAAAAAAAATTAAGTAAGGATATTGGTTCAAATATAAGGTCAATTATCTTTCAATAAGCCACCTAGCACAATCCGAATTCATTGCCAAATAACAAACAAAATTATTATAGTAAAATTTTAAGAGCTTACCTAGTTTCTCCAAGAACAAAGAAGATCACAACGGCAAAGAAGGAAAATAATAGAGAAAGACATATAGTGTTTCTATTCTTTTTTGCCTTCCCCAACATCCTCTCCATAAATCTCGCCTAATAAGTTGAAGCCAACAAAGCCATTGAATCAAAATTTCTTCCTCAATCTAGATTCCATGTTGTGTATCCTAAGAGCCACCGTCCATTATTGCTCTATTTTAGATCAACCACCTTCCTCCCACTCGTCGCTTGCTCTTCGTTTGCTCAATCTCTCCGACTCACTCGCTCTCTTATGATCACCCTAGGATCCCAATTTGAGGTAAAAAACGGTTCGGCTAAGGCGATGGGGGAGGGAACTAGGTTGGGCCGGTCCAATTAAGTAAAAGGGGGTTAAGATAGGTTATTAGAATTGTTCTCCAACACCGTGTTGTACTCTACAGCCCAACCTCTTGTTATCATGTTCACTCGCCTTTACGACCGCTTGCCACTATGCAATCAAAGAAGAACCAAGTTGAGGAGGAACAATATATAGAACAATAGGAGGCGGTTTGTAATCCGGACAACACAGCTATTTCCATTTTTTATAGCAATTAACAAAATGTGCATAATATAGTATGATTTTATATAGGAAAAATTTGAGAAACAAGGGTTTTGAAATTCAGCATCTTCATTACTTCAAGTGAGAAAAATTATTAAAAGGACTCATTCACTCTATATGAGGCTTACTACTGAGTGCATGGATTAGCAATGACCCTTAACTCTATTTTATACAACTTTCAATCAAGTTAAATTTAGATTCCATTTTCCTTACTAATCTTTCTATAATAGTCCCATGTCACAATGAAACAAACTTTAAATCTAAATAAAAAAAAATTGTAACTAAATCCTCTTAATTAAAAGACCTTGCAAACAAATGTGCTCGCTAATTAAATACAATAGTGTGTGGAATTATGATTCTTCTCTTATGAAACAAAATTGGTCGTACAAACAAAAAAAGACTGCCTCACGCACTGTAAGCACAAAGCAACCTTGAGAAGTCTAGTTATATATACATCAAAGGACCAAAATCAGAGCTACAGCAGTTTCCCAAAACATTATTTAAAAAAAAACAATGTATCAAGCAAACTATCTGCTAAAAAAGGAGAGAATTGAACTATAAAATCTTATCATAAGGAATTCCATGTAACCCAAAGATGTCAATAAACCATAACAACGAACTACCAAGCCCTCTGATTTTGGCACTTCCTTGCATTAAACAAGAAAAAAATCACGAACCGGCTAGGACAATAGAGTTCTCCGCCTACAACTTTCACCTCAGAAAGATTGGACAAAAACTTTTTCAAAGAGGAACATGCCAACCATTTGACTTGTTATCACAGATACCCATCTATTAAACTTCACATTTCAGTACCTATAAATGGAATCTCGACCACCGATCTGACAAACACAATTGGGATAACAGTCTACACAATTAATCGTGAGACAAAAGTATAAAAACAACAAAAATACATGGAATCGATATCAAGAGTTTTATAGGAAGCAGGATCCCATTATCGATTGAACATGAGAATCAGAGTTCAGAAATGGGGAAAATCACATGAGAGCAGCGAGATACCTTAGGAGCAGAAATATGCCGACAAGCAGATATCCGGCGGCAACGGATTCCTTTCCACGGGAATCGTTGGTTCAAGCTGTCGTCCCTTTCAATTCAAGAAGGAATCGTTCGGAAAAACAAAGTAGGGAAGCAAGGCAAAGGAGAAACCGGAGGGCAGCAATTTGCTATCTTCAAATTGAAAAAATATTACATTAGGTACTTAGAAATACCGTGCGCAACCAATAAAATCACGCCACGCGCGATAGGAGAAAAAAAACGGCGCAGTAACACAGAAAATATTCTCTCCTGTGTTATTCATGTGTTATTGCGTGTTATTCATGTGTTATTGCGTGTTATTCATGTGTTATTGCGTGTTATTCATGTGTTATTGATGCGTTATCGTGTTATTATAACACCGAGAATATTCTCATGATACAATAACACATAATAACACTTGAATAACACGGGGAATATTCCCGATAGAGAAAAAAACGGCACAATAACATGGGGAATATTCTTCCCCGTGTTATTCATGTGTTATTGTGTGTTATTCATATGTTATTGATGTGTTATTGTGCTATTATAACACCAAGAATATTCCTATGACACAATAACACATGAATAATACACAATAACACATAAATAACACGGAGGGGAATATTCCCCGTGTTACTGCGCCGTTTTTTTTTCTCTATCGCGCAGAGTGTCGTGGCGTTATTTTATTGGCTACGCATGTTACTCTACGTGCGTAGTACTGATGTAATATTTTTTCCTTCAAATTACCCAATTTGGGGATTATATATTACATATTACATATTTTACAAGCACAAGAAACATCGAGGACAAGGTGACCTTGCAAATTACCACTAATTTAATGTGCACTCCCTTCAGACATATATTACTTTAATATTTATATATTTATTTGAGGGATGTATAGACGCACCATTATCACTTAAAATAATATTGTTTAGTACGCCTAAATTTATTTATTAACAATAATCGCCTCTTAATTAATACCCTTCTCACCTTTCTAAAATTTTGGTCATTTTTGTATTCCTAGTCCTAAAACTCTCATTGTTTTTACCTTCCCAAAATAACAAAACCCTCAACCACAAAAAAAGAGGATAACAAACTTGGATTGGATCTCTCTGAAAGGAGAAATGATGGGACCTACCGCGTGTGAATGTCAACGTCTAGAAGGAAGATGTGAGAAAGTTCTAATGGGATCTCGTGAAAAGAATCAACGACAAAGTTGCCCCGTGCATTAAGATGAGATCTCACTAATATGTCATTTGGTGCTTGCCTATATCCGCTGGCTAGCATCATTTCATGTTTAAATATGTCATTTAAACTTAAGAGAAGTTTTAGTCTACTAAAATTAGTCTTAGCCTGGAAATAAAGTTGGTTTTAATTTGTGCTAACTAGTTCTACAAAATTACAAACTACAATTAAAGATTTACTCCTACAGTGATCCTACTAAATATATTTGAATTGGTGATAACCAATATATAAAACTACCCTCCCTTGCAATGATTTAAGTAGTGTGTAAGAAAATGAATACTTTAAATTGAAATTGTGACTAATGACAAATATGAGCAGTTCTCATCTTTATCCCCTCCCGAGTGCAAAAAGAAGTTTAGTTAAACTGGTTTTAATTCCTTAATCCCCAATTTGAACCCATCAAATATTATTTCCATATATATTTGCATCTCCCTATAGTTTACTTTTGTTTCATGTCCTAAAGTTTAACGTGAATATTCTAATCATTCTTCCATTCCTCTCTGGTACAATTAAAATATATAGTCTTTATGTACATATTTTTATACCTTTTTTTGAGATATTGTGCTTTAATGAAAGGTATTTGTGTGTATTTTTAAGGTACAATCAAATGGATGAAAAATTATGAAAGTAGTGAAAAAGAATCAAATTTGAAAAATAAAGAATGTGCAAAAATGAACTGTGGCGCCTAAACGCCCAAGTCTGACGCTTACACGTCAGTTAAACAGAGAGAACCACACCTAATCGTCAGGTACCTCGCGCTTAAGCGCCAGAAGTAGTTATTTGAAGATTCATTGAATTTGGACGAGTTTTTGAAGAGGTGTTTGAAGCAACCCTTGGTAAAAAAGTGGGAAATAGTTAATGGACACAAAAAGGAGGCAACTTCTAGAAGATTCATTGAATGAGGACACATTTTAAGGAGACGCCTAAGCACATCTTGGATTGTTATAAAAGAAGCTTAGATCATCCAAGGAAGAGGCCAATTATCATCCATCCATCCAGACCAACCAATGTCAACCACCACATACGCCGCCGCCTATCGCCACCACTGCCGCCCATCTTTTCTTTTTATTTTGAGTTGTATTTTGTATTGTGAGTGAAGAAAGAGACTCAAAAAAACTTCAAGACATTTGGTGGAGAGCAATTTCAGATAATTTTTTATCTTTGTGACTATATTTTTTTTTAATTTATACTTCTTGTTTGTGTGCATGATTGCTACTTTCAAACTCAAGTGTGGTTATGTTTTCTCCATGAATTCTAAGTAGATTTCTTATCTTTTTCCTTAAATTGGTAAGTTATTAAGTATTGGAGGGAAGTTGTGTGAAGTATTAGACTTTAATGTTGGAAGAAGTTGTGATGATGTTAAATCTTATACTTCATTTACTTCTTGATTTGACAAATTAAGGTGTTAATACCTGTTGCGAGAACATGTAAGATCCGAGGTGATATTTTCTCCGTTAATAAATGATAAGAATCACATTTGATTTCATGAATGAGAATGTAGTTCATGGGGTTGAATGCAAATAAATAGGAAAATAAACTTTGAAGGGTATAGAACTAGAGGACTTTAGAGTGACAAACTAAAGCCCCCAATTTGATTTATAATTTTAGGTTTTTATATGAGATGTTAGCCCCCAGGTGGATGGAGAAAAGGGAACTCTAGAGTGAGAGCTAGTATCTTTCCTATCTAACCCGTCTTCATGACTATTTAAACTATAAATTAGCCAACGTTCTTTATAGCATCTCTAGTACGGGTAAAGAATATTATTGTTCCTATTTGGCACAACACAATTAAAATAATTTCACAATAGAATTCTTATACTTTTTTACTGATTCAAGATGAAGAAAAAGATATTTTATTTATATTGCCTTCATTTTGCAAATATCTAGTTAAGTTAGTTAGTTGCTTACTTTATTCTCAATACTCAAAAATTACAGAAATAATTGAACTTTCATTTCTATTTTAGTATCTAGAGTTTAAATAAGAATTTTTTGCTAAGTAGAATTTTATTATCTAATTTCTCCTATTTTATGAAGTACATATTATATTTTCCTTGTGGGTTCGATATTCGGGGCTTAATCAAAAAGTCTCATATTACTTGATAACGATATGTATACTTGTGTAGTATCACATATTAGATATTATAATTGTATTCTTTCTTGCTTTTAAATTAAGAATTTACCTAGCTTTTGCTTGGAATCAAGTTTTTGGCTTTGTTGTAAGTTAAGAATTATAATTATAAAAATTAAGCATATAATCGCATACATCGCANTCTATTTTATGAAGTACATATTATATTTTCCCTGTGGGTTCGATATTCGGGGCTTAATAAAAAAGTCTCATATTACTTGATAACGATATGTATACTTGTGTAGTATCACATATTAAATATTATCATTGTATTCTTTCTTGCTTTTAAATTAAGAATTTACCTAGCTTTTGCTTGGGATCAAGTTTTTGGCTTTGTTGCAGTTAAGAATTATAATTATAAAAATTAAGCATATAATCGCATACATCGCATTGACATCTATAAAGAGAATCGGGATCAACTTTTTTGGCGCCGTTGCTGGGGAAAATTAATGAGAATTGCAAAATTTTTAAAAGATTTTTAGAAAGCAAAATTTTTAATTTTATAAAATTTTATTTAAATTTTTAGATTTATTATAAGAATATTGTAGTGTTGTTTTTATATAAAGTTCTTGTTTGTGTATTTTTATTTTATTTTATGTGTTTTATAGTAATGTCTGTGTATTTCAGTTTCTACAAGACTAGTGCCTTACATTATGAATTAGAAAGAACTATTAGAAAATTAAAAAATTAAAAATTACTGAAGAAAATAAAAAATTTCAAGAAATGAAAAATCAAACAAATAAAAATACTGAAGAGTTTAGACCTTTTAAGAGACTATGCAAACCCTACGATGGATGAACTTCATTGTTGTATTCAAAAACCCATTGTTGTGGCTAATTCATTTGAACTTAAACCCGCTATTATCCAAATGGTATCAAATAATCATTTTGGGGGAGCACCAACTGAAGATCCAAATTTACATATTGTCAAATTTCTAGAATTGTGTGCTACATTTAAATATGATGGTGTATCAGATGATGATATAAACTTAGATTTTTCCCTTTCTCATTGAGGAATAAGGCTAAGATATGATTACATCTGTTAGCACATGGATCTATCAGAATTTGGGGTGATTTAGCATAGAAATTCCTTGCTAAATATTTTTCATCATTAAAAAACTGTGAAGTTTAGAAATGATATTACATCGTTTTGTCAGTTTGAAGGTGAATTTATTTATGAAGCATGGGAAAGATTTAAAGAACTACTGAGAAAGTGTCAACACCATGCTATACCAAATTGGTTAATAATTCAAACCTTTTACAATGGATTAGATGGATCTCTTAGATCTATTATCGATGTCGTTGTTGATGGTTCATTGATACTAAAATCATTTTATGACGCTTATGCTTTAATTGAAGAAATGACTATTAATAATTTTCAATGGCCTTCTGAAAGGGTAAATCCTAAGAAAGTAGCCAATATTCATGAATCTGATGCATTTACAATTTTAGCAAATCAAGTTGCTGCAATTTCAAGGAAGTTAGACCCATTTGGAATGAATTTTTCTCAACCAATTTCAATGATTGAAGAAAATTCATTAGTTCAAATGGTAGATTCTCAAGCATCATTAGAAACTTTGAATGTCATAAACAACAAGTAGAATAACCCATATTCAAAACCTAAGTTAGAAGAACCATCCCAACTTTAACTGGAATAATACTTCAGGAGGTAATAATGAGCAATGGGGGAACAACCAAGTAAACCCATTAGGAAACTGGAACAACCAAGGTAATAGTAATTATAAACCAACTTGTACTCCAGGTTTTAACAGTAATCCACAATTTAAGAAGAAATAATTATCTATAGAAGAAGTGGTGTTACAAATGGGAAATCAGTTATAAAGTCAAGGAGCTACAATTAGAAATATTGAGAATGAATTGAGACAAATAACAAATTCATTAAGTAATAGATCCCAAGGAACACTTCTTAGTAATACTGAAGTAAATCCAAAAGACAAGAATAAATAACAAGTAAACGTTGTTCAAATTAGAAGCAAAAGAGAATTGGAAGGTAGAGTTCAAAAAGAGACTGAAGTAGAGAGAAAAGAAATTAAAGAGTCTGAAGAGGACCCTTCGAAATGTTGAGAGAGACCTATTTCTTCACTTAAAGTTGACTTGGAAAAACCACCACCTTCATTTTCTCAGAGGCTCCGTCAATAGAATTTAGATAAAAAATTTTAAAATTTATGGAAATTGTTAAGAAACTTACAATCAATATTCCATTTGCTGAAGCCTTAGAACAAATGTCAAGCTATGTGAAGTTTATGAATGATATTCTTAATAGGAAAAAAAAGCTTGAAGATAACAAGACTATTGTATATAGTGAGGAGTGCAGTGCTCTAATTCAAACAAAGCTTCCTAAAAAGCTTAAAGATCCTGGTAGCTTCACAATTCCATGTGCAATCGGAGACAAATTTTATGAGAAACTTTTATGTGATTTAGGTGTAAGCATTAACCTTATGCCATTATCAACATTTAAAAGATTGAGATTAGAAGAAATATCTCCTACTATTGTAACTCTGCAGTTACCAGACCATTCAATAACATATCTTAAAGGAGTTATAGAAGATATCTTAATGAAAGTGAATCAATTTATCTTTCATGTTGATTTCATTGTGCTCGATATGGAGGAAGATAAGGAGATATCTATCATTTTAAGGAGACATTTCCTAGCTACAGGAAGAGCAATGATAAATGTGCAGAAAGGGGAATTAACTATGTGAGTCAATTATTAGACAGTTATGTTTAATATTTCCAAATCAATGAAATATATTATAAAAGGTAAAGATGATGAATGCTATAGAATGGATGTGATAAGATATATAAGTGAATGTCATTTTTTAAAAAAATAGAAATGAAAGAGATGGAACATGAGCAAGAAGGGTAATTAGATCAATGTGAAGATTTTTACAAGGAAGATTTAAACTATGTTCATGAAAGTTTTGAATTTTTGGACACGACAGAAAAAGATACATATTGTCTGTTGTCAAATTGGAAATTGTTGGTCGCCAGAATAGATATCCCGACACCTGATTTAATTTAATTTATATATATAATTTTGGAAAAGGTAATATTTTAGATTTTGAAAATACGAGACTAAACCAATCTTATATCCTCAGTTGTTTAAATAAACGAGCTTAATACCGAGAGTAATGCATCTATCTCAAAGGATAGACATACTACTTACTGGTGATGACTCAATTAAATAAATTAAAGAATTTATGACATTTGTTTAAGTCTGCAAAAGATCATTTTTATGTTGACTGACAAGTTCCCCTATTTAATACAAAAAATTAAATAGGGTTTATATTAAGTTGGGTTCTTGAAAGTTTCCTATAAGGCCAAGCCCCTATAGTTAATTACATCTTAGATAACTAAAGTTACCTAAGAAAACTCTCGACAAAAATCAAATGATATTGTCTTCAAGAATTTCAAAAGATAGGACTTTCTAAAAGATCAGACAAAGAGGTGTGAAATGGGAATGACTAAAATTTGAAACGTTTATTTTTGAATCCAAAGGAAGAAGAATTAGGGGATGTCATGGATCATGAGGAGAGCCTCAGTGACTTCCCAAGCTATCATATGGTTTGGCTTCAAATTTGAGAAGAAATCATTCAAATGTTTCATCCTGCCAATTTTATTAATTAGGGCTTACATTCGCGTGAGACAGTCACATGAATAACCTGGAAGATGTGAGGATTTAGATCATGATAAACGACAACCTCAGAATTCTAAAATAAGTTAGGGCTTAAATTGTATAACAGAGTCATACAAAGGCTTAAATAGAAGTTGAAGATTTATGTCACACTAGGTAGACGACCTCAAAATCCTATGATTTATTGTTTAGTTCTAAGGAAGGATATGTTGTTGCAGATCCCCGTGCTGTTGCAGATCACAGTTGTAGAAGGATACCCACAAAGCTATCTCCAGGCTCCTTCGTGAATTAGCAGTCCTTAAGTCTAAGGTTTAAAGTTTTAAATGATAATTTAAATTTAATTATTATGGGGGGAGTTAAATTTGATTAGAGCGACACTGGTTAGGATCCCACGGTTCTCTCGTTCCGACACTACTATTTTCTTCGGACTCACTTAGTTCAAATTTATTTACTAAAATAAACTCAATGACTTCCATACTTTCATTCAGACAGTGTGAAATCTTGTTAGCAACCATAAGTTACCTCCTCCGAGGGATTCCTGATCATTCGATAGAGACGTTTTAATTTAGTTATAATTTTTTTTGTTTTGTTTGTGATTAAATTTTGAGTTGTCTTATATTTTGACTATTGTGGCAATAAATTTTATCTTTTTTTTATTTTTTAATTTTGGTTTTGGTTTCAGTTCCGTGGCTATCCTAAAAGTTTCAGTTTTTGACATGCAGGGTGGCCTTATTGTTTAACATGCAAGTTAATAGGTAGGAAATGACAAGAACAGAAAGGTAAATAAAAGTAAATTACAATGCAATAGTTTAAAAGCGTACCTATCGATTATTCTCATTCCTCCACCTGAAAGGTTAGTATTTGCAATGCATGTATATATAATTTTGTAGGAATTAAAACATACTTGCAAGAAAAGCAGAGAATTGAGGTGTGTCTACCAAACCCTATGTCATACTCTAGTGGGTATAATTTGTTCATCTTTGGGGATTATTCCATCAAGCAAATCATATTATGTCCAAGTGTCCTCCGAGACTTCCAAAGAATCACGTGAAAGTCTTGGGCAATACAGTGGACATTTCATAGTCCTTCAAATCTTCTCGAGTTCATTTTGGTCTTATTATGTTTGTTATGTGGTTCACCTAANATGATCAACTTTTTTGGCGCCGTTGCTGGGGAAAATTAACGAGAATTGCAAATTTTTAAAAGATTTTTAGAAAGCAAAATTTTTAATTTTATAAAATTTTATTTAAATTTTTAGATTTATTATAGGAATATTGTAGTGTTGTTTTTATATAAAGTTCTTGTTTATGTATTTTTATTTTATTTTATGTGTTTTATAGTAATGTCTGTGTATTTCAATTTCTACAAGACTAGTGCCTTACATTATGAATTAGAAAGAACTATTGGAAAATTAAAAAATTAAAAATTACTGAAGAAAATAAAAAAATTCAAGAAATGAAAAATCAAATAAATAAAAATACTGAAGAGTTTAGACCTTTTAAGAGATTATGCAAACCCTACGGTGGATGAACTTCATTGTTGTATTTAAAAACCCATTGTTGTGGCTAATTCATTTGAACTTAAACCCGCTATTATCCAAATGGTATCAAATAATCATTTTGGGGGAGCACCAACTGAAGATCCAAATTTATATTTTGTCAATTTTCTAGAATTGTGTGCTATATTTAAATATGATGGTGTGTCAGATGATGATATAAACTTAGATTTTTCCCTTTCTCACTAAGGGATAAGGCTAAGATATGATTACATCTGTTAGCACATGGATCTATCAAAATTTGGGGTGATTTAGCATAGAAATTCCTTGCTAAATATTTTCTATCATAAAAAAACTGTGAAGTTTAGAAATGATATTACATCGTTTTGTCAGTTTGAAGGTGAATTTATTTATGAAGCATGGGAAAGATTTAAAGAACTACTGAGAAAGTGTCAACACCATGCTATACCAAATTGGTTAATAATTCAAACCTTTTACAATGGATTAGATGGATCTCTTAGATCTATTATCGATGTCGTTGTTGATGGTTCATTGATGTCAAAACCATTTTATGACGCTTATGCTTTAATTGAAGAAATGACTACTAATAATTTCCAATGGCCTTCTGAAAGGGTAAATCCTAAGAAAGTAGCCAATATTCATGAATCTGATGCATTTACAATTTTAGCAAATCAAGTTGCTGCAATTTCATGGAAGTTAGACCCATTTGGAATGAATTTTTCTCAATCAATTTTAATGATTGAAGAAAATTCATTAGGCCAAATGGTAGATTATCAAGCATCATTAGAAACTTTGAATGTCATAAACAACAAGCAGAATAACCCATGTTCAAAACCTAAGTTAGAAGAACCATCCCAACTTTAACTGGAATAATACTTCAGGAGGTAATAATGAGCAATGGGGGAACAACCAAGTAAACCCATTCGGAAACTGGAACAACCAAGGTAATAGTAATTATAAACCAACTTATACTCCAGGTTTTAACAGTAATCCACAATTTAAGGAGAAATAATTATCTATAGAAGAAGTGGTGTTACAAATGGGAAATCAGTTACAAAGTCAAGGAGCTACAATTAGAGACAAATAACAAATTCATTAAGTAATAGATACCAAGGAACACTTCTTAGTAATACTGAAGTAAATCCAAAAGACAAGAATAAATAACAAGTAAACGTTGTTCAACTTAGAAGCAGAAGAGAATTGGAAGGTAGAGTTCAAAAAGAGACTGAAGTAGAGAGAAAAGAAATTAAAGAGTCTCAAGAGGACCCTTCAAAATGTTGAGAGAGACCTATTTCTTCACTTAAAGTTGATTGGGAAAAACCACCACCTTCATTTTCTCAGAGGCTCCGTCAATAGAAGTTAGATAAATAATTTTTAAAATTTATGGAAATTGTTAAGAAACTTACAATCAATATTCCATTTGCTGAAGCCTTAGAACAAATGTCAAGCTATGTGAAGTTTATGAATGATATTCTTAACAGGAAAAAAAAGTTTGAAGATAACAAGACTATTGTACATAGTGAGGAGTGCAGTGCTAAAATTCAAACAAAGCTTCCTAAAAAGCTTAAAGATCTTGGTAGCTTCACAATTTCATGTGCAATCGGAGACAAATTTTATGAGAAACTTTTATGTGATTTAGGTGTAAGCATTAACCTTATGCCATTATCAACATTTAAAAGATTGAGATTAGGAGAAATATCCCCTACTATTGTAACTCTGCAGTTACCAGACCATTCAATAACATATCCTAAAGGAGTTATAGAAGATATCTTATTGAAAATGGATCAATTTATCTTTCATGTTGATTTCATTGTGCTAGATATGGAGGAAGATAAGGAGATATCTATCATTTTGAGGAGACATTTCCTAGCTACAGGAAGAGCAATGATAGATGTGCAGAAAGGGGAATTAACTATGTGAGTCAATTATTAGACAGTTATGTTTAATATTTCCAAATCAATGAAATATATTATAAAAGGTAAAGATGATGAATGCTATAGAATGGATGTGATAAGATATATAAGTGAATGTCATTTTTTAAAAAAATAGAAATGAAAGAGTTGGAACATGAGCAAGAAGGAAAATTAGATCAATGTGAAGATTTTTACAAGGAAGATTTAAACTATGTTCAAGAAAGTTTTGAATTTTTGGACACGACAGAAAAAGATACATATTGTCGGTCGCCAAATTGGAAATTGTCGGTCGCCAGAATGGATATCCCGACACCTGATTTAATTTAATTTATATATATAATTTTGGAAAAGGTAATATTTTAGATTTTGAAAATACGAGACTGAACTGATCTTATATCCTCAGTAGTTTAAATAAACGAGCTTAATACCGAGAGCAATGCATCTATCTTAAAGGATAGACATACTACTTACTGGTGATGACTCGATTAAATAAATTAAAGAATTTATGACATTTGTTTAAGTCTGCAAAAGACCATTTTTATGTTGACCGACAAGTTCCCCTATTTAATACAAAAAATTAAATAGAGTTTATATTAAGTTGGGTTCTTGAAAGTTTCCTATAAGGCCAAGCACCTATAGTTAATTACATCTTAGATAACCGAAGTCACCTAAGAAAACTCTCGATAAAAATCAAATGATATTGTCTTCAAGAATTTCAAAAGATAGGACTTTCTAAAAGATTAGACAAAGAGGTGTGAAATGGGAATGACTAAAATTTGAAACATTTATTTTTGAATCCAAAGGAAGAAGAACTAGGGGATGTCATGGATCATGAGGAGAACCTCAGTGACTTCCCAAGCTATCATATGGCTTCGCTTCAAATTCGAGAAGAAATCATTCAAATGTTTCATCCTGCCAATTTTATTAATTAGGGCTTACATTCGCGTGAGACGATCACATGAATAACCTGGAAGATGTGAGGATTTAGATCGTGACAAACGACAACCTCAGAATCCTAAAATATGTTAGGGCTTAAATTGTATAACAGAGTCATAAAAAGGCTTAAATAGAAGTTGAAGATTTATGTCACACTAGGCAGACGACCTCAAAATCCTATGGTTTATTGTTTAGTTCTAAGAAAGGATATGTTGTTGCAGATCCCGGTGCTGTTGCAGATCGCAGTTGTAGAAGGCTACCCACAAAGCTATCTCTAGGCTCCTTCGTGAATTAGCAATTCTAAAGTCTAAGGTTTAAAGTTTTAAATGATAATTTAAATTTAATTATTATGGGGGGAGTTAAATTTGATTAGAGTGACACTGGTTAGGATCCCACGGTTCTCTCGTTCTGGCACTACTATTTTCTTCGGACTCACTTAGTCCAAATGAATTTACTAAAATAAACTCAGTGAGTTCCATACTTTCATTCAGACAGTGTGAAATCTCGTTAGCAACCATAGGTTACCTCCTCCGAGGGATTCCTGATCATCCGATAGAGACGTTTTAATTTAGTTACAATTTTTTTTGTTTTGTTTGTGATTAAATTTTGAGTTGTCTTATATTTTGACTATTGTGGCAATACATTTTATCTTTTGTTGATTTTTTAAATTTTGGTTTTGGTTTCAGTTCCGTGGCTATCCTAAAAGTTTCAATTTTTGACATACAGGGTGACCTTATTGTTTAACATGCAAGTTAATAGGTAGGAAATGACAGGAACAGAAAGGTAAATAAAAGTAAATTACAATGCAATAGTTTAAAAGCATATCTATCGATTATTCTCGTTCCTCCACCTGAAAGGTCAATATTTGCAATGCATGTACATATAATTTTGTATGAATTAAAACATACTTGCAGGAAAAGCAGAGAACACAGGTTTGAGGTGTGTCTACCAAACCCTATGTCATACTCTAGTGGGTATAATTTGTTCATTTTTGGGGATGATTCCATCAAGCAAATCATAATATGTCCAAGTGTTCTCCGAGACTTCCAAAGAATCATGTGAAGGTCCTGGGCAATACCGTAGACATTTTATAGTCCTTCAAATCTTCTTGAGTTCATTTTGGTCTTATTATGTTTGTTATGTGGTTCACCCAATTCATACCCTTATGCTCAATGAATCTTGNTAGGTTCCTCTGATAATAAGGAGCTCCCAAAACCAATTTGGTGATTTTTTTAATTGTATTTTAATTATTGTAATTATTTTAGTGCCAAAAATGCAATTTCACTTAATTAATCCATTTTAATGCTCAAATTAATTCTAATTGATTTGAAATTTTTATGGGGAGGTCTTCTGACAATAAATTATAGTGTAAGATAATTTTTATGCCATTTAATTTTATATTTTTTCCAATTTAATTATTTTTCATTTTTAGGGTTTAATGACAATTAGGGTTATTTTTAATGAGTTAAACTAAGTTTATTTTTCCCTAAGGTTCTCCGACGACATTTAACCTACCAAAACAAGTTTTGTATTTTTTTTAATGAATATTCTAATTTCTATGACTTTTATACCAAATCTGGGACCGTTAGCTTGAAAATTAAGAATCTATGGTTAGAGATGCCCCCTGACCTTGGAAAAGTCAGGGAAGATACGTAACAACAGAGAGATCAAAAGCTCAATAGTCCCATGCCATGGTGAAATGACCATGCATATGCAGAATTTAAATAAGAAATACACTATTTTATTAATTAAAACTCACACATGCATCAAATAGACATGAAACCATTTCCACATTATTCTCCTCTATTCACTGAGCATGAGGGTATTTTTCTTTTATTTTTATGATTTTTCTATGAAAAGATATGGATTTTTGAAGTTCTAATCATTTAAATAAATTAGAAAATCTAGATTTATTTACTGACCCAACTCAGTGTCAGCGCATCCTAGGCAACTCTAAACCGCGCACGCGTCCGCTTTGATTGGACACCGCAAGCTGAGTCAGCCCGTTGTTTACGCATCGAGACTTCATCCAACGCAATCTCAGTCGTCAGTCCAATACACATGCGATCAGATGGCTCTCTGTCATCGTCTTCAAGTCCCCCAACCCGTGAACCGTCCACCTTCTAACCTTTTGATACTCAACCAAATCAAGTGCGGTTTGTTTCTATAGACGCGCCTGGACTAGGAGAACACATCTATATGATTAATCAAATCTTAAATCAAGTCTATAAGAATGGAGAATTAAAATAGGCTTGGTTTGATGGGGAGAATTCAATACCTTTTCCCAAGAGGTGTGGCCTCAATTGGGTGCTTCTAGAAGCTTGAGTTGAGTCCACAGTGCTCTCAGATGAAGCCTTGGGTTGTTGTGAATTGCCTAGGTATGAAGTCGATCAAGGCCAATTTAGGGTGTTGATCAAAGTCTATGTTAGAGCTTCATGGGGGATCTTCCTCTTTAACTCAGGGGATGGTGTGGGTGAAGTTAATTTAGATTTGGTGGAGTTTTGAGGGGTGTCCTGTTTCGAGCTCAAACTTAGGCTGAGAAATTGGCTCTGGTCAGTGGGGAAGAGGGCTGGAAGATGGTTGGGTTAAAATCAAGAGGTCTTAAAGATGCTCTGGAAACAATTTGGTAGAGTCTCCCTAAGGAATTTTAAACCTCTCCTCCCTTGGTATTGGAGAGTGAGTTTAAATAGGGGAGGCCATGGTGGCTGAGGTGGCTGGAAGGTTGCTTAGGTGGAGGGAAAAAAGGTGAAAGTGTCTAATTGAGTTGGTGCAACTCAGCTGGGTTCAATTTTGAGTTTTAGCCAAGGTGGGGATCTTTGGTTTAGGTATCCGACAGCCAAGGTAGCAGCCTGGTCAGGTCACCATCCCACTAAGGATAGTCAGTGGTGAGCAAATGTGAAGCCAATTGGGTTTATGCATGGGTAGAGGTGATTAATTGAAGTGGAAAGGGTTTTGGGCAAGGTTGGGTCAACCATGGGTCTAGCTCTATTGGAATGAGCTTGGGTGACTCCCCATGGGTGACCAAGGTCAGGTGGATTAGCTCAAGTAGTGTGGAGAGGTCCCTATGTGAAGGATTTGGCTAAGCATGGGTTAGAGTGTGTCATTAAAAGGGTTAAAACCTTTTTTGAGAGCTTTAAGGTGGCTTCTCCTTTTTCCATTCATAGCTTGGTGAGGTGGCAAAGGCTCATTTTGCTCACCTATGGCTTGAGGATGACTTCATGGCTTGGTCAATTTGCTTGGTCAATTTGCATGAAAAGGGATTTTTCAATTTATGGGGTATTTTTGTGGGGTTTATCATGAGGCATGATTTGGAATGACTTGATCATGGATTTAAAACTTATGGAATGATTTTGATTAAATGGATGATGGGAAGAAATTTGATGTCATGTGGGCTTCGAATTTAGGCTTTTGGAATTAAATGTGGTGGGCTTAAAATTTGGGTCAATTAAATGTTTAATTTGGTGTATGGAGATGTCATGAAGAGTTTTAAAAGGATGTCAAGTGATCTTGAATTGAATTGGAAGTCCAATTTGGTGGAATTTGGACATAGGGTCAATTTGGGGATTTTGTGTTAAACTTGGTTTTGGGTTAGACTAGAGCTTGGCTATGGCCCAATTAATGGTTAAATTTGGTATAGGTGATTGTCATGAAGTATTTTGAAAATAAGTTGAGTGGAAATTTTGGGTTTATGGCTTTCAATTTGGTGACATTTGGGGATATGACCAATTTGGGGCAAAATTGGGGCTTTTTGATTTGGGTGAAATTGAGCTTGCAATTGGGTCAAAATGGGTTTGTATTTGGTTTCAATTGGTATTAGGGATGTTGAATTTTGGTTTGGAATTGAAATTGAGCAAGATTGGGTCAATTTGTTTGACATTGGGGCTAATTTGGGGAAATTGGGCCTTTAAGGGAAATTTGGGGCTTTTAGTCAAAAT
>JXCR01083040.1:0-11968 GCA_002079205.1 Phalaenopsis hybrid cultivar
CACATGGTTCAAATGAGTTAGAATGTTACCAGTTAAATCTAGAAATCAGGCTTTCCTATTTTGAGGAACGCTTGCATCTTACTTTTTGTTCCTTGTAAATTCTAACCTAACAAGTTTGAGCACCAATCAAATTTGATTGGTGTGTGTATGTGTTGTTTTTAAAATTATTTTATTTTATTTTTTTATTTACTAGGANCTTTGCCTATGTGCGAGGCCCGCCCGACACCCTTATCTCCCTTAGGAAACTAACGATGGGATCGTGACGTACAGAGATTTTCAAGGAACTCCCATGATTTTCTCTCGGCATCTTCGACTGCTTCTCGCTTCATGACCCGTTTCGTCGACTGTGTTCTGCGACATTTTAGACTGCTTCTTTCGCCTTCAACTGCTTCCCTCAAGTTTTCCTCCGACTACTTCTTGTGAGTCTTCAACTCCTTCCTAGATCGTCAGCTTCGGCTTCAACAAACTCTAGATCTACGACTTCGACATCTCGGCTTCAACACTTTTGATTTGAAGATCAGGGAACAAATTGTCCTCGTAGTCGCAAGGAGAATCCGTGGCATTTGGATTAGGACGCAGATCATATTTGTAGGCTATGATTGATAGCATTTGAATCGTGTAATTGGATATTATTTGTGGGCTATGGTCAGTAACATCTGGATCAGGACGTGGATCCTACTTGTAGGCTATGATCGATAACATCTAGATCGTGTAATTGGATCCTATTTGCAGGTTATGATCGGTAGCATCTGGATCATGACGCGGATCCTACTTGTAGGCTATGATCGATAGCATCTTGGTCGTGTAACTATATCCTATTTGTGAGCTATGATCAATAACATTTGGATCGTGTAACTGAAAGAGGATTCTTCTTGTGGCTATGATTCGAATTTTTGAACGACAATGGTAAAAGAGTTCTTGCTTTTCTTTGCTCAAATCATGTTATGGTTCAGTAGTTGTCTCCGAGACTTCGACATTCTCGGTTTCGGGACTTTCGGCTTCGACACTCACGGCTTGATGATTGTTGGTCCCGGCAGTATTATCAGTTTTTGTTGGCAAATTGATGTTTCTTGATCAGTCAACATCAATTTGTGGAGGGGTGTCAATTAGGAAGAACGACAATCAAACAACTACATTAGGAGTTTTCTATAATTAGGAGTCTTTTTATTTAAATTATTTCCAATATCTTTATTCTGATTTATTTATCTTTTAGTTGAATATTTAGATTGAGAATATGTATTATTAAGTTACCTAAAATAGAGTATGCTCTTTATTTTGTAACTAAAATAGATTGTAAGATTATTATTTAATAAAATGTAAGCAAAGGGAAAAATGCCTCGAGCCTATTCAGAATTCAATTTATTTTTCCCAAAACTTTGACATTCATCCTATTTTTCTCAAAACTTTGACAAGTTGGACATGCATAGGCCTTGGTATTCTTGCACAAAATAGAAAAAAAAGTATTGTATATTGTGCTCAATGTTGTATTAGAAACATTGAGTTGTTATTGTAGATGACACTGAGACAAGATATGAAATACACAATATTCTTCTTTCTAACTCATTCTTTTTTTTAATTCTTATATATATATATATTTATACATGCATATACATATGTAAAATAGAGGCTAGCTTTGGTTGAAATTTATAAGTTGTTAACAATTGTGATTGGGATGAGTCAATGTCGAGGAGCGTGAGGTTGAAGTTAGGATGTGGATGGTTGTCGCAGCAAGAGCGGTTAAGATCAAGCTTGAGTTGAAAATGGTTATGCCTACGATTTATAGATGAGTGCTAGAGGTTAAGTGATGCATTGGGTTGGAATATGGCATTGAAATTGACAGTGGAGTTTGATTGTGGCTCTTGATCTTTCCTGAGAGTGAGCTAATCAAGTGGCAATTGAGAAATGAAATTTGAAGGTGTCAGGAACAATCAGAAGGTGGAGCTCGACGACTTTGCTTGATGGGGTGAGTTTGAGGGAGGGAATGGGGAAGAGGATTTGGGCGATCTCAAGCTTTTGAAAGGGAGGATCGGACTTGCACAAGATTGAGGGGGTTTGGCATGAGTGAAGGATTGTGTTGGTGAGGTTAAGTATTAGATTCTAGTATTTTAATTGTTATGATTTTGAAAAAGTTGGACGGACACATGCAAAAAGGATCGAGGATATTCTCAAGTAATTTTGATGCTTTGGATGCATCACCGTTATCTATTTTGTGAGATGTAAAATCTTTGAGCAGCTTTGATTGAGGTCAAGACATGTCATGCTGAAATTGTTACATCACATCTATAATTTGGGGTTGTTGTTGCCTCTAATTAAATTGTTTTTGTGGAACACACATAGAGATCAACAAGTTTATAGAGGAGGTTGGAGTAAAGAAATGAGTTCTCTTGAAAAACAATATCAGTTGGAGTGCATATGCATTTGGTACAAGGATAATAATATATAATATCATTTTGAGTGTGAGAATACCCCAAAAGTATACATAAAAGGGCATTAGTGGAAGGGTTGCCACAGATTTTAAAAAAAAGAAAAAAAAAAGATAACAGCCTAGAAGCATGATGGATCACATTGTTATGGAAAAGTGATGGGTTGAAAGAATATTGATGAAGATAGATGAGACAATTGATGAGATACTAGATTGCTAGAATCACATCCCGCCAAACTAGAGACGGTTATATGAAACATCAAGTTCTTAACGACGTCAAACTAATGACACTTTTTTCCTTCAATAATTCCATTCTATTGAGATAATATTGAGAACTTTACTGAGTAATGCCATTGTTGGAGCTAAAATTGTTAAAGTTAGGCTGCATAAATTTTAGAGCATTATTAATGTAAAATTTTGATTAAGGGTTAAATTGATCTTTTATTTTATGCGAAAAACTTGAATTATACTGAGAACATTTGATCAACATTTGTGCAAAGAGATCTAAGTAATTCGTGAACAGTCATCAATATAAGTGACAAAATAATAGGATATAGGCAAGTGAAGCTAGAACTAGGACTTCAAATGTTAACACTGAACTAACTCGAAAGGAATATTATGATAACTAGGAGTAGAATAGGGAAAAAGGCTTATAATAATGTTTATTTGTAAACATGATAATAGAACTTGAAGAGAGACAAGGGAACAAGAACAAAATCATGTAGTCTATTAGGAGAAGGATGATCTATTTGATAAGACCATTGATAGAAAGGCATGGTGGAAGAATGGATAAAAGGTACAATTATTGTCAAGTGGTAGATTCTGTGAGTTCTAACCACTCCACCAAATTACTTCCTCAGGCTGATATCCTAAAAGTACACGATGAGATCGATAAATGTTATGAAATAATTATAGGTGTTGATAATATGATGAATAGACAATAAATTAATAGAAACTATGGGACATAACTTATCTGAAAGAGATGAATTAAAAGGATGAAAAATGACCTTTCTAAAAATTGTCATAGGGGAACCATTAACAATAATGACAGAATAAAGGAGACACTTGGGGAGGGGATTAATTGGTGGTTACCTATCATGTGAAAATACTCCCTTAAATCTACAATTTAAAATGTACCATTTAAGACAATTGCAAAAAATTCAGAGAAAGACAATGTGAGAGACTACGAGAGATACTCAAGATTGTGGAATCTATCATAATCTTCTTGAGAGATATTGATAGATTTGGAGGAGGGAGGTAAGGTTGGATTGGTTATGGAGAAAATTGGGCTATGGCGATATAATCAATTTTTTCCATGAACATTTAGGAAGCTGATTGGTTTACAATGAGGGTAGGAATAATAAATACATTGGTTGCAGTCGTCACCAATTCAACCACCACATCCATGACTCCCTTAACCACCCTTGAAATACACTTTCATTGTTGAAAGTTTAGGAATTGGAGCTTGAGGAGTTGAGAGCTTAGTGATATGAAGAAACCAAGGGATAGTGGTCACGATGTTAGGAACCATGAGATTTATTACTTTTATACCCCATAGGTGAATTTATTGAGGGATTGCTAATTGGCTGAAACCAAAGAAAAACTTGTAGGCCAATTTTGATTCGTCAATTGGATCCGAAGGGGAACTTACCAGCATAACTCAATATAAACTTGTCTTTTGGTTCTTTGGAGAGTTCATTCAACCGGGTTTGTGGCATATTCTCACCAATATTATGGTAAAGTCATATGTAGATTAATAAATAAGAAATACACACATAAGGCTTGTGAATAACTCGCTCAACACCGAAGCTTTAATTTCTTGACTAGCTTTGCTCAAATAGTCATCTGAGCCTACAGATGCTATTTGATGGTTACCACTAGAGGGGACCAACGACTTCTCCTAGTTCGGAAATTGATCGTTGGTTGGAATATGAGATCATATTTAAGATGCAAGCCTTATGTATTTATTAATTTCTTTTTTGCATGTACAATTAGTTTTTTACCTTTTCTTATATTGCCTGAAGATCCTAGATCCATACCTACAAATGAGAAATTTTGATAAGAAATAAAGGTTTTGAAAATTTTCACAAGTTCCTCTCATAATATAGGTTTATAAGCCTCATAGTTGACTTTTTTTTACTCTCTCAATACTTTTCGACTTCTCAATCTTCTATGTAATATAGGTTTATAAACCTCATAGTATGTTTTTTTTTACTCTCTCTCTTTACTTTTCTTCTTCTCAATCTTCTATGTAAGATTTTGTTATAAGCTATGAACGGATAAGCCAAGATCCAACATTTTAAAAGGTGCTCTTAAAATTTATTCTACTTCATTATATACATTGTATCACAGCCTTTCTAAATACAACAACAAGGTTTATCCAACTAAATGTGGTCAGCTAAATGAATCCTTTTTCTCCATTGTGTCCCATTGAGTGTCATAAGTTCATTTAATTCTAATAAATTAAGATAATATTTTATACAATATGCCTAAGTCTTTTTAGATCTACCTCTACCTTTTTTAAACATAAGTCAAATCTAAAACTTCTACTCTCTTATTTGGATCAGCAGATGGTTGACGTTTAATGTGACCAAACCATCTAAGATGACTCTCTCTAATCATGTTTGCCACTGAAGCTACACCAACCCTTTGACGAATATATTCGTTTCACATTTTTTNATTATCTATTTTGTGAGATGTAAAATCTTTGAGCAGCTTTGATTGAGGTCAAGACATGTCATGCTGAAATTGTTACATCACATCTATAATTTGGGGTTGTTGTTGCCTCTAATTAAATTGTTTTGTGGAACACACATAGCGATCAACAAGTTTATAGAGGAGGTTGGAGTAAAGAAATGAGTTCTCTTGAAAAACAATATTAGTTGGAGTGCATATGCATTTGGTACAAGGATAATAATATATAATATCATTTTGAGTGTGAGAATACCCCAANTGTGGAACACACATAGAGATCAACAAGTTTATAGAGGAGGTTGGAGTAAAGAAATGAGTTCTCTTGAAAAACAATATCAGTTGGAGTGCATATGCATTTGGTACAAGGATAATAATATATAATATCATTTTGAGTGTGAGAATACCCCAAAAGTATACATAAAAGGGCATTAGTGGAAGGGTTGCCACAGATTTTAAAAAAAAGAAAAAAAAAAGATAACAGCCTAGAAGCATGATGGATCACATTGTTATGGAAAAGTGATGGGTTGAAAGAATATTGATTAAGATAGATGAGACAATTGATGAGATACTAGATTGCTAGAATCACATCCCACCAAACTAGAGACAGTTATATGAAACATAAAGTTCTTAACGACGTCAAACTAATNCCGCCAAACTAGAGACGGTTATATGAAACATCAAGTTCTTAACGACGTCAAACTAATGACACTTTTTTCCTTCAATAATTCCATTCTATTGAGATAATATTGAGNAGTTATATGAAACATAAAGTTCTTAACGACGTCAAACTAATGACACTTTTTTCCTTCAATAATTCCATTCTATTGAGATAATATTGAGAACTTTACTGAGTAATGCCATTGTTGGAGCTAAAATTGTTAAAGTTAGGCTGCATAAATTTTAGAGCATTATTAATGTAAAATTTTGATTAAGGGTTAAATTGATCTTTTATTTTATGCGAAAAACTTGAATTATACTGAGAACATTTGATCAACATTTGTGCAAAGAGATCTAAGTAATTCGTGAACAGTCATCAATATAAGTGACAAAATAATAGGATATAGGCAAGTGAAGCTAGAACTAGGACTTCAAATGTTAACACTGAACTAACTCGAAAGGAATATTATGATAACTAGGAGTAGAATAGGGAAAAAGGCTTATAATAATGTTTATTTGTAAACATGATAATAGAACTTGAAGAGAGACAAGGGAACAAGAACAAAATCATGTAGTCTATTAGGAGAAGGATGATCTATTTGATAAGACCATTGATAGAAAGGCATGGTGGAAGAATGGATAAAAGGTACAATTATTGTCAAGTGGTAGATTCTGTGAGTTCTAACCACTCCACCAAATTACTTCCTCAGGCTGATATCCTAAAAGTACACGATGAGATCGATAAATGTTATGAAATAATTATAGGTGTTGATAATATGATGAATAGACAATAAATTAATAGAAACTATGGGACATAACTTATCTGAAAGAGATGAATTAAAAGGATGAAAAATGACCTTTCTAAAAATTGTCATAGGGGAACCATTAACAATAATGACAGAATAAAGGAGACACTTGGAGAGGGGATTAATTGGTGGTTACCTATCATGTGAAAATACTCCCTTAAATCTACAACTTAAAATGTACTATTTGAGACAACTGTAAAAAATTCAGAGAAAGACAATGTGAGAGACTACGAGAGATACTCAAGATTGTGGAATCTATCATAATCTTCTTGAGAGATATTGATAGATTTGGAGGAGGGAGGTAAGGTTGGATTGGTTGTGGAGAAAATTGGGCTATGGCGAGATAATCAATTTTTTCCATGAACATTTAGGAAGCTGATTGGTTTACAATGAGGGTAGGAATAATAAATACATTGGTTGCAGTCGTCACCAATTCAACCACCACATCCATGACTCCCTTAACCACCCTTGAAATACACTTTCATTGTTGAAAGTTTAGGAATTGGAGCTTGAGGAGTTGAGAGCTTAGTGATATGAAGAAACCAAGGGATAGTGGTCACGATGTTAGGAACCATGAGATTTATTACTTTTATACCCCATAGGTGAATTTATTGAGGGATTGCTAATTGGCTGAAACCAAAGAAAAACTTGTAGGCCAATTTTGATTCGTCAATTGGATCCGAAGGGGAACTTACCAGCATAACTCAATATAAACTTGTCTTTTGGTTCTTTGGAGAGTTCATTCAACCGGGTTTGTGGCATATTCTCACCAATATTATGGTAAAGTCATATGTAGATTAATAAATAAGAAATACACACATAAGGCTTGTGAATAACTCGCTCAACACCGAAGCTTTAATTTCTTGACTAGCTTTGCTCAAATAGTCATCTGAGCCTACAGATGCTATTTGATGGTTACCACTAGAGGGGACCAACGACTTCTCCTAGTTCGGAAATTGATCGTTGGTTGGAATATGAGATCATATTTAAGATGCAAGCCTTATGTATTTATTAATTTCTTTTTTGCATGTACAATTAGTTTTTTACCTTTTCTTATATTGCCTGAAGATCCTAGATCCATACCTACAAATGAGAAATTTTGATAAGAAATAAAGGTTTTGAAAATTTTCACAAGTTCCTCTCATAATATAGGTTTATAAGCCTCATAGTTGACTTTTTTTTACTCTCTCAATACTTTTCGACTTCTCAATCTTCTATGTAATATAGGTTTATAAACCTCATAGTATGTTTTTTTTTACTCTCTCTCTTTACTTTTCTTCTTCTCAATCTTCTATGTAAGATTTTGTTATAAGCTATGAACGGATAAGCCAAGATCCAACATTTTAAAAGGTGCTCTTAAAATTTATTCTACTTCATTATATACATTGTATCACAGCCTTTCTAAATACAACAACAAGGTTTATCCAACTAAATGTGGTCAGCTAAATGAATCCTTTTTCTCCATTGTGTCCCATTGAGTGTCATAAGTTCATTTAATTCTAATAAATTAAGATAATATTTTATACAATATGCCTAAGTCTTTTTAGATCTACCTCTACCTTTTTTAAACATAAGTCAAATCTAAAACATCTACTCTCTTATTTGGATCAGCAGATGGTTGACGTTTAATGTGACCAAACCATCTAAGACGACTCTCTCTAATCATGTTTGCCACTGAAGCTACACCAACCCTTTGACGAATATATTCGTTTCACATTTTTTCTCTTAAGTGTCAAGCCACTCATCCACCTAAGCATTCTCTCAACAACACTTAACTTAGTTTTATGTTTCTCTTTTAAGGGCCAACATTCTGTGCTATAAAACATCGCAGGTCTTACCACCATCTTATAAAATTTTTCTTTTAAGTCTAAGCGATACTTTTCTATCACACAATAGGCCCAATGCATTCCTCCACTTCAACCAATCAACTTGAATATTACTAATAACATCCTCACCTATATCACCATCACATTGACAGTAGACCCGAGATATCTAAATCGCTCACACCTTTTAATAATTTGATCACCTATAGTTACAACTCTACCACTAGATCTACTATTATTAAAATTACATTTCATGTATTCAGTTTTAGATCTACTCGATCAAAGTTCTTTAGACTCTAATGTAGACCTCCATAATTCAAGTATTTTCTAAACTCTTTCTCTAGTTTATCCACGAGAAGTAAATTATCAACGAAATGCATACATTAAGGTACATCCTCTTGTAAATATCCAGTATGTGCCTCCACAACTAAAGCAAAAGATATGGGCTTAAAGCCGATCCCTGATGTAATCCAATTGAAATAGGAAAATACTTTGTAAATCCTCCTTATTTTCGAACAAAGTAACAACTCTCGTATACTTATCTTTAATGACTTGAATATAAGTCATATCAATAGCTTTCTTTTCAAGAACTTTTCAAAGAACTTCTCGTGGAACCTTATTGTAAGCCTTTTCTTAATCAATAAAGATCATATGTAGATCTTCCTTACTCTCTCTACATTTTTCCATTAAACCTCTCAATAAATGTATAAATTGGATAATAGACTTGCCCGACATAAATCTAAACCGATTATGAGAAATATTTGTATAAAGTTTTAACCTATGTTCAATTACTCTCTAATAATTTTAATGTATGACCCATTAACTTAATTCCTCTATAATTTCACACTCTTGTGCATCCTCTTTATTCTTAAATGAGGACCAAAGTACTATTCATTCACTCTTCAAACATTATTTTAGTTTTAAAAATAAAATTAAGGAGTTAGAAAGCCAAGAAACTTTGAAATCCCTAAATGTTTCTACGCTTCAATTGCGATATCATGAAGTCCTATCGATTTTCCTCTCTTGATTTTCTTTAAAGCTTCAACTTTCCTTTTAGTAATGTGATGGTGAAAATAAAAAGTTTTATTGTTATTAATGATATTAATATCACTAACATCTTTTTTTTTAAAAAACTTTATTTAAAATTTTTTCCAAGTATCTCACACACCTATGTTAAATATCTTCCTCTAATAAAAGTACTTTTTGATTTTTATCTTTAATACACTTTACTTGAGTTAAATATTTACTTTTCTTTTCTCTTTGTATGAATAGTTTATACATATATTTTTCATTTTTTTTAGTATCTAGTTTATTATAAAAATCACTAAAAGAATAATTCTTAGCATCACAAATTGTTCTCTTAGACTTAGAGGCTGATCTTACTTAAGCGTACTTGCTTTTGGGAATGAATTCCAAGAAATTCTTGGAGAAATTTTCTGAAACAATATCTGAGAAGTCGTCCCTTTAAGAGTAAGTTTGATGGATAAAAGCAACAAAAAAATTTTGCTCTGCCAAATTGTATAACCAAGCCATAGGTCTGCTTTGGAGAAACTCTTTTTGGATTTTAGCTAGGTTACTAAAGGGGAACTTTGGATGACCTAGTAGTTGGTGACTATCCGCAGAACTTCGACCCTCTAACTAATAATAGTTTAATCTTAACAAAGTTAGCTAAATTCTTCTAAACTTCGAGTTACTATGCAAGAAGAGGCCTTTCAGTTTTAGTTAACTCTAATAAGCAAAAGCTCTTGTTGTCTCATAACTGAGTTAGAACAAACACCCTCACATAATCTCCATGATTGATTATCAATACTCGTGGAACTTGCTCGCTTGCCCCATCAAGCATGTTCAAAATTATGGACAAATATGAAAAATATAAGAGTTTGACTCCAAAACCAATCTAAGGTAATCACTGCATCGATGTGAGAGAAATTCTTTTATTAATTATGACTCAGTTAATGAAGAAGCCAGATGATCAACTTAGTGATCAAAGATCATGAGATTCCATCCAGTTAAAGTTGAGGGGTCATGTTAAATATTTTTTTAAGGAGTGCTAGGGTCTTGAGGCAAAGGAAATTTCACGCTTAATTAGGTCCCATCTTTTCTAACCTATTTTCGCAGACTAAAATAATAAAGAATCTATTGTTTAAGAGGAAATTCTTTTAATTTCTTGTATCAAAGCAAAGTTGAAAAGTAAAAAAGTAGTCATTATGCTCCAGGCACTACGACGAAAAAATTTCTTAGAACTGAACTTCTTACGTCTAAATATCAAGGTTACTTATTTCTGCAGGTCCACTTTGAATGGTCTCAATGTTAGAGTTCAACTTCTCTTTTTACGATAAGATTCATAATGAGCAATGAGTGAGCCAATTTTACTGACAAGGATCATCTCAAAGACCTCAAACATTACATAGGTAGACCTCAAACATTACATAGGTAAAGTCAAAATTTATGGTGAGTTTAATTGGTCGAAAGAGTTGTTTCGTCTAGCGAGATTAATTGAAGAGCTGCCTCACTACTTAGCTTCAGAGACTAAAAACAGATAAACAAAAGTATTTGGCTTAAATACCTAATTAGAACTCGTATAAGTTCATTTGCCTGCGAGCCTACTTGGGATCCATACCAAATAATCGCTCTAATAGCTACTAGCTACTTGGTCTAAGTCCCTACTCACTAGTTTGACTTATAAATGTTCATGCTCAATAAATAAACTTGACTGAATAACACAACAAGAAGCCATAAAAATGCTTCTGAGATAGTGTGGGTAAGCAAATCGTCAATTCAAACAAGCACCCAATCATGTTTCCTAGTACAACAAGAATGTAAAAAAAGAATAAGTGTATTAGCTATGGTCTCATGCTCAGTTTTTACTTAAATCTCGCAGAATGAATTTGTCCTGATTTGAAAATTGGCTTGACCTCATAGACTCCACAGCATTTTATTTGAGGACAGCCTCATTGCTTTGGTCTTAGAGCTCCCTGCTAAGAATTTTGATGACCTTACCACACTTCCCATGATTTGGTAATTATAAAATGCCTACCTTCGCCTTTGTTACCATACTCTCACTCTAATTAGAGATAGCTGATTTCGAAACACACCCCTCATAGCTTGCAGTTGGTTTTGTTGGGCGACCAGTGAAGCCCATGATTGATCCATCCTAGTTGACATCTCCTCGGTTTGCTCCAACAACTTAGCCAGTATGATCGATTCAAGTCTCTCCACCCGGGTAGCAGGATGGGAAGGCTATTTGCCCAATTAACCCTCGGCTAAAGCTGCCAAGCATAATGATAAATCGTCAACCATCTCCTTGAAGGCTTTGTCGAACTTTCATCAAAGAATGTCACGCCCCTATCAACTCCCTCAAGTCAAATAGATGTAATAGGGGATGATGATTTAGTTAGACCTAATTTTCACTTAAATTCATCTTAATTTATACTCATCATGATCAAATGATTAGAAAACTATTCTGGCTAAATCATCACAAGCAAATTATTACATATGAATTCTTTTAATATTAATGAATTCTTCAATAAGAAGTTGTGTATAAAACAATCCTCAGTAGAATATAG
>JXCR01083051.1:0-17012 GCA_002079205.1 Phalaenopsis hybrid cultivar
TAATTTAGTTCTGATAGCACCCTAAACATTTGAAATTAGTGTAGTAGATTTTCTTTATTGTTTTGAATTTCCTAATTTAAATTTCCATTATGAATTTACACCTTCCTCGTGGGATCCATACTTGTGGCTAAAACAGAAAGTCCTGTCTTACTTGATAACGATACGTATACTTGCATAGAATCCTAACATAAATTGCTTCAATTTTTTATTCATAAATAACGAATCAAGTTTTTGGAGTCGCTACAAAGCGAAGTCAACTTTATTAATTTTACACATTTATAATTTTGGGCTCAAGTTTTTGGCACCATTATCGAGGAAGGTAATGGTAAATTAAATAGATTTTATAAATTAGGAAATTTAGCGATAAAGTAAAAAAAAAATTAAAATAAAAAATCATAAAATTTGATTTCTTAAAATTTAAGAGTACTTTTAAGATTTTTGTTTTTGCTCGTTATATTTATTTATGCATAGTATTGGGTCTGAAGGATTAGTACCTTACGATTCAGAATTAGAATGTACTATTAGAAAAGTTCAAAAACAATAAATAGAAATTAGAATTTTGAACAAAAAGATGAATAACTTAGATAATCAAATAAATGAAAATTAACAAAGACCTTTAAAAAATTATGATAATCCTACAGCAGATGAACTTCACTTGACTATTCAAAACCCTGATGTTTCTGCTAATTCATTTGAGCTTAAACCTATTATTATCCAAATGGTATAACATAATCAGTTTGGAGGAACACCTACTAACGTTCCTAACTTACATCTTGCTAGTTTTCTTGAAATATATGCTACTTTTAAATACGATGGAGTGTCTAATGATGTTGTCAGGTTTAGACTTTTCCTTTTTCATTAAGGAACAAAGTTAAAGCTAGGTTAAATTCATTAGCACCTGGATCTATCAAAACTTGGGGAGAATTAACACCAAAATTTTTAGCTAAATATTTTCCACCCTCAAAAACTACTAAGCTTAGAAATGATATTACATCTTTTTATCAGTTCGAAGGGGAATCGATATATGAAGTTTGGGAAAGATTTAAGGATCTCCTTAAAAGATGACCACACCATGCTTTACCAGATTGGTTAATAATTTAAACTTTTTACAATGGACTAGTAGGATCACTTAGATCTATTATAGATGTTGTTGTAGGTGGATCATTAATGTCAAAACCTTTTGATGAAGCATATTCTTTAATAGAGGAGATAGCAACTAATAATTTTCAATGGCCCTCTGAACTGGTAAATATAAAGAGAGTAGCTAGTATTCATGATTATGATGCAATGTCTTTTTTGGCATCTCAACTTGCCTCTACATCAAAGAAGTTTGATCAAATTGGAGTGAACTATTCTCAAATACCACCAGTGTTAGAGGAAAATTCATTAGGATAGATAATTGACACTCAATCATCTTATGAAACTATGAATGTTATAAATAATAGAAATAATAATCCCTATTCTAATTATTATGATCCTGGACGGAAAAATTACCCTAAACTTAGTTGGAATATTTAAAATAATTTGGTGAACCCCTAAGGAAATTCAAATAACAAAGGGAATCCTAACTATAGACCTTATTATCCTCCTGTATTTAACAATAACTCACAAGTTAAGGAGAAGAAGTTGACTATGGGAGAAGTGATGTTGAACATGAAAAATCAAATACAAATTAAAGGAGCTGCAATTATGAATATTGAAAATCAATTAGAATATATTGCTATTACACTTAGTAACTGACCTTCAGGAATTTTTCCTAGCACTGTTTAAGTTAATCTAAAAGATCAGAATAAGGGGCAAATTAAAGCTATTCAATTATGAAGGGGAAAAGAAGTGAAGACAAGAATTTAAAGAGAAACTGAAGTTGAGAAGGAGAAGGTGGAAATAAGAAAAACCGCCACCTCCGTTTCCTCAACGATTGAAGCATAAGAATAAAGATAAACAATTTACAAAATTTTTGGAAATCCTTAAAAAGTTAATGATAAATATTCCTTTCATTGAGGCTTTAGAACAAATGTTGAGTTATATGAAATTTATGAAGAATATTCTAAACAAGAAGAGGAAGTTTGTAGATCACGAGACTGTTGCACTAAGTGAAGAGTGTAATGCAATTATTCAAAAAAGCTTCCTGAAAAATTAAAAGATCCTAGTAGTTTTACTATACCTTGTGCTATTGGTGAGAAATTTATTGGAAAATCCTTATGTGATCTAGGAGTTAATATTAATTTTATGCCTTCATCAATTTTTAAACGTTGAGATTTAGGAGATATTTCCCCTATTACTATAAGTTTTGAGTTAGCTTATCGATCAATAACTTATCCTAAAGTAGTTATAGAATATGTATTAATGAAAGTGGATAAATTTATTTTTCTTGTAGACTTTATTGTATTAGATATAGAGGAAAATAAAGAGATTCCTATTATTTTGGAGAGACCATTCCTTGCAACAGGGAGAGTTGTGATAGATGTGCAAAAAGGAGAACTAATAATGAGAGTGAATGATCAAGAAGTAACATTTAATATAGCAAAAGATATGAAATATCATGCGATAAAAAAAGATAATGAATATTTTAGAATTGAAGTTACTGATTATCTAAGTAATGAGTGATTTAAGGAAATGTTTGAAGAAAAACTAAGGCAAGAAGAGAATGATGAGAATGAGAATGAAATAAAAAATGAAAATTTAGATTATGTTCAGGGCAAATTTGAAATCTTAGTCCTTTTGGAATATGATAATAAAAATATTATTCCTTCAAGTATTAAACCACCTGAACTTGAACTGAAATTATTACCTGCCCATTCAAAATATGTGTTTTTTATGAGATTCATCTACATTGTCTGTTATTATATCTTTTGATTTAACTGAAATTCAAGAGCAAAAATTAGTAGAAATGTTGAAAAGATATAATAAGGCCTTTGGATTGACTTTAGAAGATATCTAAAGGATCAATCCTTTAATTTGTATGCACATAATTTTATTAGATGAACAATATGAACCTAAAGCTGATCCTCAGAGGAGATTAAACCCGATAATGAAAGAAATTGTTAAAAAGGAAATCTTAAAATAGTTAGATGCTGGAATTATATATCCTATTTTAGATAGTTCTTAGGTAAGTTTGATCCACTGTGTTCCAAAGAAAGGAGGAGTGACAGTTGAAGTAAATGAGAAAAATGAATTAAATCCAACAAGACCAGTTACTAGCTGACGAATTTGTATAGAATATAGAAAATTAAATGTAGCCACCAGGAAAGATCATTTTCCTTTACCATTTCTAGACCGAATGTTGATTAGATTAGCTAGGCAAAAATATCACTACATTCTAGATGGATATACCAGGTATCAACAAATTCTGATTGCTCTTGAGGATCAAGAAAAAACAACATTTACAAGCCCTTATGGAACATTTATTTTTTGTAGAATGTCTTTTGGACTATGTAACACACCTGCGTTACATTTCAAAGATGTATGAAGTCAATTTTTTGTAATTTAATTAAATGTGGAATAGAACTATTTATGGATGATTTTTCTGTATTTGGAACTTCATTTGAATTACTCTTAAATAATTTAGAAAAAGCTTTGGAACTATGTGAAAAACCAACCTAGTACTAAATTGGGAAAAATATTATTTTATGGTGTAGGAGGAATTGTACTTGGGCATAAAATTTTTCAAAATGACATGGTAGTAGATCCAGCAAAAATTCAAGTTACTGCAAAATTACCACCTCCTTTTACTGTTAGAGAGGTAATAAGTTTTCTAGGACATCTAGTTTCTACAGGCGTTATCTAAAAAAAATTTCAAAAATTACTAAGACATTATGTCAACTTTTAGAAAAGGATATGAAATTTAATTTTAATTAGGAATGCAAAAAAGCATTTGAATTACTGAAAAAAAAAATTAATCACAGCCTCTATAATAGTTCCACTTGATTAGGAGAAACCATTTGAAATAATGTATGGTGTTAATGGTCATGCTATTGGAGTTGTTTGAAGGCAAAGGTATAAAAAAGTTTATAAAGTAATATATTATGCTAGTAAAACTTTAAATGATGCTCAAATTAATTACACCACTACTGAAAGAGAGTTATTAGCTATTGTCTATGCCTTTGATAAGCTTAGACCTTACTTAATTGGAGCTAAATGTATAGTGCATACATACCATTTTGTTATCAATTTTTTTATGCAGAAGAAGGATGCTAAATCAATTTTAATTAGATAGATACTTCTGCTGCAATAGTTTAATTTTGTGGTAAAAGAGAAAAAGGAACTGATAATCAAATATATGATAATTTGTCTAGACTACAATAAGAAATCTTAACTGATTTTGCAAATGAAATTTTAGAAACATTCCCTCAAGAAAAATTGTATAATATTGATATAAAAAATATATCGTGATATGTCAATATAGTAAATTATATTGTGAGTGATATTCTACCACCAGATGTAAAGAATAAACAAATAAAAAAATTTATTCATAATGCAATATTTTATTTTTAGGCTGACCCATATTTATATAAATAGTATAAATATTTGATCATTAAAAGATGTGTGCCTTACAAAGAAACTGAACAAATAATTGAACGATGTCATGATTCTGAATTTGAAGGACACTTTGGAACTAGTAGAACTGCACATAAATTTTTCAAGCTGGATTTTATTGCCCTACTCTTTTTAGAGATGTTAATGAATATATTAAAACATTTGATCGATGATAGCAAGTATGAAACATTTCTAGGATAAATGAAATGTCTTTGAATTACACATTATAAGTTGAAATTTTTGATGTGTGGGGATTAGATTTTATGGGACGTATTATGCCTTCATTCGGAAATGTATATATATTGCTTATTGTTGATTATATGTCTAAATGGATCGAAGCTTTTCCTGTACCTAAATGTGATGCTCGAAGTGTTTCAAAATTTTCAAATTAAAATATTTTTATAAGATATGCAATGCCAAGATTGATTATTACAGATGGAGGATCCCATTTTAGGAATAAGAAGATCAAAAAATTCATTAGAAAATATAATATTATGCATAGATTCTCTACCTCTTATCATCCCCAAACAAGCGGTCTAGCAGAGATATCAAGTCATAAAATAAAGTGAATTTTAGAAAAAGTTGTAAATCCTGATAAATTAGATTGGTCTGCTAGATTAGATAGTGCATTATGAGCGTACAGAAATGCCTATAAGACTCCTATTGGAATGTCCCCATATAGACTTATTTTTTGTAAAACATGCCACTTACCAGTAGATTTGGAACATAAAGCATTTTGGGCTATTAAATAATTCAATTTTAGTCTAAAGGATTCTAGTGAGAAAATATTATTGCAGCTCAATGAACTTGAAGAGATTGAAAATGAAGCATATGATAATGCAAAAATCTATAAAGAGAAAATGAAAATTTGGCATGATCGGAGGATTATAAAAAAGAAAATTGAACCTAGATAAGAAATTCTATTATATAATACTAGATTGAGATTACTTCTAGGAAAACTAAAATCTAGATGGTTAGGACCATCCAATGTGATCAAAGTCTATCATTATGAAACAGTTGTTATTAAAGATCCTAAAACTAGAAAGATATTTAAATTTAATGGGCATCGATTGAAATATTATTATGAAGGGCACATGCCATAATTTAAGGAAATCTTGATGTTGAGTCGTCTTGAATAAACATTGGCGAGTCGGGCTGATGATGTTGAACCAAGCAATTTGTGGGAGGCAACATATATATTTATATATCTTAGTATTTTATTTTATAATTGTTATAATGTACTAGGACATAATAATACCTTTGGCTTTGGCTTTGGATCAAAGTCCTACACAATCTTATATATCATAAATCAAGACAAAAATTGGTACTAGATGAAAATTTAGGAATGAATTGAACCAAAGATGAAATGGATGCAGCTTTGGCTTTGGCATAGATGGCGCCAGCAAGGCCGCCTATGGCACCCTTTTACAAGCCATGGAGTCGACGATGCCTTTGGGGGCGCTGAAAGCGCCCAGTATGGTTTTAGCATATCAGGGAGTTTTTGGCAGACTTTGGCGGGATTTTTTTTCAAACTAATTGCCTAAAGGTCTTTTTAAAGGCATGAAAACCATTTTAGACGACTAGATATTTCTAAATTTCTAAATCCATGGTTTCCAATTCCATGCAGTCAATCTCAAGTACCATATGAAAGTTGGGAGAAAGTGTTATTACCCTGGGAGCCCATGGATTTCATTGATGCAAACTATAATGGGAATTAAAATGAAGCATTGGACATTATCTTGGGTTAATCATCACATGATTCGATTCCCTTAACGCCCTGTATAGTTGGAAGTTCACAAGCTTTGGAGAAGAAAATAAATAAGATAGAAAGAGAACTTCATAATATCATTAATGCGATAGGAAATCTTACTTACATTATTTTATCACTTAGATTAGAGGACGAAGGAACACTTTGATCATACGGGACGGATTGAATCAGATTTGGTGCAGATGTTTAAGAAGAAAGAATGGATCAATGAAAATTTTACTAATCAATTCCCGTACCGACCATTCTACAATTTTTATGTACATTACCAGTCTAGGGAGATATTACAGAAGGAGACTATACTGAAGATGAAGAGGATTAATTGAAGAACTTAGACTTTCCACTGTTTAAAATTAATTATGTTTTTTAAAGTAATTGTGTATGATTGCTTTTCTTTGAAACTCCTATCACTTTAATTGTATGTATTGTTTAGTTTTTAGCATTCCAGTGTTGTCGCTTGATTTCCACGTTGAATTATAGTGTGATTTTCCTTATGTTCATGTTAGTGGGATTAAAAAATCTGTGTTTGTAAAAATTTGGAATTATATATATATAAGTTGGTTTTGTGTTTTTTGTAAAAACACTTTTTTGTGGACTATTTAAGGTTGAATTTTTATTATTTAAAGAGACTAATTAAACATTAGAGTGAATTAGAAATAACTAATGTGAAAAAATAATGGAAATTGAATATTTTTGGCACTGGCGCCACGGCGCCCGAGACCCAAAAGTCCCAAAATACTTTGAAATTTAGTGAATTGCATAGTGAAAATGTCATTTTTACCCCTTCGGTTTACACCCCTAGGGCTTGCAAACACTTAGGTTTAAAGGGATTAGAAGACAAAAGAAGTTTGGATTTCATTTTCTCTAGGTAAGAGTTATACTTTGAATTAGATATTTTTTATTTCCACCAAAGATTTCTCCTACATTACCGAGATGCAAAATTTTAAAATTTTGTAAGGAGATTTTGAGAAAATTCTTTGGTGAAGAACTTTTACTTAGTGGATTTAAGTTTAGAACTTTCCACATTGTGATTTTCAAAATTTTTGGAATTTATTTAGATTTTATCATTTTTTTCTTTCTTTTGAAGATTGCAATGGAACCAAGGATGAGCAAAGGAAAGAGGAAATCGGAATATGATAAACAAAGATTCATCAACTTCAAAGCTAGCATTCATTTCAATAGTCTACTGAATACAAAGAAAATAATTCCGGATCGAGCATTCAAAAATTCGGGTGGTGAAGTCGAGAGATTGATTGTTGCTTGACAGTGGTAGAATTTCTATTACTTTACTACCGAGGCTGTTATTGGTATAGTCATGGAGTTTTATAACAATTTTAAAGAGACTTCTGATGACCACAACTATGTTCATTGTAAAATGGTTGAGTTCACCTTGAGGAGGATTACTGAAATTTATCAGTTTTAAGGAGCATTTCACTATGAGTACAACACATTCTTTGCTACAAACGTGGCTCTAGATGAAGTTATGTCATTTCTTACAGATGGTAGAGGAGCTTGGAAGGTGAAGAATAACGTTAAGGTAAACTTCCCTGCTTCTATATTAAATGTAGTATCCAAGGCCTGAAATTGCTTCATATCTGGAAGAATGATACCTAAGAACCACCATAGCGAAGTTACTAAGGATAGAACTATCTTAAACTTTTGTATCCAATAGATGGGCAGTTTAGATGTTGGCTCTATAATCTATAAAAACATTCGTTCTATTGCTCTGGGTGAGATGTGTTGGCACTATTTTTAGTTTGGGGGAGTTGCCCGTAAGAAGCTGTCGGTCACCTTTATCAAAATGTCGTCGCCCACTTCAGAAGGACATTTTAATGTCTAGAAAAATATGAAATCAAATTGACCCGATAGTTTTCATAGTTTAAATGAAAGAGCGGTGTACCTCAAACCCTGTATCTATCCCAAAGGATAAACACAAGACTTGATGATGAGGCTCGCTCAAATAAACTGAGAAATGTATGACATCCATTTGGTCTGTGAAACCATTTTATTTGCCGACAATTTCCCCTATTTAATATGAAGAATTAAATCAGGTTTTTATTAAGTTGGGTTCGGAGAAGTTTTCTATAAGGGAAAGCCCCTATATTTAATTACATCTTAAATGACCAAAGACACCTAAGAAAACTTTCAATAAAATTCAGGAAATATTATCTTCAAGGATTTCAAAAGGATAGGACTTTTTAACAAGATTAGACAGAGAGGTGTGAAATGGGATTGGCTAAAGTTTGGAGCATTTTATTTTTGGAATCCAAAAAATGAAGAATTAGGGGATTTCATAGATTCATAGGAAAACCTCGGTGACTTCCCGGTCTATCCTTTTGTTTGGTTTCAATTTTGAGAAGAAATATTTAGGTGTTTCATCCTATCAATTTTATTTGATTAGGGCTTACATTTGTATGAAACGATCACACAAATAGCCTGGAAGATGTGAGTATTTAGGTCGTGACCAACTACAACCTCAGAATCATAAGACGAGTTAGGGCTTATATTGTACAACACAGTTGTACGAAGGCCTAATGATGAGGTGAGAATTTATGTTGCATAAGCAGAAAACCTCGAAATCCTATGGCTTAGTTGTTTAATTCTAAGGAAGGAATGGTTTAGCTGGGGAAGATAGGTTTTGCTGTTGAAGAAGATCTTGCTGCCCACCATGCTAGCTTCAAGCTCCTTATCGCGACAAATTTAAGTTTTCTAGGATTTGAAGTTATGGTGTCAAATCAGGTGGCCCTATGGTTGAATTTCGTGAAATTTTATGGGGGATGTTAAAGTTAATTAGAGCGACACCGGTTAGGATCGTACGGTTCCCTTGTTCCAGCACCACTATTTTCTATTGGATTCACATATTTCAAATAAGTTTATTAAACTCAATTTAATGAGTTCCATAATTTTATTTAGATCGTGGAAAACCTTGTTAGCAACCGTAGGTTACCTCCTCTGAGGGATTCCCGATGATGCTATAGAGACATCTTAATTTAGTTGTAGTTTTTGTTTTTGTAATGTTTGTGATTAAATTTTAAGTAGTTTTATATTTTGAATGTTGTGGCGGTGAATTTTATCTTGGTTGATTTTAGTTTAAGTTTTAGTTTTGGTTTTGTGGCTATCCTGATAGTTTTAGTTTTCATGCAGAGTGACATGATTGTTTAGCATGAAGGTTTGTATTAATATCAAAAGTACAGTATGAAAGTGCAAGAAAGACAGCGCTATGAACTGTAAAATAATATATGGTGAGTCTTCTCGTTCCACCACCTAAATCTCAAAATGCATGTCAGGGTATTTTATATGAAGCAGTAAAGTAGAGTTTTGGCAACCTACCTAACCCTAGGTCATATCTTGGTGGGTCCCTATTAGTCTTATTAAGTATAATTCTTGTTAAGCAAAACATATTAAGTTTAATAGATCTCTAAGGTATCCAACAGGTCTAGAGGAAGAAGCAGGTCCATGCTTCCCTCTCACCGCCTGGTGAAAAGCCTCGAGCTCATTTAAACTTATTATGTTGCTTAATAATACATCCTATAAATACCTTTAATGCTCAGTGAACAATGATGTTTCAATTATCCCTAAGAGTAGGGTAATTATCATTTGTGATTTAATTTGTAAATTATGTGGGTGAAAACCCTTAAAGAGACAAGTTAGTGCTATCAAAGATATTTAACCAACTTTTATTTGGGCTTCTAGTGTGTTAACGATGTTCAATTTTAATTATGTTCACTTTTCTAATCCTTATTTAACCAAATTTGATTTAGCTTAGGTCACTACTAAGCCCTTAAGGTTATGGTGGATGTCTTAGTTATTTTTGAAAGAGATTAAAATTTTAAGTGATGATGATTCACTTTTTAAAGTCATTTGAACATCAAATAGGGGTTTTAAATTGGTGAGTTATTAATACCCAAAACTATAAAACCTGAGTTTAGGATCATTTATTTGACTAGCTTTCCAAACTTTAATAATTTACGGAAATTACAAATTTACCTTTTAATTAACAAAAGTGGGATTGGTTTCTACCAATTAATCCCCCTTTTGGTTTCAATCATCCAAATGAATTAGTTAAAATCAGAGGTTACCATTTTTCCTCTTTGAATTAAGCCTAAATGTTAATTAAGGCTAAACATCTAAAATTACACTTTTACCCCTAAGGCTCTAATACTTCATAATTTATCAAATCTAATCCAAATAACTTTGGAATTTTTATCTCAATTAATACATCATATGAGAAAAAATGATTTTTCAAAATTTAATTTAATTTACATGTTTATTTTAATGCAAAAATAAGATTTTTCAAAGAAAATTCCATAAATTGAAAAAGAAAAAGCCTAATCCCTTGAAATTTTTAATAGATATAGACTTAGACTACAGAAGCATTGGGACCAAATTTCATAATTTATTAAATTGTAATTGAATTTTAAGAATTATTTTAAGTTCAGGAGTATTTATTAATTATAAAATATGTTAAGTGTGGAAAATTAATTTTTATAATTTTATTAAATCTCTTAGATGCCAAGGAACACAGAGAAATAAATTTTACATTTCTTTTATTTTTCTCTGAATTTTTAGAATTATTTTAGTGAAAATCCATTTTTAGCCTTTAAAAATTATTTTAAGCTTCAAAATTCAATATCTTCATTGAGAAAGTCACAAAAAAATATTCCAATTGTTTAGGGTTTAGGTGAAATGTTCCATCAGAGGCAACAATATGCTAAAATATTCAATCAAAGGCAACAATATGCTAAAATTTCATGTCATGATGAAATGTCTAATGCATGGAGAAACAAAAGACTCAAAACAATATTTAATTAATTAAAAATAAAATATGCATCATATGGACTTCAAATTATTTTCACATTATTTTCCTTTGTTCACTAAGTAAGAGGGTATTCTTATTTTATTTTTATGATTTTCCTACACCACGATATAAATTTTTTAAGTTAGGGATCATTTTCTGAATTTTTTAAATCCATATTTATCTATTTAAATGCGCGATGCCATGTCAACCTACGGTGGCTCCGAAGCTCCATGTGATGCGCTTCTATTTGACGTCACCATCCACCTCAGTGGTGACTAGGCCCACGGTTTACGTAAGGAAGCATTGTCCGGCTTGATCTCATCCGTTGATGAGATAAACACGCGATCAGATGGCTCTCCGTCATCGTCCCTAATGGCCTAGCCCGAGAACCATCCATATTCAAGACGTGATATCTCCCTCGTATATCAACCAAATTGAATGAATTTTTTTTTAAATTCTTGTCTAGACTAGAGTAACATATTTATATGTTTATAATTCCATGAAATTAAGCCTAATCAATTGGAGAATCAAAATAGGCTCAGGTAGAGAGGGAGTTCAATACCTTTTCTCTGAGAAGGGAAGCTTCAATCAGAGGTGTTTGGCACATTTTTTGAGGTCCAAGGAGGCTATGGATTGAGCCTCTTGCCGTGGTAAAAGGTCTAGGTATGAATTTGACCAAGCTCAATTTCAGGTGTTGGTCTAGAGCTATGCTAGGGTCTCTGTGGAGGGGGGATTTGATGGGGCTTCTCCTTCTTTCACTTGTGGTGAAGGCGTGGGTAAGTTTAATTTGAGTTTGATGGACTATGGAGGTGTATTGAGCTCTGTCCTGGTTTTAGGCAGAAGTTTGAGCTCAAAATTGAGCTTCCACAGTGGGAATCAGTAGAGGAAAGTGGTCTCAAAGAGTCTCTGTGAGCAATTTGGAGGGCTCTCTCAGAGAAAACTTCAACTCTCCCTCCATGGTCGTGGAGGGCAGCTTTTATAAAAATTTGTTTAAGGGTAGTTGTCATGGGCAATTAGAGGGTGCAATGTGATGCTTAGGTGGAGGGCAGAGATGCTCTAACATTTGATTTGGATGAGGTGGACTCTAGGTTTGAAATGAGTTTGATTACATGGGGGTGGCTCACATTTTTAGTGTTTTCCAGCAACTAGGCCAGCTAGCCAGGCTAGGGGAGGTGGCTAGGTGATCAGGTGAGCCAGGGGAATATGTCAAAGCAATTAAATGAGTTGAGGTTTAGTTTTGGCAAAAATATCCAAGGATTAAGCAAATATGAAATCAAAATCCCTTTATTTAGGGGACCTTTGGTCATGGCTTAGCTTAGGTGGTTTTATGGGGTTTAGCTTGGTCACTATGGTTCAACTAATGGCTGTGGAGTCATTAATTTGGTGACTTTCGGGTGGTTAGGCTAATTTTAGTGCATGGGTCCAATATGGGTTCAAGTGGCCAAAACTTTGGTTTAGGCTAGGCTAGACATGTCAATTAACCCAATTAATTGATGCATTTGATGTAGATGATTGTTATGAACATTTTTGCTGAAGGTTTGAAGTGATTTTGAGTTCAATTAAAGGTTCAATTTGAAGGATTTCAGGGATTTGGTCATTTTTGGCATGTTGGGCTAGACTTGGGTCTAGATTGGGCTAGCCTTGGCCTAAGTCCAAATTTATTGTTAAAAATTGTCAATAGGAGCATTATAAAGAGTTCTAAACATAAATTGGGCACCAATTTTGGGATTAAGGCAATCAATTTGGTGACATTTGGAGGCATGGCAAATTTGGGGCAAAATCAGGGGCTTTTGGAAATAGGTCAAAATTAAATGAAATTGAGCCATCAACAAGGCCAATTGAAGTTTAAGTTTGATGTATGGGAATGTTATGAATACTTTAGTGTCCAAATTGAGACCAATGGAGTAGTTCATGGGGTTCAATTGCGTGGAACCAAGTCATAGGACCAAAATTGGGTGTTTTGATTTAGATCAAAATTGAGCTTAAATATGGGCCAATTGAGCTTATATTTGGTTTAGATTGGTCATACTAAAGGTGAATTTCAGTTTAGAATTGAAATTGGAGGAAATTGGGACCATTTTGATGGACATTTGAAGTGGATTTGGGGAGATTTGGCCCCTTAAGAGCAATTTGGGGGTTTTGGTCAAAGGTGGTCAAATTAGCCAAATTATATTATGTGGTATTTGAGAAAAGTGAAATTGGGAATATTTGAAATTTTTTGAGAATATTTTGGATTTTCTGGAATTTTTAGAATTTTGGGCTAAGGAGGGGCATTTTGGTAATTTGGCAATTTTTGGTGATTTTGGGTAATTTGGGTGTTTTCAAAAGGTTTGAAATGATTTTTGAACTAATTTGGGTATTTTGGGTAAATTTGGGTATTTAGGTAATTTGGGCATTTAGGGGCAAAAGGCTAAGTTGGGCATTTTGGTAGAGTTGAGGTACCAACCACCATAAATAAGCCACAGACCAATGGAAACTCTTGAGCTCCCCAATAGTGACCCCACCTACTAAGGGCTAGAGGCTAGGACATACTAGCTATCAGCACTATTTTTAGTTTGGGGGAGTTGCCCGTAAGAAGCTGTCGGTCACCTGAATCAAAATGTCGTCGCCCGCTTCAGAAGGACTTTTTAATGTCTAGAAAAAATGTGAAATCAAATTAACCCCATATTTTTCATAGTTTAAATGAAAGAGCGGTGTACCTCAAACCCTATATCTATCCCAAAGGATAAACACAAGGCTTGAGGATGAGGCTCGCTCAAATAAACTGAGAAATGTATGATGTCCATTTGGTCTGCGAAACCATTTTATTTGCCGACAATTTCCATTATTTAATATGAAGAATTAAATCAGGTTTTTATTAAGCTGGGTTCGGAGAAGTTTCCTATAAGGGCAAGCCACCTAAGGGAACCGTATGTTATCTTCAAGCAGTTTCCTATAAGGGAACCGTATGTTAATTACATCTTAAATGACCAAAGCCACCTAAGAAAACTTTTGATAAAAATTAGGAAATATTATCTTCAAGGATTTCAAAAGGATATGACTTTTCAACAAGATCAGACAGAGAGGTGTGACATGGGATTGGCTAAAGTTTGGAGCATTTTTTTTTTTGGAATCCAAAATATGAAGAACTAGGGGATTTCATAGATTCATAGGAAAACCTCGGTGACATCCCGGTCTATCCTTTGGTTTGGTTTCAATTTTGAGAAGAAATATTTAGGTGTTTCATCCTACCAAATTTATTTAATTAGGGCTTACATTTGTATGAAACGATCACACAAATAGCCTAGAAGATGTGAAGATTTAGGTCGTGACGAACGACAACCTTAGAATCCTAAGATGAGTTAGGGCTTATATTGCACAACACAATTGTATGAAGGCCTAATGATGAGGTGAGAATTTATGTTGCATAAGCAGAAAACCTCGAAATCCTATGGGTTGGTTGTTTAATTCTAAGGAAGGAATAGTTTAGCTGGGGAAGACAGATTTTGTTGTTGAAGATGGTCGTGCTGCCCACCATGCTAGCTCCAAGCTCCTTATCGCGACAAATTTAAGTTTTCAAGGATTTGAAGTTATGGTGTCAAATCAGGTGGCCCTATGGTTGAATTTCCTTAAATTTTATGGGAGATGTTAAAGTTAATTAGAGTGACACCGGTTAAGATCCTACGGGTCCCTCGTTTCGGTACCACTATTTTTTATTAGATTCACATAGTTCAAATGAATTTATTAAACTCAATTTAATGAGTTCCATAATTTCATTTAGATCATGGAAAGCCTCGTTAGCAACCGTAGGTTACCTCCTCCGAGGGATTCCTGATCATCCTATAGAAACGTCTTAATTTAGTTGTAGTTTTTTGTTTTTGTGATGTTTTTGATTAAATTTTGAGTTGTTTTATATTTTGAATATTGTGGCAGTGAATTTTATCTTTGTTGATTTTAGTTTTGGTTTATGTTTTGGTTTTGTGGCTATCCTGATAGTTTTAGTTTTCATGTAGGGTGACATCGTTGTTTAGCATGTAGGCTTGTATTAACATCAAAAGAACAGTATGAAAGTGCAAGAAAGACGGCACTGTAAATTATAAAAGCGTACTTGGCGAGACTTATCGTTCTACCGCCTGAAACCCAAAATGCATGTCAGGGTATTTTAAATGAAACGGGAAGGTAAATTTTTTGCGACCTACCTAACCCTAGGTCATATCTTGGTGGGTTCCTATTAGTTTTATTAAGGATGATTCTTGTTAAGCAAAAAATATTAAGTTTAGTAGATCTCTGAGGTATCTAGCAGCTTTAGAGGAAGAAGCAGTTCCATGATTCTCTCTCACCGCCTAGTGAAAAGTCTCGAGCTCATTTAAACTTATTTTGTTGCTTAATAATGCATCCTATAAATACCTTTAATGCTCAGTGAACAAGGATGTTTCAATTATCCGTAAGAGTAGGGTAATTATCATTTGTGATTTAATTTGTAAATTATGTGGGTGAAAACCCTTAAAGAGGCAAGTTAGTGCTATCAAAGATATTTAGCCAAGTTTAATTTGGGCTTGTAGTATTTTAAAGATGTTCAATTTTAATTATGTTCACTTTTCTAATCCTTATTTAACCAAATTTGATTTAGCTTAGGTCAGTACTAAGCCCTTAAGGTTTTGGTGGATGTCTTAGTTATTTTTGAAAGAGATTAAAATTTTAAGTGATGATGATTCATTTTTGAAAGTCATTTGAACATCAAATAAAGGTGTTAAATTGGTGAGTTATTAATACCTTTTGGTTTCAATCATCCAATAAATTAGCTAAAATCAAAGGTTACCCTTTTTCCTCTTTGAATTATGCCTAAATGTTTTAAAGTTAAACTTCTAAAAATACACTTTTGCCCCTAAGGCTCTAATACTTCATCAAATTTAATCCAAATGACTTTGAAATTCTTAGCCCACCTCACTCATGGATCAATTAAGACATCAGAGGAGAAAATATGATTTTTCAAAATTTAATTAAATTTACATATTTATTTTAATGCAAAAATAAGATTTTTCAAGGAAAATTCCATAACCAAGACAAAGCCCAATCCCTTGAAATTGTTACTGGAGGTTGACTTGGACCAAAGAAGCATTGGGACCAAATTTCATGATTTATTAAATTACATTTAAATTTTAAGAATTATTTTAAGTTCTCGAGTATTTATTAATTATAAAATATTTTTAAGTATGGAAAATTAAGTTTTATATTTTTATTAAATTTCTCTAATGTCAAGGGACATAGAGAAATAAATTTCATATTTTTCTAATTTTTCTTTGATTTTTTAGAATTTTTTTAGTGAAAATTTATTTTTAGCCTTTAAAAATTATTTAAAGCTTTCAAATTCAATATCTTCATTTAGAAAGTCAGTAAAAATATTACAATTGTTCTTAAATGCTTAGAAAAAAATTTAGAATATTTCCATGAATTTCATTATTTTTGTGATTTTTATTATTTTTTTATTTATTTAAATATTAAAAATAGGCTAAATGAAGTTTTTATTTAATTATCATTTTATTTTTAGAAAATTCCTCTGATCACAGAGAACTCCAAAAACTAATTTTCATAATTTTTGAGTTATATTATTATTGTTAAAAATTATTTTAGTGTCGAAAATGTCATTTAACTTAGAAAATCAATTTGAGTTATTAAATGAGTTCTAAATGTTTTGAAATTTTTATGGGGAGTTCTCTGAACTTTGAATCTTAGTGGAGACTAAAAATCAAGTCATTTAGATGTTTGTGTTACCCAAAATTAATTTTCTTTCTATTTTATGGTTGGTGGAAATTAGGTGCAATCTTAATGACTTAACCCATGAAATATTTTCGAAATGGTTCTCTAGCCATAGCAAACCTTCCAAAATTTTCTTGGAATTTTCTAAGCAATATGCTAATTATTATGATTAATTTA
>JXCR01083063.1:13478-25277 GCA_002079205.1 Phalaenopsis hybrid cultivar
AAAGAGAAGAGATTCAAAGGAACTTCAAGAGTTTGGTGGACTTAAGATAAGTTTTTATCTTTTGTTTTAGACTATTTTTTGTTTTAATTTAGACTTTTTGTTGGTTTGACAATGATTTCTACTTTTAAACTAAAGTGTGGTTTTATTCCTCCATGAATTCTTAGTAGTTTTCTTTATCTTTCTTCTTAAAATAATAAGAAATTAAGTGTTGGATGGAAGTTGTGGAGACTATTGATCTTTAAAGTTAGAAGTTGTGATGATTTAAATTCATGCACTTCATTTACTTCTTGATTTGATCAATCCAGATGTTAAAATTTGTTGTTATAATATGTAAGAACCGGGCCAGTATTGTCTCAGTCAACAATTGGAAAGAATCACATGAGATTGTATGAATGAGAATATAGTTCATATGATTAGTTAAATAGGGAAATATTCATTGAAGGGTGTAGAGTTAGAGGACTTTAAAGTGACAGGTTAAACGGTAGGAAAATATTCATTGATGAGTGTAGATTTAGAGGACTTTAAAGTGAGAGGTTAAAGCCCCCATTGGAAATAATCATTGAAGGGTGTAGAGTTAGAAGAATTTAAAGTGACAGGTTAAAACCCCCAACTTGGTTTTAAGAATCACATGAGGTTATATGAATGAGAATGTAGTTCATATGATTGAGTGCAAATAAATAGGAATCGCATGAGGTTGTATGAATGAGAATGTAATTCATATGATTTAGTGCAAATAAATAGGGAAATAATCATTATGGATGGGAGTTAGAGGACTTTAAAGTGACAGATTAAACCCCCAACTTTGGTTTATTTTTTTAGATTCTAATACGAGATGTTAGCCCACAGATGGAGGGAATTAAGGGAACTTTAGAGTGAGAGCTTGTATCTTCCCTGCATAGCCGGTCTTCAGAACTATTCAAACTTTAAATTAGTCAATGTTCTTTATAGCATCTCTAGTATGGTATCTTCCCTACCTATCTGGTCTTTAGAACTATTCAAACTTTAAATTAGCCAATGTTCTTTATAGCATCTCTAGTAAGGTCGGTCTTCAAAACTATTCAAACTTTAAATTAGCCAATATTCTTTATAGCATCTCTAGTAAGGGCCTAGCCTGTCTTCAGAACTATTCAAACTTTAAATTAGCCAATGTTCTTTATATCATCTCTAGTAAGGGTTCTGCCTAGCCGATCTTCAGAACTATTCAAACTTTAAATTAGCCAATGTTCTTTATAGCAACTCTAGTAAGGGTAAAGAATGTTTTTTATTTGGCACAACCCATTTAGCATACTTCCATAACAAATTTTTATATTTATCATTGATTCATGGTAAGGAAGATATATGTATACTTACACAACAAAATTCCTATACTTATTACTTATTCATGATAAGGAGAAAGATATTTTCATATTTAGTGTTTTTCTTCTATAAAAACTCAAGTTATCTTTTTAAGTTTGTTCTATTTTTCTCATAATAGTAAAATTACCAAAAATATTTAAACGTTCTTTACTGCGAAAATGTCTTTAATTTAAATAATTGTCTTTTTAAAAATAAAAAGTTTTCCAAAAAGTGCATATTGCATATCTTCCCTATGGGTTCGATATTCATGTCTTAATAAAAAAGTCCTATATTACTTGATAATAATATGTATACTTGTGTAGTATCCCAATATATATAAATTAAAAGTTAAATTCTTATTTTTCTTCAAGATCAAGTTTTGATTTTGTTGTAAAATAAGGAAATATAAGTGAAAAATATAATCAAAATTATTGTAATACTATTGCATATAAGCAGTTTCGGGATCAGCCCCTACTAGTGAGCTCCACACAATCCAGCATGTACTTCTTTAATGATATTTTGTGCTTCGGCTCTGCTCAGACATCGCAGCGACATCTGATCAAATGACCTTCTATACAGAACATCACCTACCAAGGCATATGGCATGACACTTCCCATGATGTGATATACCTCAGACTTATCTTCTAATAGCTTTCTTGTTTGCAAATATTCTATCAATGGTCTGTGCTAATTTTTGTTAATGTAAGTTACTGCAATCATCATCTCTTCTTCTTTTTTAAGCTTGTGTAGATTTTCGAGGTCGATCTGAGACGAAACCTGACATTCTTGTACTATAATGTCAATGGAATCCTCTGGTGAACATGTCAGTTTCTTAGCAAGTTTTGCTAGAGCGTTAGCATGGGTGTTATCTCTCCGAGGAATCCGGTATAGAGTCACACTAGGGATATGTTCTAATAACTTCATTATGTACTGATGGTATTCTGATAGCCTTGGCTTAAAAATCTTATACTGTTTGGCGACTTGCTAGATGTCTAGTTGTGATTCTCCATAGATGGGAATGTCTATTATATCCATTGGAATTGCCAACTCCAACCCGGTGATCAATGCTTCATATTCTGCTTCATTATTTGTTCACGACTTGGTCAGGTGATAGTAGAATCTCAACATACTCTGATCTGGTGTGATGAAAATCAAGCCAATTCTTTCTCTGCCTGGTAAATCTATATCTGACCCTTTGGTTTTTCTGGTTGATGAGGTTCCATCGAAGTACATTTCCCAACGACTAGAACTAGACGGCTCTATTTGTAGTATTTGCTCAACTGGAAGCTCATCATTGAGAGGGGACCCAAGTGGAAGTGGGTGTGTTGAGAGAAAATTTGTTAAAATGTATCCCTTGATAGCACAGAGGAGAACAAAAGTTATATTGAATTGCAATATAGTCATCGAACACCTTACTAAACGTTCGGAAAGTGTTGGTTGGGTCATCAAATATTGCAATGGATTAACTTTTGAAATAAAGGTTACCTTATGAGAAAGCATCCATGAAGACCCTCTTGGTAGCTTAGTACAAAGGATTAAGTCTAAAGGCACCAGAAAAAAGAAGGCAGTAGTTTCCCCATTCATTGTAGTAAAGATAAAAAAACCAAAAGCATTACCAATAATGGCAGAAGAAGAATTGTCGATTACCCAACCATCTCTAAAGATCGATGAAGCTGGGGAACAGGAGGCAAAGATCAGTACAACATAAGTGGCTGAAGAAAATCAAGAGGAGGAACATCAGGGAGCAATTGTTGTATTTAAAGGTGCCCTCCCTGGTTTAGTTCTTGCAGCACATTCAGTTTTGGACTCCTCAGCCATAGAGTTCTCTGGCAGAGAACTCATACCCTCACACATGCAAAATTCATAAATATCTGCTTGAAGAAATACCAAGCAAGGTAAGTAAACTCATAATCCTTTTTTTATCTACTGCCTCAATCCTATATTAAATCTAATAAAAATTATTTCATCAAAATCCAGAGATGACATAATAATTGCTATGGGTCATATTCATATAAGTCAAATTTGCATTGAATCCCTTTGGAATAATCAAGAAGTGGAAACAGAACATATTAATATGTTTGTCATTAGATTGGAAAATAGAAAGTGTCGGTCACCTGATTCTTTTAGACTCTTTTTATACGTCTCTCTAGCACACTGGGTAAGCATTGACAATTCCATCAATGGTAGCGATTCATGCTCTTGTTAAACTTATAAACTCATCTAAACTTATTGGAACTATGCATATGTACAGAAACCATCCATTGCGAGATATTGTTGCCCACGTAACAATGGATGTTATAGCTTGAGCATATGTCATTTTAGTTCCAGTAATTAAAAATGGTCATTGTACTCTACTTGTTGAGAATCATAAGGAACACAAATGGAGATTCTTTGACTCATTTCCTAATAAAATGTATTTGGGAGTTACCCGCGACGTGGTAAGCAAACTAAACTTTAGTTCATTTATTATGTAAGCAACTTTTCCTTTATTTATGCTTTCAATGATTTAAACTATCATCTCTATTCCAGATTAAACATCTTCATAAGGACACCGGGGAAGCTTTCCTTAATGATTCGACTAAATGGGATGTTACCACGATCAAAGGCCTTCCTACCAAAAATAATAGTGTTGACTGTGATATTTTTGTTTGTAAATATATGGAAATAACTGTACAAAAAGGCAGAATTGATTAGAAAGATAAACAGAACTAGCAGGCTGATATGCCTCGGTTTAGGGCAGAGCTTGCATATGAAATTTGTAGATANTCAAAGGCTTTCCTACAAAAAATAATAGTGTTGACTGTGATATTTTTGTTTGTAAATATATGGAAACAATTGTACAAAAAGGTAGAATTGAATAGAAAGATAAACAGAACTGGCAGGTTGATATGCCTCGGTTTAGGGCAGAGCTTGCATATGAAATTTGTAGATATAAATTATTTGGATGAGATTTGTATGGCTGTACTTTTCTGTAAATATGTTTGAAATGCTGATAGTAACCTGTCGATAAATATGATTGATTTGATTTTGTAAATTATATCAATTATTATCGGCTATTTTTCTCTTTCAAAATTAAGATTTTAAAATTTAAATTTGGAATTTAATATATATATATATATAATGTAATTTTGATTTTATGAAAATGATATCTTTTATTTTTAGAAAACTGATGAGACCGAGTAAAACCCATACATCTAGTAGTTTAAACAGCTGAACACGATACCATAAATGATATATCATCTTGAAGGGTAGACATATCACTTANGTCGGCTATTTCTCTCTTTCAAAAATAAGATTTTAAAATTTAAATTTGGAATTTAATATATATATAATGTAATTTTGATTTTGTGAAAATGATATCTTTTATTTTTAGAAAAATGATGAGACCGAGTAGACCCCATACATCTAGTAGTTTAAACAGCTGAACACGATACCATAAATGATATATCTTCTTGAAGGGTAGGCATATCACTTATTGGTAGGTTTAACTATCTAAAATTAAAAGTTTATAACTCTATTTTGGTCTGCAAAATTTATAGCCGACAAATTCCCCAATCTAATACATAGATTAAATAGGGTTTTGATTAATCTGGGTTCTTAAATTCCCTATAGGAGCAAGCCCCTATAGTTAATTACATCCCAGACAATCGAAGTCACCTAAGAAAATTCTTCATAATGATCAGAGGTTTTGTCTTCAAAGATTCAACGTTGAAGTTTCCATGATTGTTTATAGGAAAAGCCAAATGGGATAGGTCCAAATAGGAATAGTTATTTTCGGAATCCAAAGGAACGAAAAGTAGGAGATATCGAAGATACTGAAGGAGATTCAGTAACATCTTAAACTAGTCTATGGTTTGGTTTTATGTCTTTGAAAGAGAAGTTACTTGATGTTTAGTCCTGCAAATTATTTAGATATTCAGAACTTATATCTGTATATCATATGCAAATAGCCCGAGAAAATGTCAGGATTTATGTCGTACTAAACGACGACCTCAGAATCCTAAAAAGTTTAGGACTTATATCGTACGATATGAAAATCGTAGAAAGTCCTAAAAGATAATGTGAGGATTTACGTCGTGTCAAATGAACAAACTCAACATCCTATAAGTATGTTTTTTAAATCTATCGAAATTCTGCATAAGTTCATTCTTCCGTCATTGGTAGTTGTCTCAACTGTTGTCCGGAGATGAATCGTCAACCGACCACGTCGTCGTCTTGTTCCGAGAAGGGGAGAGAGAGAAGAGAGAATAATAATAAAAAAAAAACCATGCCTTAAACGGCTTATCCTACGGGATTGCACAAACATACTAGAAAGGTAGCAACTAAAGCATGAATACTAGTAAATGTATACAGTACAACAAAGAATAGACAAGAAGAATATGCTGCAAGAGGTGATAGGAAAGTGCATGAGATATATAGCTAAGCATAGTATGATACAAAATAAAAGAAAATATGCAGAAAATAAAGTATGGAAATTAAATAAATAAAAGCGTACCTAATCAAATTCTGCTAAAGCTTCAAAATAGATTGCAATTGTATGATATAAATGGTGTAGTATATAAATGGTGTATGCGGGGCATAGTGTGTGAAATGTACAATGTGTATGAGTGTAGTATATATTTCTCGTGCAAGTGTAATATCTATGTAAAGCCCGTAGTACCTATACATGATACGTAATATTTGTCGTGCAGAATGTAGTGTGTTGATATAGTGTCTGTAGTATAAAAAGGTGATATGATAATACTTAGGTCCACTAAACAAAGATATGTGGTGTATCTGTATGTGGTGTGCAAGATGTACTATGTGATGTATGAAATGTACGTGTAAGTGATATCCAATGTATGCATGTATTAGTCAGGATATGGTGTCTACAGTGTAGTGTTGTATTTTTTCTTTCGTGAGTATAGTATTTGTAGGGTGTATGTAGTATCTGTGCTTTTGTGATTGTAGTATCTGTGTAGAGTATGTAGTATCTGTCCTTTTGTGATTGTAGTATCTGTGTAGTGTCTGTAGTATCTGTCCTTTTGTGATTAACGATTCTCAAAACTTTTGGAAAAGGGTTAGAGCTATTAATGATCTAGGGGTGAAAGGGCATTGCACTAATTAAATGTTGATTTTATATCTCAGCTATAAACTAAGCTGTCAAACAGTTCTCTTGCATCATTGCATGTTACCCCTCATCTCGAACTAATAGGCCATCTCTATATTTCATATGCTCATTCAACAAATTTTGTATATTCTGTATCAAGAGAAACAAAAGAAGCATCTCTTTAAGCATTACTATAACATCAACCTTCTACTTCTAAACTTGAATTTTGAATCTGCATATAATCAAGACATACTATACCAAGTTTTAAAGAGGAGTGTGTTTCCATCTTCACATTATCAAATTCAGGTCTATAAGATTTATGCAACTAAGTAAAGCTAATTCCATCAATATAGACATGCTGCATAAAATCTCAAACTATATAATCTTTGAAGATTCCATTTTAACATGTTGATTAAAATTATTAAGTCAAATAATCGCTAAAGAATGATAGTGAAATATATATACATCACTTGATTTTCAAGCAAAAAAAAATGATTCGGAATAAGGGCTGAAATATAATCCATTGTCGGACAAAACCCAACTCAGAGGAGACTCAAAACTGAGCCATAAAAAAAAACAGAACTAGGCTCGGCAAGGGACAAAACTCAGGCTCCAATTGTATAAAATCGAGCGTGAAGAAGCACAAAGGCCATCAAAGAAGCTGAAAATTGGATGTAATATGAGTGTCAAGCTGAAGAAACAGAATTGAGATTGGAAAAGGGATTAGCTAAACCATTAAAATATAAACTCAAATCTAATATAAGAGCCAAGATGAGTCATTATCAAAAGAACCGAAACAGAACCCTGTAAAAAGGATTGAGCTCAAATCACCATCAAGAGAACCAAGACTAATTTATAAAGTATTTATTCCAAGCTATAAAATAGCATGAAACCAAATTCAGATCCAAAACAAATTTTACAACCACAAATAATCCCCAACAAGTATATTCGAATAATTCAAAAAAGAGAGACAGAAGACAGCCTTAAGTTCAAGTACTCAAACTCAAAATTATAATTTCTCATATGCATTTGAATGAGACAGCAGGAGGAATAAGGGCTGCAGCCCATGTAAATGAGATTAAAATTAAATCAATGTGTATACAAATAAGATAGCAAAGGGGAGCAAAGACTACAACTCCCAATCGATTTTCAAAACTAAAACAACTTCCCAATATATATATTCAAATGTACAGCTCCAACCTAATTCTCAAAACCTAAAAAAAAGGCCTCCAATACATTTATTTACATAGGGACAGAAGCAACAGGAGTAAACCCGAGCCCCAAAACAATAGCTCAAAGTATTAGAATAAATTCCAATATATATTCGAATAGGGGCAGCAGCAATAGGAGCAAATCGAGCCACAACTGAGGGCCGAAATCCAACCCCAAAAAAGAATAGAGATCATAGTCAATTTTAGCAAAGTATAGAGATCAAAATTGAACCCCAACAAAGAGTAGAAAATAGATCACCAAATGTCAAAACGAATCCCGATCACTAGGCAGATTACAACCTTAAATCTGATAAGGAAAAAGATCTCAACACATATATATTCGAAATGGGAGCAACAAGAAAAATGAAACTACAATCTCAAATCCAGTATTAAAGCCAAAAGAAATAGCTTCCAAAATGTATATAATCGAATAAGAGCAGCAAAGAAAATAAGAAATTAGCCTCCGATCACCATGAACCAAACGGAGCTATTACAAAATTTAGAACTGAACTGAACCCTCACCAAAGGATCAAAACTGAAATACCATCAAGCTTACAACTGAACCAACAAGAAACAAAGTTGATCTCGACAAGGGACAAAACTTCGAGCTCCAAATAGTCATTCGAAAACAATACGTGAATCCTCAAAGTATATTTTTAAATAAAGGTAGTTAGGGACATAAAACCAATCCCAAATCTTCATTGAGAATTTGAAAGATAATTTCCAACATATTTTCAATTGAAGCAACAAAGGAACAAAGAAATCAGCCTAAAATCTTCCTCTAGCCATAGAAAATGATCTCCATCACGTATTTAAACATAGAGAAGTAAAGAGGGTAAAACCGAGCCTCAAATCCTCCTCAAAAACATTCAAAAAACGTTTTCATCATATAATTAAACGAAGAAGGGAAAAGAGAGCAGAATCACAACTCCAAATTAATTTTCAAAACCGAAGAAAGGCCTCAAATGTATTTATTTGCATAGGGACAGTAAAAAAAACAGCAGTTAGCCCCTAAATAATGTTCAAAACCAAAAACGAATTTCTAACATGTACATTCACATAGAGGTAGCAAGAAGCATGGAAAACCAACCCTCCAAAACTGATCAAAAGTATAGAATAGATTTCTAACATCTTTATTCAAATAGAGGTAGTGAGAAGAAAAAAAAGGCTAGCTCCAAAATTGATTCTCCATAACCGAAGAAATATTTCCAATATATGCATTCGAATAAGGCAGCAAGAAGAGCAAGTACCTACAACTTCAGAGATATGTTCAAATTAAACTAACATGTTTTCAAATAAGATAATAAAAGTAGCATGAATTTAGCCTTCAATCCATCGATCAAAACCAAAAGATAAGCATGCTACATGTATTCGAATGGGACAGTGAAATAATATGAATGTAATATCCATCTGTCAAAGCCATGATCAAGAGTAATTAATTCTAAAATCTGACCTGAATTTCTCACTAGCTCAATAAATGAAAAGAGTAAGAAGAAGTCACGAGATGAAAGCTTCCGGCAAAATCCCTCCGAAATTTCAAAAAAACATCCTCCTCTTTCTCTCCCCCTTGGGGTATTTATAGGTAGAGATGAGAAAATGGTTCACCGGCGGTGAGCATCAGGACGGTGAGGAGAACCACCCATCAAGAGTAAAAAAAACCCAACGAGATTCAAAATAGGAAGGTTCTCGAACTCGTTTAGGCGGGAAAGTTTGTTACGACAGGCTACCGGTGAGGCTATCGGCGAGGCCACCAGCGACGAAGGCTCGGAAAGGGAAGGGATGACCGACAAACCGGCAAGAGACTTCACGGCTCGGCTAGGGCAAAGAACAGAGGTGCGAGGGAGTTTAGATTTCTAGATTTTAAAAGATTATATTTATAAAAAAAACTTTATCAAATATATTTTTATTTTAATAAAGAAAATATTAATAAAATATTAAATTTTGTGTGATCCAAAATGGGTGTCCTCCCTAGCTAAAATCAACGTCCTGGACGCAATAGCGCAGTTTGTTTCATCACCCGGGATCACCTGGACAAATTCATCGGTGATCGAGCCAAATTAACTTTAATTCACATGTGGCGCGACAAACAAAGTTATTTTGGCCCGATCGGAGCCGTTTAACGAGTATATTATTGACCGGTCCTCACATAAGTGATGACCAAAGTTAAACATATCGCTCGTAGTGGCAAGTCAAACATCGCATGGGCCACGGTATCCACCTACGTCTTTCAAATTTATAAGAGCTCAATTTGGGTTTCAATATGTCGGTTTTTCAATCGACTCAATTGAATATTGAGGATCTGAAACTGTCCATATGAGACTGCAAAGAGCGAAGAAATAGCTTGAATTTCAAAGGGGTGTGGGTCCCAGTCTAGTCCTTTAAGAGAGTCAAAATAGGAAAATCTTAAGGCTAGACCCTAGGGTATCTAGAGAAGGGAAAAGAAGACCTCAAAAATGAGGTCAACAAATGGACCCCCAATAGGTGTGGTGTGCTACACAAGCACAATGCACCTATTGGCGTTGACCGAAATGATCAACTAGATTCCTGAAGAATGTCCAAGTAACCATACTTGGGACAAATTGAGTATTAAGTTCGAAGTGAGGTGGAGTACGATTTTTTTTTGTTGGGGATGAGTAAATGAATTTTCAAACTGTTGTGGGATTTGAATTTTTGAATGATTTCAAATATCGATTTTCATAGTATATGCAAAAGAAATACTCAGAATTCGGCTATGACATTGAAGAATGTATGGAAAAGGAATCAAAATATGATCATGATCCCGTAGAATGTGGAGAAAATAAGTGAAAAAGAAAAAAGGACTATATCAACTCGGAATACCACTGGGGAAGTTACATCCGAGCTGAAACTAGTCAAACAAAAACATCGCCTGTTGTCCTAAGATTTATTACGGGGTTAGAAGTAAAACTCCATACCTAACCTAAGTGAAACAGAGGAACTAGAATGACTCATATTACCATTGGGGAAGTTACATCTGAGTTAAAAGACGACAGGAGAATATATGTCACACTAGGAAGGAAAGCACTGGTACTCACATCCAACCTAAGTGGTGACAAAGGAAATATGTCTGCTACATTGGGGAGGAAAGCACTGGGACTCACATCCAGCTCAAAAGGAAGCAAAAGGGTTAGATTGAGAAGGAAAGCGCAGGGACTCATATCCAACTCAAGAGCTGATCAAAGGGAATCAGAATTTAGGTACTGACCCCGAAGTGAGAGTTGAAATTTGGGTATCAACCTTGAAAAGAGAATCAGAATTTAGGTACCGATCTCGGAGAAAGGGAATTAGAATTTAGGTACTGACCCCGGAATGAGAGTTGAAATTTGGGTATCAACCTCAAAAAGAGAATCAGAATTTAGGTACCGATCTCAGAAAAAGGGAATCAGAATTTAAGTACTACCCCGGAATGAGAGTTGAAATTTGGGTATCAACCTCGAAAAGAGAATCAGAATTTAGGTACCAATCTTGGAAAATGGGAATTAGAATTTAGGTACTGACCTCGAAATGAGAGTTGAAATTTGGGTATCAACCTCGAAAAGAGAATCAAAATTTAGGTACCGATCTCAGAAAAAGGGAATCATAATTTAGGTACTGACCCCGGAATGAGAGTTAAAATTTGGGTATCAACCTCAAAAAGAGAATCGAAATTGAAGTACCGATCTCGAAAAAAGGGAATTAGAATTTAGGTACTGATCCCAAAATATTGTGAATGTAGGAAGAATATCGAAACATGTGATGTTTTGCAAAATTGTGAGAGAATAAATTAAACCCAAGGGGATACAGAAACGATCAATTTATGACGTGAGGGAATAATCAAACAAAATTTTCTTTTGAATTGTCATGATGATTATTATATATATATATATACATATACATATACATTTTGATGATTATTTATTTATAAATATTGTTCTTTGCTCGCTAGCCTTTCTCAGAATTAGGGCAAATCAAATTTATTTATTTTCCCAATCAATTGCCCAAATCTACATTCATAACTGTGAAAAGAAGTTCCAATATATTGTCTTCAAACTGTCATATCATGAATATCATCTGGTATCAAATACAATGTTGTTTGATTTCATGTAATCAAACATCTTCTGGAATCATTACTGTATAGTTCATATATCAAAATATTTCCTCATTCAC
>JXCR01083063.1:25414-36275 GCA_002079205.1 Phalaenopsis hybrid cultivar
AATATATTGTCTTCAGACTGTCATATCATGAATATCATCTGACATCGAATACAATGTTGTTTGATTTCATGTAATCAAACATCTTCTGGAATCATTACTGTGTAGTTCATATATCAAAATATTTTCTCATTCACCAATACTAAAAACGTATGATTGAGTTCAATCTTGCGTATCGTCTAGCTGTATTTTGTTATCGACAGTTGTGTTGAAATAGTAGGTTGTATAAAGACTAGCCTCACCTTCTAACATATGATCAAAAAAATAGAAATGATTTCTTTAGATATATACTGAGGTGTGCTGTCTTTAAATAACTTACAACTCAAAAGGCCTCAAGTTCTCGATCTCAGGATCAGGTATGAACCAGAATGGTACCTTATCCTCATTCATCCGTCTGAGGGTTATTGAAACCCTCGGATATGGCACTCCAGGGATGCAGTGTTTGGCCACATCAGCGCCATTTCCCTTCAATATTAACACAGAGCCCACAGGCAAAGGAATTTCTACGGAACCCTGAAATTCTCCATCACCAACGATCTGAATTTCTGTTCCAAACATGATATTGCATTTATTTATGAATGATACCATGCAAAATGGCCTTGCAAAATCATGATGATCGATGTGCGGAGGGATACAGACACCAGCTTCATAGATATTAACTATATAGCTGTTTGGGATACAATCTGCTGGAAGTATACGCCAGGTCACCAATCGTTTAATTATCCTCTTGATAAATGATGGTAACGGGTCAACCTCATCGTGATGAATTATCCTAGGAGGATTTCCTTCTTTATCTTGGGCAAAATTGTAGCAGCACCCGTATTGAATCGTAACCCTTCCTTTACCTCGTTTCCATTTTCTCGGTTCAGAATATGTCCTTCTTCTTAGCCGACCAGCACGTCCCATTTCTTGCTCCAAAAGAACACGTTCTACAATGTCGTCTTGTTCACTACTGGTGAACACATTAGTGTGCAGTTCCAACCCTTTCAGTATATTAACATACTTGCCCTAAAACCTTTGAAAGTGTTCAAATTTTTGTTTTCTCACCTTTTCATATTTCTCCAATTCATGCTCTGGAATGATCTGCAAATGACGTGACCTGCTCACGAACTGGGGAACATAAGGTTCAACTTCCATGTTTCCTTCTTTAATCTCTATCTCCTTGAAAATCACCTCTCCTCTAGTTTTCATGGGTTGAAGTGGCACTTCAACCAGCTGAACTGGGGTTTTCCCTTTTAATTTGATTGCCCTCTGAGCGATAGTATCTTCATCCTCCCCTTTTTCTTTTAATTTCTCCAGCATCTTGTGAATACGGCGGTTTTGATTCCTCTTCGGCATACGAGTAAGTGTTGCTTACCTTCTGGCTGATCATCGGTAGGAGTAGCACCAACAAGCTCGCCCTTAGATGTCATTATCATGACTTCATCCGATTAATTACAGCATTGCTTGATTCTACCTCGTTGATTTTTTCTAATTTCCTTTTCTTCTCAGTGACGAATTGATTCTTATTTCTGAATTTCACAACAGGCTTCTACTTGCAAAACTCATCTTTGTTTATCACGGTTAAAGCTGAGCTTTCGTAATCTAGCTCAATTTGATTGAAGTCGAAATCGAATTCAACCACTGCTCCTTCAACTTTTGTCTTATCAAGAGCAAAACCAATGCCATTCTTGAATGTGAAGATCAGTCTTCCTCCTGAAATTCTCCTGCGTTAAACAGGAAAACAATCAGTATGTCAGACTGGGCTTTTAAGCAAGAACAATATGAAAATTTATTATATTTTAATGATTTATATAAATATATATATTTATGTAAATATATGTTACAAAATGTATTTCTTATGTATATATCTTAATTTATGTTTGTGTATATGTATACATACATGTATACACTTATTAAGTTTATTATTATTATTTTAAAGATCAAACTAACATGAAAGGAGAAAGGAGAGAAACAAAACAATAAAAAAAAAATAAAACATATATCAAGTTATATATATGGAATATATTGCAAAATTAGTTTTTTTTTTTATTCAAATATTTTTTTTATTACAAATTTATGTTCGGACCCAATTGCAATTAAAACCCCGGTGCTTCTAAGAACAAGATTTTATTTTTAAAGTTCGCTCTATTGAAACATCATGATGCATAGTATTTCTTCAAATATCGCCCATTAATAGGAAGCATAGGTTGTTCTCCTTGACAAGTTATCAATTGGTAAGCTCTTCCAGAGTAAACCTTTTCAACCACGAACGGTCCTTCCCATGTTGGTTCAAATTTACCTTTTATCTTGTGATGTGCAAGAATAGGTCTTTTAAGGACAAGAACCAAATCACCAACTTTAAAAGTCCTGGGATGAACCAATTTTTCATGTGCTTGAATCATCTTGGCTTGGTACAGTTCCAAATTTTGTTGTGCTACCAATCGTTTTCCTTCCAAACTTTCTAATTCTTCTGGTCGTAATTTGGCATTTTCTTCAGTATTGATTTTGTTGGCAATGGCAACTCTGAGAGAAGGAAGTTGAACTTCTAAAGGTAACATAGCCTCAGACCCATACACAAGGGCGTAAGGTGTAGCCTGGGTTGGAGTTCTGAATGTGGTTCTATAGGCCCATAAGGCTTCTAATAACTGCTCGTGCCAATTCCTTTTGTTTCTGTCCAAAGTCTTCTTTAGAATTTGGACGAGAGTCTTATTAAAAGCCTTGAACAATCCATTAGCTCTTGGATAATAAATTGTAGAATAATGTCAATCAATTTCGTGTCTTCTGACAAAATTATTGATCTTCGTGCTTTTAAATGCAGACCCGTTGTCTGAGATAATTCTGTGTGGTATTCCAAAACGATAGACAATTTGGTTCATGAAGAACTGTAAGACATGTTGTGCTTTTACTTCTCTCAACGGTATCGCCTCTGCCCACTTTGAGAAGTAATCAATAGCGGCTAGAATGAACTGATGTCCTTTTGAAGATGGAGAGTCTATAGGACCCACCACATCTATGCCCCAACATTCAAACGGCCATGACGCAACTGTCGGGTGTAACACATTTTGGGGGTGGTGCAAGACCACTCCATGTACTTGGCATTGGTGACAACTTTTGGCAATTTTCATGCAGTCGGTCATCATCGCGGGCCAGTAATACCCTAGTCTTTTAATTTTCATTTTCATCTTCGAGCCTGACTGATGAGCGCCACAAAGTCCTGAGTGTACTTCTTTAATGATTTCTTGAGCTTCTGTAGCATTCAAGCATCTTAACCACATTTGGTCGAAATACCTTCGATAAAGAACATTATTTATTAAAGCATACGATAAGGCTCTCTTTTTTATTTGATATGCTACTTAATTATCATCTGACAGCTTTCTTGTTTGTAAATATTCTGTGAAAGGTTGACGCCAGTCTTCTGCAGTTTCGGTGGTTGTCATTAGTGTTTCTTCTTTACCCAATTTGTCCAAAGTATTTACATCGATTTGGGACAAAACCTGAAGTCCTTGAACAGTAATCTTAATTGAATCTTCTTGTGGACATGCAAATTCTTTGGCAAGTTTAGCCAAAGCATCGGCAAGAATATTTTCTCCCCTTGGGATTCTGCATATTGTTACATCTGGAATCTGTTCTAATAACTTCATTGTATAATGATGATATTGTTCCAATTTAGGCTTCAAAATTCTGTATTGCCCGGCAACCTGTTGAATGATTAACTGTGAATCTTCGAAAATATTAATATCAGTTATACCCATCAATACTGCTAATTATAACCCTGTTATTAATGCTTCGAACTCTGCCTCATTATTCGTGCACGGTTTTGTCAAATGATAATAATACCTTAACATCCCCTTTTCTGGTGTAATAAAGATCAATCCAATCCCTGATTTACCAGGTATTATTGCTTGCAATTCTTTATCTTTTTGCGCTGAAGAAGCCCCATCGAAATATAGTTCCCAACGTCGAGTCTTGGAATTTTCCACATCCATTATCTGTTCATCTGGCACATCATCATTAAGAGGAGAACTAGCCGACAATGGGTGTGTCGCGAGGAAATCTGCTAGGATTTGTCCTTTCACAGCTCGGAGTGGAACAAAAGTTATATCAAATTGCAATAATACCATGGCCCATCTTGCTAACCTACCGGAAAGCGTTGGTCGGGTCATTAAATATTGCAATGAATTAAACTTCAAGATAAGTTTGACTTTGTGAGAAAGCATGTAAGGACAGAGTTTCTGAACTGCGAAGATTAAAGCCAAATAGTGCTTCTCGATCGGAGGATATTTCACTTCCGCTGGAATTAGACGACGACTTAAGTAATAAAGAGCATTCTCTTTTCCTTCATTGTTAACTTGGGCTAAAAGAGCTCCAAGGGAGTCATCCAAAGTTGCGGTATAAAGTATTAAAGGTCTGCCCGAAATAGGTGCTACTAAGACAGGAGGTGTCGTTAGATATTGCTTAATGCTCTCGAAAGCATGTTGACATTTATCATCCCAAATAAACTTTGCATACAATTTAGTCAACAAGAAAAAGGTTGACACCTTCCTGACAAATTAAAAATAAAGCATCTTAAATACGCCAGCCTCCCTTGAAAAGATCGTAATTGTTTTAAATTTTTAGGGGGTGGCATTTCTAAGATGGCTTTAATCTTACTCGGATCAATCTCAATCCCGCGGTGACGAACAACAAACCCTAAAAATTTCTCAGAAGTCACACCAAATGCGCACATTAGGGGATTCATTTTTAGGTTAAATTTTTGTAACCGTTCAAAGACAATTCTTAAATCGTACAAATGATTTTCTTTCTGTTTACTCTTGATGGCCAAATCATCTACATAACATCCCACCTGATTATGAATGAAGTCATCAAAGATCCTTGTCATCGCTCGTTGATATGTTGCACCAGCATTCTTCAATCCAAAAGGCATTACAATATAACAATAAATTCCAATTGACGTTAGGAAAGCTGTAAATCTTTTATCTTTTGGAGTCATTTTTATTTAATTATACCCAGACGATCCATCCAAGAAAGAGAAAATTTCATGAGATGATGCAATATCCACCATCAATTCTGGAATTGGAAGAGGAAACTCATCTTTTGGGCATGCTTTATTCAAATCTATAAAGTACACTCAGATGCGAATTTGCCCATTTTTCTTCTTAACTGGCACTATACTAGCCAACCAAGTAGGATATTGTTCTTTCTGTATGAATTTAGTGTCTATTAACTTCTTGACTTCGTTTATAACTTGTTGTTCAATATCGAGACGCATTCTTCTGGAAGCTTGCTTAACTGGAATAGCTGTAGGATCTAGGCCCAGTTTATGTATTGCAACTTCTGGTGCCAATCCGGGCATTTCCTCATAACTTCAAGCGTTGAACTCTGTCAACAGCTTAATCATATTCATAGATTCTTCTTTGCCAAGTAGAGAGCTAATAAAAATTGCCTCGGTTCCTTTTCGGTGCCCAGGTTAATTTCTTGTAACTCATCTGCAGTTGATTTAATCTCTTCTTTAAATTCAGGTGGAGCATCGTCAATTGTAGATTCTTCGTAGTTGTTCAGAATTTCTAAACAATCTTTTTCATGTTCATTAGTAACAACTAAGCAAAATTTTGTATCATCAACAGGCCCTACTGTGCCGAATCCAAGACCTTGCTTGGAATTAAAGGCTTGATTATCATTATTCCAAAGTTTCTCAAAGTATTCTGATTGATTTTTTGACCATTGCTTAGGTACCAGAATGCATTGAGCAAGATTTTGAACACAAGGTGAATACCAATCAACAGGTAATTCCATTAATTTAGAAGAAAGCTCATCTTCTAGTTTTACATTGATTCCAGAACTAGAGGATGAAGAACCACGATGAAACTTAATTGCTTTCATACCTGCACTATGTACCTCTTTGACCATCTGACCCTCAATTTTATGAGTAGAAATCGGGGTGAGGGCCATAGTTTGTACATAGCAATTAATCTGATCATACATTGAATCATAATCACGTTTCTCTTCGTCTTCTAAATCAATTTCAAAAAAAAGGTTTCTTCTGGTCAATCGTCGTCACGCTTTTCCTTATTTTTTCATCTTCAGAACTGTCTTCCAAACCAATGTTAAAAATTGGACTCTTTTGTTCAACAATTTTATCGTTCCTTCCGCGACCTCGTCCCTGGCCTCGACCTCGGATACGAGTTCTAAAGGAACTCTCACCCTCTCGTTGTAAAGGCGTAATGAAAAATTGTTGAATCAATACTGGATGGTCTTGTCTTTATGTATCTTTTAGACCCTTTACGTTTCTTATAATATCATCTTGAAGCGTAACATTCTTTTTCAGAGGAGTATAGTAATAAGCATCTTCATGAATGCCTATTTCATGAACTGAAAACGGTTGTAGGTCTCCTTTTATACAATATTCTTGTCCTTCTAAACAATACTTTATGCATTGGTGTAATGACGAAGGACTAAACTGTTCTCATGAATCCAGGGTCGGCCCAGTAAAGCATTGAACGATGTTCAGAATCAATGATATGGAATTTCGCAGTTGTTACTAATTCTCCACTTCTCATCAATAATGTAATTGATCCAAGAGCTCTTTCCCCTTTCTGGTTAAAACCTCTTAACATCATCTTATCAGCAGTTAATTGTCTTGCGTCTATATCCAAATATGCCAAAGTCCGTAAACTCATTATATTAATGGATGCCCCTGGATCCACTAAAACTCTGGAGAGCATAAAATTGCCGATGTTGACAGAAATATACAACGAACGATTATGATCAGCAGTCCCAAGTAGCAAATCATCATTTGTGAACGTTATTTTTGCTTGTTCTCTTAATGAACAAACCTCATCTGAGGAAGTACTAGCAAGTTGAGCTAAATAGATCTCTGGATCTAGCAAAGCTTTTATTAACGCTTCTCTCATTTCCTTTGATAGGATTAAGGCATCGTATATACTCAACTTAGCAGGTAATTTCCTAAGATGGGTCAGTACATTATAGTCCACTTTAATGCTTGTTTCATCGTTTCCATTTTGGACAGGTGTTTCATCGATCGGTGGGACTGGATTTTCCTGAATAATTGTTTGTTTTATTGCATCCTTTGGACCCATTCTCGGAGGTAATACTTTTCCATTTCTCAAATTTATTTCTGTCACCTCTTTTGAATCATGATTTGATTTTGGAATTGCCTCTACATGAGCTAGAGTAATTGATTCTTCTAGGATTCCTTCTAAATCTGAAGACTCCAACTCTATTGCAATCGGCAATCCATGAAATTCAAAAATTGGCGCATCTTCTTCTGAATCATAATTATTATCATCAATATTTTCTACTGGCTTACCGTCACATGTGTTAGAACTCTGTACGATTTGAGAATCATTAGAAGGATTGAGATTAGTATCGGGATTAGGTGAGACATCCCCAATTATACCATCAACAGAAACAGTCAGAACGTAGCCAAAGTCAAACTCCATAGTATTACGTGCCCCTGGTGGAGCAAAGAAGAAATCATATGAAGTCAGTGGTTTGAGAGATTTCTCTCCCAAATCAGTAGTAACTAATCTCGGATGATCAAACTTCCTTTCACATTTTGGATTTTTGATGGGTTTTCCAGTTTTCTTCGAATCTTCTTCTACCGTAATCGACAATACTGGCTTAACAGGTTCTCGATCTTGAATTGCAGCTTGTACTGAAGTATTCTGAATTTGATTCAGTATTTTCTTTGAAGACTTTGTCCAAACTGTATTCCACCCATCTTCAACTGCGTAAGGATCGATCGGAACAGCGGGATCAACCGAAACTGTAATGATTGAACCTTGTCCAGGTTCTTTCATATACTCTTTCGGGATTGTTATGTTCCCGTCCCTGAGATTATACTGCAACCAATTTTTGAAAGAAAAGCAATTCTCTAGAGTATGTCCAATCATTCTATGATATGGGCAATATAATGAGCGATCCTTCTTATCAACTTCATCGGGCTTCTTCGATTATGGCAAACTGAATCCTAGTTTCTTGATCAAATTGCGGAACATTTTACCAACTGCTTCATTTTAAAGTGATACACTTTATTCAAACACTCTGTCAAGGTTGGAATTGATCTATTATTTACCTGATAAGTTCTCTGTTGGGATGATTGTGTACGATATTGTTGAGAAGGCTGACGGCTCGGTTGTGATTGTTCAACCTTTATCTCCAATGGCTGCTTACCCTTATCAATAGTTGCGACAGTTCCAGATTTCTTCTTGAAAACTTTTGTGGGTCTCTGTTTCTCAAATTTCTTAATAAAATCAAGTTGTTTCGCTTCATCTTGAAGACTCCCGGCCTTACTGAGTAATTTTTCAAAAGTTTTAATCGTGAATCCCTTGAGGAGGAAAGCAATTGGTCCATGAATACTCTTTAACACAATTTCAATCGCATGTTGTTCTTGAAGTTGCGGTTCGCATTTTATGCTTAGATTCCTCCAACGTAGAATGTAATCCACTAGAATTTCATCTGTTCTTTGTTTCTCGATCACCAAGTCACCGACAGTGATATGGTGTCGAGCCCCGGCAAATTGTTTAATGAAGAGATCTTCTAATTCTGCAAACGTCTTAACGGAACCATTTGGTAATTCTGCATACCAATCAAATGCCACTCCTGATAGGCTATTGACAAACTGTCGGAAGAGTAGAGCATCATTTCCCCCTGCATTGCAACAACTGGCGCGAAAATATGCCACATGTTGTCGAGGGTTTCCTGTTCCATCAAAAGTTTTAAACAGCGGTGGTACAAAACCCTTGTGATATTGCACAACGTCAAATTCTTTAGGATATGGTCTATCCCTTAGAATTGATGCACCGTCTTTGGATTGTATCAAGGTTTCTTTCACCTGCTGTTCTATCATACTTTTAATGTCCTTTTAAGGTATCGAATTCTGGACATGATCTCTCTTACCCTGTTCTTCTTTATTAATAGAAGTGGATTCCTTTTTATTATCGTCGATCTGTACCACATCCGGTTGGTTTACCTCAACAGGAATTCTCTTTGGAGATTGTGGCTGGCTTTGTAAAGTCATAATAGCAGCCATCATTTCTTCCATTTTTTCTTTCATGTACTCCATCTGATTATCTTTTTGTTGAATAATCTTCTGTAATATTTCCACAGCATTCTCTTCTCCTGGTGCCTCTCGTAAGGATGAAGATGCTTGGGTTTCCACCACATTTATCTTGGCAAAATCTTCATCCATATAATCAGTCAAATCCTCTTCATCATCCAATTCATCTTCTCTTTCTTTAGAAAACTACTTAATGTCTTTTCTGAGCTTTTCTAGCTTTAGTTCAATTGGGTCTTTCTTAGACACCTTGAGATCAGTCTGTGACAGCTGACAAGCAACGTTTTCAGTGATGATTGCGGCGGGCAACACATCACATGTGGAATTTTCTCTGAATTTTCCATCATGGGTTCTTCCGTATGTGTTGGTTCAACGACCTTGGGTCACCACACCATCTTCTCAGATACAGGTATCCTAGGGTCGAGTACCTTATTGGTGACATCCATATGCTGAAAATTGGTGGGCCCCCTAGCGTCTGAACCAGACACTTCAACAGGTAATCTCTTACTGTTCCTTGATCTTTCTGACCATGGTAAGGGCTTATTTTGTACCCTATGTACACTTATCTTTGGCCCAAGATGATATTTAATGGGTNTTGTACCCTATGTACACTTATCTTTGGCCCAAGATGATATTTAATGGGTTTTCATCCCCTAAAATTTGGGGAAAGAATGGCAGTAGGAGTGACGGCGACAAAAACGGGAGGAATACGGGCTCCTAAACATTGTTTAACAGGAATCCTGGGTGGTCGTGGAGTGGCAGAGGCAGAACTTAAATAACGATCATTTGAATAGACTTTCCGAGAGGTTTGCAAAAGCAAACCTTCTCATCTTCTCTCAAATTTCTTTGCAGGTTGTGAAACGAACTTATTGTTTTTCAGTATCTGTCTCCTCATATGGGGTGACACAGCGCCTCCCATCCTATTGAGAATTTCATCAACAGAACATCTTTCTTTCTTTGTCAACTTCTCAAAAACCATACGAACGTGCGTTAATGGTACGAATCCTTTGGTTTGTACTTGATTTTGATGGTGGTAAAACTGAGACGATGCTGCAGCGATCTTCTGGACATCCTCTTCATCGAGAGCAGCAAACAGTGGATGAAATCTGCTCTCTCTTAAGAGAGGGGAGGTCTCGGTTAACTCAATTTCTTAATCCTATATTAAATCTAATAAAAATTATTTCATCAAAATGCAGAGATGACATAATAATTGCTATGGGCCATATTCATATAAGTCAAATTTGCATTGAATCCCTTTGGAATAATCAAGAAATGGACGCATAACATATTAATATGTTTGTCATTAGATTGGAAAATAGAAAGCGTCAGTCACCTGATTCTTTTAGACTCTTTTTATACGTCTCTCCAGCACACTGGGTAAGCATTGATAATTCCATCAATGGTAGCGATTCATGCTCTTGTTAAACTTATAAACTCACTTAAACTTATTGGAACTATGCATATGTAGAGAAACCATCCATTGTGAGATATTGTTGCCCACGTAACAATGGATGTTATAGCTTGAGCATATCTCATTTTAGTTCCAATAATTAATAATGGTCATTATACTCTACTTGTTGGGAATCATAAGGAACACAAATGGAGATTCTTTGACTCATTTCCTAATAAAATGTATTTGGGAGTTACCCGCGACGTGGTAAGCAAACTAAACTTTAGTTCATTTATTATGTAAGCAACTTTTCCTTTATTTATGCTTTCAATGATTTAAACTATCATCTCTATTCCAGATTAAACATCTTCATAAGGACGCCGGGGAAGCTTTCCTTAATGACCCGACTAAATGGG
>JXCR01083080.1:0-17541 GCA_002079205.1 Phalaenopsis hybrid cultivar
ATGTTTTGAGAGTTTTTAAAACAAGTTAAAATGCTTTTAAAAACAAAATAAAAAAATAAAAAAGATGCAAAAAATACACTAAACAAATATGTTTTTAAATAAAAGAAAAAATAAAATAAAAAATAATAAATTGAAGTGATTCCAAACAAGCCCATAGAGAACCAACTAGAAACAAGCTTGCAAGCTATACGACAAAAGCATGTTATTAATCAAAGGATTTAGGCATCCCCAGTTATTTGTATCCTTCTGTTTGTTTCTAATCTTCTATTGATTCAACTTGTAGATCAAATTTTGAGCGATAAAATTCAAGAACTACATCAGTAGAACTCAAGTTATTCAAAAAAGCAAATAGAGCTGTTCTCAAACAAGGTCTATCTTTTTATCAGAACCTATAACTTTAGGTAAGCACAAAATCTTATTCTTCAATTACAAGCCTAAAATGCAATATCGTCCATCAAGAAAGCTTTTAAAATAAAAGAAAAGGAAATGATCCAAATAATGACTATACTGAAAATAGAATGATAAAGATTGAGATCTTACTCCTGTGAGCAATACAATACTTGAATTGAATGCTTACTACAGACATTTAAAGCACGTTCACTAACCTTATAAATGTTTGTGACAAACATAAAGTCCCCAATGTTCAATACTTTTTTTTAACAACACTAAGCAATTACGAAGAACAGCCAAAAGACGGTATTAACCAATACTCAATAAACAAAAGATAGCTTCACTCCTCACAAGTCAAGACTATCAAAGTCATGAGGCNACTACATGTAGGTAGCCCCCGTTAACAATCCAATTTCAACCAAGTTGGGGTTGGCTTATAATCAACTTGAAAAAAATTCATTCCAATACTTTAGCTCGTAGCTCCTCTCTCGTTTACTTCGATCCAATCTCGATTCGAGCAAAAAATTGAATCAATTTTTGAGTGATTAATAGCCTTCAATCTAAATTCGTTAAATTCACAGCCATAAGCTATTAACAATCCAATTTCAAGCAAAGTTGGTTGGCTTTAAATCGGCTCGAAAAAATTCAATTCAAAATTTTGGCTTGTAGCTAGACTTCTTTATTTTCATCCCATCTCAATTCGAGCCAAAATTTGAATTAATCTCTCTGCGATTAACAATCTTCAAACTAAATTCACAGCCCTACAATTAGGGTGCGTTTGGGATATTGGTGTGGTGGCGGTGCGGTGCGGTGCGGTGCGGTGCGGCGCCGCATTATTTTATGTTTGACAAAATTGCATATGCCTACTTTTTCAAAAAAATTACAGTTGAAAACTATGTTTTGTAATATGACATTAATAAATGAGGTGACTGTTAGAAAGTTGCGATGTCACTTTCTGAAATATATATATATATACATATATATATATATATATGATAACCACCACAAACTTTTGGTTGATTTTTCTGCAGCAGCTTTGAAGCTGTTCTTCAAATAGCCGCAACCGCCTTTTAGGGGGTGTTTGGCTTCATCTAAGATTTAAGTTAAATAGGATTTAATAAATCTGATAATTTCAAATTTATTAAATCCAAATGTTGTAAATCTAGAATAGTGCTTGGTTCAATTTAAAGCTAAACCCATTAAATTTATTTCTCCAATTTGGCATAAATCCACTCCCCTCACTTTCTTCCTAAGCTAAATCCTTTAACGTAACGTAAATCCTGCTCAAATCCGGCCACCGAACACCCCCTAAGAGAAATTATTGCATACGAACACCGCATGCATCTTTGCATTCGGTGTCCGATCATGACCGTAGATCGCGGTGATCTACAGTCGTGATTATTTCCATTTTTTTTTTAAATTTGGGTGGGGCCCATCGAAATACATTCAGACTATAAATCAGGTGATTTAAGGTCCGGATCGGACACCGCACGCATGGAATAATTTTTCCTTAGTGTGATTCATGCTTGTCTTCTCAAAATTAAGTACATATAATCTACTACTGCTTCTCCTGAAATAAACGAAGCAATTAAGAGATATCCATAACACCATTCAATTCATTCATTTCAACATTCACTTATTAAATCTTCATTTTCGTCCCATAATTTCCATCTATTTTGTACTTGCAACCCTAAAACAATAGAAAAAGCGCGACATGAACTAAATCAAAGATGTTACAATCATCAATCATCACTTAAAAGCTTCACCTTCCCCGCTCCCAACCTCAGCTTCCTTGATCTCCAAAATCTGGACACGGCGATTAATCATCTTCCTCATCCTGATCGCCACCGCCTGCGGCTCGAACTCTCCGAACACAATCACTCTTCCCCGCTTCCTCTCTATCAAGTGGCTCTCCAACTCTTCCCATCAAAATCAATTCATATAAAAACAAAATTATTAATCGGTACAGGCTTTAAAATTCAACAAAACCCAAACTGCGACTTTCACCTTGCAGCTTGAGAAGAGCTTCTCTGATTTTGCGATAGCAGCCGCCGCAGTCGATGTTGATCTTCATGATCATGCAGAAGAAAGGCGGCATCAAGAAGAAGAAGAAGATCGTTGTGTTGGATAAGAGATTGGGGAAGATGGGGGAGAATATGAGGAGGATTTGGATTGCTTATTGGTCATGTGATGGAGAATCCGATTCTTCTTTTTGGAGGAGAAATAATGAGTTGTGTGATATTCTTTCTTTTTGGGCAAATTAGTCTCTGGATTTTGGGGGAAGATTTTCATCGATACCACTGAATTCTTATTATGTACCATGCACGCCTCCTTATTTCANTGATTCTTCTTTTTGGAGGAGAAATAATGGAGTTGTGTGATATTCTTTATTTTTGGACGTTTTAGATGGATTTTGGGGGAAGATTTTCATCGATACCACTGAATTCTTATTATGTACCATGCACGCCTCCTTATTTCAACTTTTTGAAGTTAAAATGGAGCTTCTTTTTTTTATATGTGATATGGAAGATTTGGATGGTATATATGTAAGAAAATAAAATTTATGGAATTGTATATTTAAATAGATGGGAATTGGGTGGTATGTATGTAAATAACCCCTTTTGAAGGAGGAAAATGTCATGTGTTTAGGGGAGGAAAGGTATATTATTTGATAAGATTATGAAGCGCAAAATGTTTTATTTTCTTATCCTCCGCACAATTAGAAAAACGATTTTCAATCGTTCACTGCAGAATAAGGTATTTTACAACTCGGCCCATAAAAGCAGAAATAAAAAAAGGTATTAGGTTGAAGATTTGCAAAAAACTCCCCATAATTTTATGCTTTTATGCAACTAGGACAGAATTTAGCCTACCTGATACTGGGGTTGTATGAGAGTGAGTTGAGTTTGAGGCACTGTCTTAACATGAACTTGAGCTTAATTCTAGGGTTTAAGGTTGAGAGAGGACAAAATGCCTTAAAACATTCAGTTAAGCCAAACCATTAGAGATTGACATGCTAACAAGTATAACTCTATGTTGTCTAAAAATAGATCAAACATTATNAGAAGAAGAAGATCGTTGTGTTGGATAAGAGATTGGGGAAGATGGGGGAGAATATGGGGAGGATTTGGATTGCTTATTGGTCATGTGATGGAGAATCTGATTCTTCTTTTGGGAGGAGAAATAATGGAGTTGTGTGATATTCTCTTTTTGATTTAGGCGTTTTAGATGGATTTTTGGGGAAGATTTTCATCCATACCACTGAATTCTTATTATGTAACATGCACGCCTCCTTATTTCAACTTTTTGAAGTTAAAATGGAGGGTTTTTTTTTGAATGTGATATGGAAGATTTGGATGGTATATATGTAAGAAAATAAAATTTATGGAATTGGATATTTAAATAGATGGGAATTGGGTGGTATGTATGTAAATAACCCCTTTTGAAGGAGGAAAATGTCATGTGTTTAGGGGAGGAAAAGTATATTATTTGATAAGATTATGAAGTGCAAAATGTTTTATTTTCTTATCCTCAGCACAAGTAGAAAAACGATTTTCAATCGTTCACCGCAGAATAAGGTATTTTACAACTCGGCCCATAAAAGCAGAAAAGAAAAAAAAGATATTAGGATGAAGATTAGCATAAAACTCCCCTTAATTTTATGCTTTTATGTAACTAGGACAGAATTTAGCCTACCTGATACTGGGGTTGTATGAGAGTGAGTTGAGTTTGAGGCACTGTCTTAACATGAACTTGAGCTTAATCCTATGGTTTAAGGTTGAGAGAGGACAAAATGCCTCAAAACATTCAGTTAAAGCCAAACCATTAGAGATTGACATGCTAACAAGTATAACTCTATGTTGTCTAAAAATAGAACAAACATTATACTAGTACACATTAATAGTTGATCCTCATATTTGCTGCTTAAGATTTAACATACACGAAGGTTAAAAAAAATTACAAATAAACTGTCGTTGAAGAGAAAATCAACTAATGTGGCAAATGGAACTATCATAGCAATAATAATAAAAAAAAAACTTGGCAAAATACAAAATTTAAGCGCTCAAGTTTGCATGAATATTCTCAAGGGAATACCTACGTTCAATACACAAGTGCAAGTTGGTTTATACATCCCATATACAAATCTAGAGACTAATTTAGTTATACTAAGATTAATCATCATTATAAACCTGTTATCTTGTTGTTCTTCTTCATCATCATGTCTGACATCACAGTCTTCTTCATCTTCTTCGATCAAAAAAACAAAATTGAGATTACATTTAATCAACCAAGTAAAACATCTCTCATTACTCATATCTTGTGCTTTGCACAACAGCACAGCATGTTATTGACAAATATGGTAATCCCATATAACTCCTATAGTGTACAGATGGTGTTCAATTAATTGTAAAATATATACCAGTTGTCTGAAATGATTATTTAAATCAAAGAAAGCTACAAAGAAGTTTAAATGAAGATTAAGAAAATATATATTAAAAAAATATTCAAATTAAAAAAATTAATATAGATATATGAGTAACTACTGACCTGGATTTAGAAACAAAGCAGCTTGAAAACATTATTAGGATTTTCCTTGAGACCAAATGATGATACTCAATAGCTGTAAGTTAGATTTTATTAGAAGAAAACATACTTAAAAATTAATTAAAGGAAAACAAAATTGCCTAAATTTAAACTCTATCACGGTAGGATATTTAATTGAACCTTCCAGGTATGCTTCATTAAAGCTGAATGATGGCCGAAAGATGTCAAACAATGAATGCTGAACAATGGAAATAAACAAAGCAATTGTCAAATTATTACTAGCTCTCTTAAGACAATATCAATCAGCTTCTAAAATATATAAATAATAGAAAAAAATTATAAAAAAAAAAAACATTTAAGTATGAAAGTTTTAGTTCCAATATTTTTCCAGGCAAATAAAAAAGGAGAAATTACACTAAAAGCTCAAATATCATCTTACATTCAGTGGGGCACAAAGTGCTAGCTAACACTTTCCATGTTTTCTGGTGATAAAAAGAAAAAAAAAAACTACTTCATCAACATCAGAAAAAATAATTATTCCTCAAATAAGCTTAATTATTTGACAATTTTAACTAATGATGTTTGTTTTTTTATTATTTTCACTCAAATATGAGAATGTACAGTACCAACTAACTGTCTGTTGAAAACACAAGTTCTTGCAGGGTGAAGTAACAAGCTTAAGGCAGCAGCTGCATAACTTGCAAGAAAATCATCGGTAACAATTCTTCAACCTTGAATTTAAAAAAAAAAATGAAGCATATTAGCAGAAAAAACAAAGAAAATGTGACATAATATAGAAATAAAACATCAACCAAGAAAAAAAAACATAGTAACTCATTTTGGAAAATTGACAAGAGACAGCATCTATGACATCCAACCNTGAAATATATTAGCAGAAAAAACAAAGAAAATGTGACATAATATAGAAATAAAACCTCAACCAAGAAAAAAAAACATAGTAACTCATTTTGGAAAATTGACAAGAGACAGCATCTATGACATCCAACCAAGGGAAAGGTGAGCAATCACATGTAATCAACCAAAACCTAAGTGATTGTTCCTTTAAGACAATTAGTTCGTAGCAGCTGATGGTTAAAGACACTCAAAACAGCTTTTAGATGTTTTGAGAGTTTTTAAAACAAGTTAAAATGCTTTTAAAAACAAAATAAAAAAATAAAAAGATGCAAAAAATACACTAAACAAATATGTTTTTAAATAAAAGAAAAAATAAAATGATAAATAATAAATTGAAGTGATTCCAAACAAGCCCATAGAGAACCAACTAGAAACAAGCTTGCAAGCTATACGANCTAGCAGCTGATGGTTAAAGACACTCAAAACAACTTTTAGATGTTTTGAGAGTTTTTAAAACAAGTTAAACTGCTTTAAAAAAAAAAACATGCAAAAAATACACCAAAAAAACATGTTTTTAAATAAAAGGAAAAATAAAATAAAAAAATAAAAAATTGAAGTGATTCCAAACAAGCCCATAGAGAACCAGCTAGAAACAAGCTTGCAAGCTATACGACAAAAGCATGTTATTAATCAAAGGATTTAGGCATCCCCAGTTATTTGTATCCTTCTCTTTGTTTCTAATCTTCTATTGATTCAACTTGTAGATCAAATTTTGAGCAATAAAATTCAAGAACTACACAGTAGAACTCAAGTTATTCAAAAAAGCAAATAGAGCTGTTCTCAAACAAGGTCTATCTTTTTATCAAAACCTGTAACTTTAGGTAAGCACAAAATCTTATTCTTCAATTACAAGCCTAAAATGCAATATGGTCCATGAAGAAAGCTTTTAAAATAAAAGAAAAGGAAATGATCCAAAATAATGACGATACTGAAAATAGAATGATAAAGATTGAGATCTTACTCCTGTGAGCAATACAATACTTGAATTGAATGCTTACTACAGACATTTAAAGCAGGTTCACTAACCTTATAAATGTTTAATAAATACCTTTTTTTAACAACACTAAGCAATTACGAAGAACAACCAAAAGACAGTATTAACCAATACTCAATAAACAAAAGATAGCTTCACTCCTCACAAGTCAAGACTATCAAAGTCATGAGGCAAACTATTGGGTCTAGCTCCATTTTGAATAAACTTTAATGAATGAAAAAATACATTTTTCTTATTCTTACATCTCCAAATAAAAATAATTTGAAATCTTCTATCCTCTTGTTTTTCAATGCCTAAGAGAATTTGATCATAAGCATATAACTTATCAGATTCTAGTTCCCAACATAACTTAAAAATTTATGTTTTCATGTGATAAAGTAATTCAAAATAATTAAAAATAATACTAATAGCATTAAGTACAAAATAATTATCTATAATTCCTTTAAATTTCTTAAAATTTAATAAACATGANCATCCTGCAGTGCATACCTCATTTAATACAAAACAGGTCATGTTAGCCTCAATTTAATGATCTCAAACTGAATTGTGTGAACTCCTTTCTCATGTATTTTGTTTCTTCCTATTTGATTTGATCGCTGCTGAACCACAGCCCTTCAACTTAAGTTTCCTATTTCTTAATGTCAAGATAACAAAATATCCTCATTTTTTGTTAGACCATTAGTGTTTATACCAAGATCTATATCTAATAAATTTGCTTGTTAAGATTTTTTTCTATAATTTAATCGTCCATTTACTTTTTTATTCCTTTATCCTTCATTGCAAAATTAGTGTTTAAAACATCCTCAATGGTTCATAATCCTTTTCAAAGCCAAGCTTATCCTCTTATAAAAAATGTAAGGCTTAAAGTACCATGGCCACTTCTTCCATTCAATGCAAATGTATTTAGCCTATTCCATGGAACCAGATTTGAAAACACTCTTCAGTGTAGAACTCAATTTTGGTTATTCTTTACAAATATCTTCTACAACAAATTAGTTTATACCTCTGAAAGAATAAAGTTATTTCTTTCAAAAATGGTCATCTTGATATCATTACTTGTGAAGATCAGGTAAGTTTTTTTTTTTTTTTCTTAATTCCAAATGGAGGATCTGACATGTTGTCTATCAATGAAAATCGGCTAGAATTTAATTGCACTGTCATGAAAAGAGTAGTGCATTCCACATCTACAAAATCACATCTCCCTTATATGATTAGACTATCTAACGAGGATTGCACCATCCAATATTTCCTACAAAAAACTGTCTTGGTCAAAGATAGTAATTCTAACTCTATCACTGCCACCCTTATTCTACCTAATTACAATTTGCTTAACTCACATCAAAATGACCTTACAAAAACATTAATCTCTCTCCTATCTGATTAAAGAGAAAAAACAAAACAACTACATTAATCTCTGAATTNCTCTACCTAATTACAATTTGCTTAACTCACATCAAAATGATCTTACAAAAACATTAATCTCTCTCCTATCTGATTAAAGAGAAAAAAACAAAACAACTACATTAATCTCTGAATTTTTAATATTGGAAATATTTCTGAGTTACAAGTTCTGAAANGCCTAACAATAATATGATTCACTGGTAAATGTTTACCAAAAATAAAACCAAGGAAGTTTAGAGTGTATTGGTGAAAGTAGTGGACTTGAATTTGAGAAAAAAGCTATGCAAATTGAAGTTAATAGTTGGTTCCTCAAAAAAATCAAAACATGGGCATACCTAAAAATGTTCTAAGTGAAGACTCTACGTTAGCATAGCCTCGAATAATAAGCTCTTAGAATTAATAAATAAGGGCATGGCAAAGGTCAAGTTGCCCAAGGAATCAACAATCAAACATAGGTCAGCTATGAATCTGCAAATAAGCTTAAGCTTGGGATGACAATTATCAAATATAAAAATGGTAAATAGAGGCACCAACTCAAAAAACCTCTTCATAAATAAATGAGAGTGATTTAATTTGGACAGTGGAGGGCAACTTATGTTGAGATAATTTTGAGCCTTGTTACAAAAATATACAAAAAAAGTGATGATGGAGACATAAAACGTAATACATTCTCCCCCCCAACAACTTCGGTGAAAGAACAAAAGCACACCCAGCAGAAGCATTAAAAAAAAACATGGATTTAATTTCTGAGGAGGATCCATAAGTGAAGCACTAATAGAGAGGCCACCAAAGCAATAGGAGACAATGACAGACCACCAAAAACTTCAACCAAAGGTTCTCTATAGGCTCTGACAGTAGATTTAGATGAAGATGGAAAACCTAGAAAGACTAAGGGTGCGTTTAAGGAGGCGGTGCAAAGCCGCACCGTAATTTTTCCTGTTTAGCAAAACTACATTTTGCCAAAAAGCTTCAGCTAAAAGCTACGTTTTCCCACCAAACCCGGCTATCTGCGGTGACTGTTAAAAAGCCGCGATCTAACCTTTTCAAAGAAAAAAATTGTAATTGCCACCGCAGCTTTTTGAACAATAGCTTCTTCTTCAGCTGCTTCAACAAACCGCTGCAGCTGCCGCAAACAGACNTGCGATCTGACTTTTTCAAAGAAAAAAATTGTAATTGTCACCGCAGCTTTTTGAACAATAGCTTCTTCTTCAGCTGCTTCAACAAACCGCTGCAGCTGCCGCAAACAGACCCTAAGTTTTATAAGGATTTGATGGGGTAATTATAATAACTTACTGCTAGTAGCACTACTAATATATTTGTTGTATGTTTTTATGCTCACTTTCAGGCAAAGGATGACTTTGCAAGATGAAAGATTGATTGCAAAGCAACATTGAACTCGACATTTTTTAAGATCCTTGGTCAAATATGTAGCAGATTATATTACTTTATACACAATAGAGGCTGAGTATATGAATCACTTTATTTTTGTTTTGCAAATCATACCAGCTTCCTTCTAAAAAATATGTTAGCTTTCATCCAACTAAATTTCCCTCGAGTCCAAACTCAACCAAACCAGTTTCTCCATCCTGCAGTGCATACCTCATTTAATACAAAACAGGTCATGTTAGCCTCAATTTAATGATCTTAAACTGAATTGTGTGAACTCCTTTCTCATGTATTTTGTTTCTTCCTATTTGATTTGATCGCTGCTGAACCACAGCCCTTCAACTTAAGTTTCCTATTTCTTAATGTCAAGATAACAAAATATCCTCATTTTTTGTTAGACCATTAGTGTTTATACCAAGATCTATATCTAATAAATTTGCTTGTTAAGATTTTTTTCTATAATTTAATCGTCCATTTACTTTTTTATTCCTTTATCCTTCATTGCAAAATTAGTGTTTAAAACATCCTCAATGGTTCATAATCCTTTTCAAAGCCAAGCTTATCCTCTTATAAAAAATGTAAGGCTTAAAGTACCATGGCCACTTCTTCCATTCAATGCAAATGTATTTAGCCTATTCCATGGAACCAGATTTGAAAACACTCTTCAGTGTAGAACTCAATTTTGGTTATTCTTTACAAATATCTTCTACAACAAATTAGTTTATACCTCTGAAAGAATAAAGTTATTTCTTTCAAAAATGGTCATCTTGATATCATTACTTGTGAAGATCAGGTAAGTTTTTTTTTTTTTTTCTTAATTCCAAATGGAGGATCTGACATGTTGTCTATCAATGAAAATCGGCTAGAATTTAATTGCACTGTCATGAAAAGAGTAGTGCATTCCACATCTACAAAATCACATCTCCCTTATATGATTAGACTATCTAACGAGGATTGCACCATCCAATATTTCCTACAAAAAACTGTCTTGGTCAAAGATAGTAATTCTAACTCTATCACTGCCACCCTTATTCTACCTAATTACAATTTGCTTAACTCACATCAAAATGACCTTACAAAAACATTAATCTCTCTCCTATCTGATTAAAGAGAAAAAACAAAACAACTACATTAATCTCTGAATTTTTAATATTGGAAATATTTCTGAGTTACAAGTTCTGAAATGGAACGACCAACAAATCTTTCTCTCTAAGTCATATCATCAAAATTGTTATCCCTTTGAAGTAAAATATGATATTCCACGTGAAAACATGCTCATTGACATATTCATAGACCACCCTATTCAAAAGACATTTATATTCTACATCATGGCAAAATTCATTGATCTTAAAGAGAATGTAATATGTTGAAGTTCCCATGTTTAAATTATTGGTTGGATAAAATGATGTATGAACTCGTTTGACATATGAAACTTTATTCTTGTGTTCACTTGTTTAATTATGAGCCTGCATACTCTTTTCTCATTGTCAAAATAAAGTTTTCCTTTAGGTGTATCTCTCTTTTGATGTTGGTAAAATAGGAAGTAACATATGTCAGCAAAATTGTTATTAAATTGGTTGAAAAGTTTACTAACTTCAGCTGCATGTACTTAGAAACAGAGCTAGTCCCCACATATTGCAAATTTTTTATTCCAAATGATCTCTATTTACCTATGCCTTCATGTAAGGGGGGATGTCAATTTGCAGCACAATCAATGTAATATGCCTGTCATCATCAAAAAGAAAGATTCTCTACTCCGTAGGCTTGATAGTATCTCATTTTGGCAACTACAAGCATATATTAAAAGTACTAAAAATTTATCTAAGAGTCATTAGAGTGGGAAGTATCATAGATCTTAATACAAGCTTCAACCCCATTTTCCAATGCATGATCAAGTGAACCAATGTCATGACCAAGTCAACTCCAAGATTTCAAGGTCTACTTAGAATCTTCAGGGATATCATTGGAAGTAATTTTAATATGATTACAGCTTTAGCCCAATCTCTCAACAAGAACTCATTTAAGTTAAATTTATAAATTGCTCAAAAGTATTTCTAATATTATGAAATTGAAAGTTGGATAAATAAACTTTAGCAAAAAACTTTCAAGTCATTTTGATCATTATTCCCTTGTTAGTAGTGGAAAAATTAATCTCCATCAATTCTGCCTCTATTAATGTTTAAACGATCCAACAGTCCACCCTTCTTATTTACTTTATGTCAACTCAATAATCTATGAGATTATTTGTGTCACATCATCAAAAGTGGAGGCGTGGACTATAAAATTTTTTTTTCCAAGATTTTACATGCTTCTCATCAGAAGATCTAAGATATTATAAATACTGTACATATCCATGAATGAAAAACTCAATCTCTCCAATTTTTGTCATTAACTAATTAGTATCATTTAACATTTAAATATACAATTAATTTAAATTTTCAAAAATTAGCTTCTAGTTTTGTAAATGACTAAATCCATCATATTTTTGACATGCAAAATTATATAATATCATATAAGTATTTTTTAATACAATATTAATTAAAAGAAAATTACAAGCCTTAAAAAAAATTAAAACAGTGCTACTAATACTGAACAAAAGGTTGCTCTCACAAAGCACACCGAGGCAAACTCTGTGTGACAAGGTTCTATCTATCAATGTTCTAACACTACTAATAACTAGATTTATAGTCATTAAACAATTGCTGCTCCTTGAAAAAAATTTAGGGAGGGTTTTAATAAATTTTAAATTATTTTAGAAGAAGATTGGGAGTTATAAATAGAAAGAATGTTAAATAATAAATAGAGTAATGAAACTATAGCTAAATTCCTTCATTATCTAGATTTCCCTAACGTTCTCTCATGATAAACTCTATCAAATTCAATTTTGAGAGCTAAAACATCTTTCGAAGCTTAAGAGCACCAAAGATAAATCAATTGTAAGCTATTTATGAAATTGCACATTTATCAAAGACTTTGTAAAATCGCTTTATTTTTTATTTTCATTCTTATTTTACTATTTTTGTTCGATCAAAAAGTAAACTATGTAGTTTTAGTTTCCCTTTCAGTTATTAAATATTTATAAAGGCTTAATGAGGTTCATCTAGGAATCTTATAATTGGATTGCACTAGCCCAAATTGAGAGTTTGTAAGGTGTGATGGTTTCTTTGCGGGCTTAGTAGACATGGGCCAATTGGGTTGAACCACATAAATATTGTGTATATTTTGACCGCCTCCTTATTCTTTTCATTTGATGTTTAATTACACACTTGCAAGCTTTTCACTTCTACATTTACTTCCCCTAATCACAATAAAAGTTTTAAAATACAAATCCCTGGCATCCCCACTTTTGATGTGTCATAAATCATCAACAACAAGCTAGTTAATAAAAATAATGTAAAATAAAATAAATGGATAACAAAAGATAACATGTTTAAAAGTTGTAGTAAAACTAAAATTAATGCCTGTATCACTTAAGTGTGACAAATGTAGAATTTGTCAACCCCATAATTTTAAACACATATTTAAAATTTTGATTATCAAGATTTTAATTTAATATAAGCTAATATTATTGATTAGCGTTTGTGAAGGCATGAGACAATGTACTTCAAGTGGAGATTGAAAGGGTATATCTAGAGNGAGTGTGACAAATGTAGAATTTGTCAACCCCATAATTTTAAACACATATTTAATATTTTGATTATCAAGATTTTAATTTAATATAAGCTATTATTATTGATTAGCGTTTGTGAAGGCATGAGACAATGTACTTCAAGTGGAGATTGAAAGGGTATATCTAGAGCAAAATTCTAAAGTACGTTCGAGAGCCAGAAGAAGCTAATAGTTTGATTAGTACAAGTTAGTTTAAATGAAATCAAGATCAAAGCTTCAATATTCAAAATTAATTAATTAGTTTTTTGGTCATGTATATTATTATACTTTTCGGTGTTATAGATGCAAAGATGATCAAAATACATAATTATAATTATTATACTTCTCACTTCTACATTTACTTCCCCTAATCACAATAAAAATTTTAAAATACAAATCCCTGGCATCCCCATTTTTGATGTGTCATAAATCATCAACAGCAAGCTAGTTAATAAAAATAATGTAAAATAAAACAAATGGATAACAAAAGATAACATGTTTAAAAGTTGTGGTAAAACTAAAATTAATGCCTGTATCACATAAGTGTGACAAATGTAGAATATGTCAACCCCATAATTTTAAACATATATTTAATATTTTGATTATCACAAATTTAATTTAATATAAGCTATGCTTGTGAAGGCATGAGACAAGGTACTTCAAGTGGAGATTGAAAGGGTACATCTAGAGAAAAATTCTAAAGTACGTTCGAGAGCCAGATGAAGTTGATGGTTTGATTAGTACAAGTTAGTTTAAATGAAATCAAGATCAAAGCTTCAATATTCAAAATTAATTAATTTGTTTTTTGGTCATGTATATTATTATACTTTTCGGTGTTATAGATGCAAAGATGACCAATACACATAATTATAATTAACATTTTAGGTTGCACGGTCTTTTCTAGGTTGATGAGTAAAGCACAACATCATAAATTGCTTCTATAGTTAAGAAGGGCCAACTAATATGATTTTAAGATCATTAGCACTCAGATAATATGAAAGTTTTGCAGAATAACAAAGAAAACTAAACTTACAGCGCCCCGTGAGAATGGTTGTCGTAAACATCTCTCTTATCACATGCATAACAACAACCCTATCAATGTTGGTCTTACAGATAATCCCGCCATGTCTACTCCAAATTCAAATACTAGTCCAAGTCATAACTCAAATCTCATATAACAGCTGACTCGCTTAGAANGCCCCGTGAGAATGGTTGTCGTAAACATCTCTCTTACCACATGCATAACAACAACCCTATCAATGTTGGTCTTACAGATAATCCCGCAATGTCTACTCCAAATTCAAATACTAGTCCAAGTCATAACTCAAATCTCATATAACAGCTGACTCGCTTAGAAAGTCATAGTTAAAGGCCAATAGAAAAAGGTTAAAACATAATAAAATATAAAATAAATCTATTGGAACACAAACAATGGAGAAAAAAGATTCACGTAGCCGACCCCACTTAATGTGATAAAGGTTTGTTGTTGTACACAAACAAGACCACACAACGAACAATTCAAACAGGCATGAAACTAACTTCCATGACATTAATAACGCGCGAAAAAAATGGCAGAAAGAAAAGTATAAAAAATTGGAGGAAAATTTATGCTGCACTAAGCAATTAAATTTATAGAACACAGTTAGAAAATTCATATATGACACCCAACAAAATTGANCATGACATTAATAACGCGCAAAAAAAATGGCAGAAAGAAAAGTATAAAAAATTGGAGGAAAAGTTATGCTGCACTAAGCAATTAAATTTATAGAACACAGTTAGAAAATTCATATATGACACCCAACAAAATTGAATGGAGAAGATATATCCATATATTTGACACTTAAGCATTGAGACAAGACAAATAATGATGACGATTAGACTAGAAAATTGGGTGTCAAATTCAAGTCATATTAAAATAAATTTGCCCGTTAAAAACCTTTGCTTAAGCTTAATCCAGCCCAACACTTTGATTAAAAAAAATTGCCTGAAAATTTCTTCGTATCATGCCCAACAAGTCTGATAAAACTATGAAAAAATTATTGGGCTAGTCAGAATAGGATTTAGGTTTGATGGGTTTCCCATGCATGCAAAGTTCAAATAAGAATGATAACCACGCTCAAACTTCCTCAAAAGAATTAAATACTGAATTAAAAAGAGTAGAAAATGGTTTACCATTAGATGAAGAGATGTTTCGATGGCTTCTTACAAGCTATGCAGCAACNTTTGAATAAAAAAAATTGCCTGAAAATTTCTTCGTATCATGCCCAACAAGTCCGATAAAACTATGAAAAAATTATTGGGCTAGTCAGAATAGGATTTAGGTTTGATGGGTTTCCCATGCATGCAAAGTTCAAATAAGAATGATAATCACGCTCAAACTTCCTTAAAAGAATTAAATACTGAATTAAAAAGAGTAGAACATGGTTTACCATTAGATGAAGAGATGTTTCGATGGCTTCTTACAAGCTATGCAGCAACTCCCTCAAGCCTACNAAATCCATCATATTTTTGACATGCAAAATTATATAATATCATATAAGTATTTTTTAATACAATATTAATTAAAAGAAAATTACAAGCCTTNTATACAATTAATTTAAATTTTCAAAAATTAGCTTCTAGTTTTGTAAATGACTGAATCCATCATATTTTTCACATGCAAAATTATATAATATCATATAAGTATTTTTTAATACAATATTAATTAAAAGAAAATTACAAGCCTTAAAAAAAATTAAAACAGTGCTACTAATACTGAACAAAAGGTTGCTCTCACAAAGCACACCGAGGCAAACTCTGTGTGACAAGGTTCTATCTATCAATGTTCTAACACTACTAATAACTAGATTTATAGTCATTAAACAATTGCTGCTCCTTGAAAAAAATTTAGGGAGGAAGCTTATGAGCACCAAAGATAAATTATTTTAGAAGAAGATTGGGAGTTATAAATAGAAAGAAAGTTAAATAATAAATAGAGTAATGCAACTATAGCTAAATTCATTATCTAGATTTCTCTAACGTTCTCTCATGATAAACTCTATCAAATTCAATTTTGAGAGCTAAAACATCTTTCGAAGCTTAAGAGCACCAAAGATAAATCAATTGTAAGCTATTTATGAAATTGCACATTTATCAAAGACTTTGTAAAATCGCTTTATTTTTTATTTTCATTCTTATTTTACTATTTTTGTTCGATCAAAAAGTAAACTATGTAGTTTTAGTTTCCCTTTCAGTTANGAAGAAGATTGGGAGTTATAAATAGAAAGAATGTTAAATAATAAATAGAGTAATGAAACTATAGCTAAATTCCTTCATTATCTAGATTTCCCTAACGTTCTCTCATGATAAACTCTATCAAATTCAATTTTGAGAGCTAAAACATCTTTCGAAGCTTAAGAGCACCAAAGATAAATCAATTGTAAGCTATTTATGAAATTGCACATTTATCAAAGACTTTGTAAAATCGCTTTATTTTTTATTTTCATTCTTATTTTACTATTTTTGTTCGATCAAAAAGTAAACTATGTAGTTTTAGTTTCCCTTTCAGTTATTAAATATTTATAAAGGCTTAATGAGGTTCATCTAGGAATCTTATAATTGGATTGCACTAGCCCAAATTGAGAGTTTGTAAGGTGTGATGGTTTCTTTGCGGGCTTAGTAGACATGGGCCAATTGGGTTGAACCACATAAATATTGTGTATATTTTGACCGCCTCCTTATTCTTTTCATTTGATGTTTAATTACACACTTGCAAGCTTTTCACTTCTACATTTACTTTCCCTAATCACAATAAAAGTTTTAAAATACAAATCCCTGGCATCCCCACTTTTGATGTGTCATAAATCATCAACAACAAGCTAGTTAATAAAAATAATGTAAAATAAAATAAATGGATAACAAAAGATAACATGTTTAAAAGTTGTAGTAAAACTAAAATTAATGCCTGTATCACTTAAGTGTGACAAATGTAGAATTTGTCAACCCCATAATTTTAAACACATATTTAATATTTTGATTATCAAGATTTTAATTTAATATAAGCTATTATTATTGATTAGCGTTTGTGAAGGCATGAGACAATGTACTTCAAGTGGAGATTGAAAGGGTATATCTAGAGCAAAATTCTAAAGTACGTTCGAGAGCCAGAAGAAGCTAATAGTTTGATTAGTACAAGTTAGTTTAAATGAAATCAAGATCAAAGCTTCAATATTCAAAATTAACTAATTAGTTTTTTGGTCATGTATATTATTATACTTTTC
>JXCR01083108.1:2949-20110 GCA_002079205.1 Phalaenopsis hybrid cultivar
TGACGAACTGTTGGAAGAGTAAAGCTTCGTTGTTTCTTGTGTTGCCACAACTAGCTCGAAAGTGTGTTATATGTTGTCTGGGATTTCTAGTCCCATCAAATATCTTTAAGTTCAGGGACACGAAACCCTTAGGGAAGGGTACGACATGGAATTCCTCCGGGTAAGTTCTACCCTTCAAAATCAATGCACCACCCTTTTTTTGGATTAAGGCATCAAGAACTTGCTCAACCATTTGTTTAAATTCCTGCTCTGTCATGGCGCCGGATGGAGAATCCTTCTTTTGTTGCTCATCTTTTTTGGTTGTGGCAACTTCTCTTCTTTCATCTGTAATGTGTATTATCTCTAGTTTGTTGATCTTTGGAGATGCTAACTGTGGTACTTGAGATTGTTCTTGAACGTGGCCATGGAGGTCATGGTTGCGGCCATCTCTTCTATCCTTTTTTCCAGTTGGCTGACTTGCTCATCCCTTAGGAGGATAGCCCTACGCAGTTCATCTACGACATTTTCTTCAACGAGAGGTTGAGTGTCACACACAGATGCAGTCACCCTAGTTTTGATCACATGAACATTCATGAAATCTTCTTCGAGGTAATCATTGTAGTTAAAATCTTCATCATCGCTATTGATGAAAACTCCGTGTTCATGTGCCAACTCGGAAATCTCAACTCTAAGGTTTTCAACTTTTTCTTCAGTTATTGATTCTTGAATTATCTTAAGATCTGGAGGACCCTGCCGAACTTCCTCTTCTGGCTCCTCCGTCTCACCGGCATCGCTGCGATGATGTCAGATACTTCGGACCCTACCTTTGTTCCACGATCTTGCCTTGCAGGCTTACTGAACTCTATCGATACAACAACCTTGGGTTTCCACACCTTTTTCTTTGACGATGATGTCTCAGGAAAAAGCGTCCTAGCATAAACATCATTATGTCGAAGGGAAGTATGCTCCCCATAATGCAGACCGACTACATCACTAGGTAATTTCTTCATCTTTTCTTTGGAATTTTAAGAATGTCTTTGTAGTGAGTAATTGGTCGGATTCTCGGACCCACTCGTGACTTAACCGGCCGACAGCCTGTGGTCCTGGTAACAGTAAAATCGGTGGTAATAATAGTGGTATCAACTCTGCTTCCCAAGAGAAACCAGACGGGGATGCGAGTAGGCAAATTTTTAGTTGACTTTCGAGATCGTTTGGCTGATCTAACATCTTTTAAAATCTCTTTCTTCATATGAGGGGATATTGCATGCCCCACTTGTTTAAGTAGTTTATCGACTGAACAGCCTTATTTGGTGGATAGCCTCTGAAAAACTGAACTGACTCGAGTGATAGGAGCAGCTTTCTTTCTCTCAACACCTTGTACATGAAGCGATGGTAATGCAGCAACTATTTGTTGAACACTCTCGTATCCATCGGTATCCATTAAGGGATGGAATCTACATCCCCACAAAAGTGGATATGTTTTTGGTGATCCTAAATTGTCTTGTTGAGGATCTTCCTTAACGAGTATCTCTTCAGGAGCCTGGGCTTTAATGGCCCTCTGAACTCTCCTGTTGTGATTTCTCCTTTGAGTTTGGGTTAGTGGTACAGTTCTTGAACTCGATCCGATTTCAAATACTAATGGCGGCACAGCTACTCCCTCAGTCGGATCTTCAATGATCATTACTTCTTTCCCCTTAGCAGCAGCAGGGACAACAGGCNACCTTATTTGGCGGATAGCCTCTGAAAAACTGAACTGACTCGAGTGGTAGGAGCAGGTTTCTTTCTCTCAACACCTTGTACATGAAGCAATGGTAATGCAGCAACGATTTGAACACTCTCGTATCCATCGGTATCCATTAAGGGATGGAATCTACATCCCCACAGAAGTGGATATGTTTTTGGTGATCCTAAATTGTCTTGTTGAGGATCTTCCTTAACGAGTATCTCTTCAGGAGCCTGGGCTTTAATGGCCCTCTGAACTCTCCTGTTGTGATTTCTCCTTTGAGTTTGGGTTAGTGGTACAGTTCTTGAACTCGATCCGATTTCAAATACTAATGGCGGGACAGCTACTCCCTCAGTCGGATCTTCAATGATCATTACTTCTTTCCCCTTAGCAGCAGCAGGGACAACAGGCTTGATAGGTGCTGGGGCGGCAGTAGTAGTATTGGTCTTTTTATAAGAAGGAAAGTCTTGAAGATAGCTCAGGTTGAATTCAACAGACGGCTCTTGAACTTATGGAGCGGTGACTTTCCATCACAACGAACGAGGCCTTCTCAAGGATAACCTCGAGGTCCTCAAATTTGGCTTCGAACTTAATGGTAGGAGCAACATTGCAGGCTTCATGGCTTGTCGGCAAGTTGCAATAAAAAGTCAGTGTTGGGTAGGTCATCACAACAGATTTAAAACAAAAAGCTCTGGGGTTAATTATATGGCCAAAACCTTGTAATCTTAATGCAAGCACTAAAAAAACAGAGGTTGATCTGTAGACTGGGTAAGTCTTAGTTTGTGGGGATTTTTTTTTTATTTTTAGTGAAAAACTTAATTTGAAAGTAGAAAATTTTAAAGCGCGTGCAGCACAACACAATTNCTTACAAGAAGGAAAGTCCTGAAGATAGCTCAGGTTGAATTCAACAAACGGCTCTTGAACTTATGGAGCGGTGACTTTCCATCACGACGAACAAGGCCTTCTCAAGGATAACCTCGAGGTCTTCAAATTTGGCTTCGAACTTAATGGTAGGAGCAACATTGCAGGCTTCATGGCTTGTCGGCAAGTTGTAATAAAAAGTCAGTGTTGGGTAGATCATCACAACAGATTTAAAACAAAAAGCTTTGTGGTTAATTATATGGCCAAAACCTTGTAATCTTAATGCAAGCACTAAAAAACCAGAGGTTGATTTGTAGACTTGGTAAGTCTTAGTTTGTGGGGATTTTTTTTATTTTTAGTGAAAAACTTAATTTGAAAGTAGAAAATTTTAAAGCGCGTGCAGCACAACACAATTTAATTTAATATACAAAATAGTAAATTAAAGTCGAAAAGGAGATGTGAAGTGTTTTAGGACCAAGTACGGGGCCCATTTGGCAACACACAATGTCCAGGTGGAACTAGTCCACCAACACACCTATTGGGATCCGGCCCGACATGAAGATTAAAAGTGTCTTAAATGGCCTCCTAAACCCCTCTGTTAAAAGGTGATTGAATAAACAATCCTGAAGTTCAACGAGTTGGTCATACTTTCTCAAGACAGAAATGGGTAAATACGTCAACAGAAGAAGAATAACTTGGTCCAAGAGGGACATGGACACATTGCCAATGTGNAATTAAAAGAGTCTTAAATGGCCTCCTAAACCCCTCTGTTAAAAGGTGATTGAATAAACATTCCTGAAGTTCAACGAGTTGGTCATACTTTCCCAAGAAAGAAATGGGTAAATACGTCAACAGAAGAAGAATAACTTGGTCCAAGAGGGACATGGACACATTGCCAATGTGTGAAGATAATATTTCTTTATTTAAATGAAGAGAAAAGCTCATCCCTAGCGAAGTCACCAGAAGCTATCGACATTATTTTAGTAGGGGAGTTGCCCGTTGGAAGTTTTTGGTCACTGGGATTAAAATCTTGTTGCCTGCTTTGGAAGGACATTTTAATTTACATATATATAGTTTTAGAAAAATATGAAATCAAACTGACCCCATACTTTTCATAGTTTAAAGGAAAGAGCGTTATACCTTAAATCTTGTATCTATCTTGAAGGATAAATACAAGACTTGAGGGTGAGACTCGATCAAATAAATTAAGAAATGTTTGACCTCCGTTGGGTCTATGAAACTGTTTTTCACCGACAATTTTCCTTATTTAATATGAAGATTTAAATAAGATTTATGTTAAGCTGGGTTTGGACGAGCTTCCTATAAGGGCAAGCCCCTATAGTTAATTACATCCTAAATGACCGAAATCATTTAAGAAGACTCTCAATAAAAATCAAATAATATTGTCTTTAAGGATTTCAAAAGGATAGGACTTTTCAACGAGATTGGACGAAGAGGTGTGAAAAGGGAATGGTTCAAATTTGTAACATTTATTGTAGAGTCCAAAGGAGGAAGATCTAGGGGATGTCATAGATCCAGAGGAAAACCTCAGTGACTTTCCAATCTATCTTATGGTTTGGCTTCGGTTTTGAGGAGAAGTTATTTAAGTGTTTCATCCCAAAGATTTTATTTTTTAGGACTTACATTTATGTGAAACGATCACACAAATATCCTGGAAGATGTGAGGATTTAGATCTTGACAGACGACAACCTGAGAATCCTAAGGCGATTTAGGGCTTAGATTGCACAACATGATTGTGCAAAGGCCTAAAGGTTAGGTGAGGATTTATGTTGCATAAGCAAACAACCTCGAAGTCCTATGGCTAGGTTGTTTAATTTTAAGGAAGGAAACGTTTAGCTAGAGAAGACAAGTTTTGCTGTTGAAGATGGCCGTGCTACCCACCATGCTATTTCCAAACTCCTTGTCGTGACGAGTTTAAGTTTTCTAGGGTGTCAAGTTATAGTGTCAAATCAAATGGCCCTATAGTTGAAGTTCTTAAAATTTAATTAATTTTGATTTGAGTGACACTGGTTAGGATCCTATGGTTCCCTCGTTCCGGCACCACTATTTTCTATTGGATTCACTTAGTCCCAATAATTTCATTTAGACCGTGGGAAGCCTCGTTAGCAACCGTAGGTTACCTCCTCCGAGGGGTCAGTTAGGATCCTACGGTTCCCTCGTTCTGGCACCACTATTTTCTATTGGATTCACTTAGTCCAGCAATCTTAATGAGTTCCATAATTTCATTTAAATCGTGGGAAGCCTCGTTAGCAACCGTAGGTTACTCCCTCATTCCGGCACCACTATTTTCTATTGGATTCACTTAGTCCAAATGAACTTACTAAACCCATCTTAATGAGTTCCATAATTTCATTTAAACCGTGGGAAGTCTCGTTAGCAACCGTAGGTTACTTAATTGAGTTCCGATCTTGGGAAGCCTCGTTAGCAACCGTAGGTTACCTCCTCCGAGGGGTTCCCGATCTTCCAATAAGGACATTTTAATTTAGCGGAAAACCTCGTTAGCAACCGTAGGTTACCTCCTCCGAGGGTTCCCGATCTTCCAATAGAGAGGGAAGCCTCGTTAGCAATCATAGGTTACCTCCTCCGAGGAATTCCCGATCATCCTATAGAGATAGAAGACTCGTTAGCAACCGTAGGTTACCTCCTCCAAGGGAGTCCCGATCATCTAATATAGACATCTTAATTTAGTTGTTGTTGTTGTTTTTTTTGTGATGCTTGTGATTAAATTTTGAGTTGTTTTATAGTTTGAATGTTGTGGAGGTGATTTTAATCTTGNAGTCTTGACAGACGACAACCTCAGAATCCTAAGGCGATTTAGGGCTTAGATTGCACAACATGATTGTGCAAAGGCCTAAAGATTAGGTGAGGATTTATGTTGCATAAGCAAACAACCTCGAAGTCCTATGGCTAGGTTGTTTAATTTTAAGGAAGGAAACATTTAGCTAGAGAAGACAAGTTTTGCTGTTGAAGATGGTCGTGCTACCCACCATGCTATTTCCAAACTCCTTGTCGTGACGAGTTTAAGTTTTCTAGGGTGTCAAGTTATAGTGTCAAATCAAATGGCCCTATAGTTGAAGTTCTTAAAATTTAATTAATTTTGATTTGAGTGACACCGGTTAGGATCCTATGGTTCCCTCGTTCCGGCGCCACTATTTTCTATTGGATTCACTTAGTCCAAATGAATTTACTAAACTCAACTTAATGAGTTCCGATCTTGGGAAGCCTCGTTAGCAACCGTAGGTTACCTCCTCCGAGGGGTTCCCGATCTTCCAATAAGGACATTTTAATTTAGCGGAAAACCTCGTTAGCAACCGTAGGTTACCTCCTCCGAGGGTTCCCGATCTTCCAATAGAGAGGGAAGCCTCGTTAGCAATCATAGGTTACCTCCTCCGAGGAATTCCCGATCATCCTATAGAGATAGAAGCCTCGTTAGCAACCGTAGGTTACCTCCTCCAAGGGAGTCCCGATCATCTGATATAGACATCTTAATTTAGTTGTTGTTGTTGTTGTTGTTTTTGTGATGCTTGTGATTAAATTTTGAGTTGTTTTATAGTTTGAATGTTGTGGAGGTGATTTTAATCTTGGTTGATTTTAATTCTGGTTTTGGGTTTTGGTTTTGCGGCTATCCTAACAGTTTTGTTTTTGATGCAGAGTGACATCGTTGTTTATTCATGCAAGTTTTGTAAGCATAAAAGAGTACATTATGAAAGTACAAGAAAGATGACACTGTAAATTATAAAAAAGCGTACCAGGCGAGTCTTCTTGTTCCACCACTTGAAACTCAAAATGCATATGAGAGCATTTTACATAAAGCGGAAAAGTAAGGTTTTGGTAATCTACCCAACCGTAGGTCATATCTTGATGGGTCCTTATTGACTTGGTTAAGGATGATTTCATTAGGCAAAACATATTACGTTTAGTAGACCTTCAAGGTATCCAACAGCTCTAGAGATAGCAGCAGGTTCATGCTTCCCTCTCAATGTATGATGAAAAGTCTCGAGCTCATTTAAACTTATTATGTTGCTTAATAACTCATCCTGTAAATACCTTTAATGCTCAGTGAACATTGATGTTTCAATTATCTCTAAGAGTAGGGTAATTATCACTTAAAATTTAATTTGAGAATTATTTAGGTGAAGACCCTTAAAGAGGCAAGTTAATGTCATCAAGTCAGTTAGCCAACTTTTTAATTTGGGCTTGTAGTGTTTAAAATTGTTCAATTTTAATTATGTTTACTTTTCTGATCCTCATTTAATCAGATTTGAATTATCTTAGNCTGTTTAAAATTGTTCAATTTTAATTATGTTTACTTTTCTGATCCTCATTTAATCAGATTTGAATTATCTTAGGTCGCTACTAAGCCTTTAAGATTTTGTTAGATATCTTAGTTTTTTTTTTTTTTGAAAAGATTGATTTGTTAGGTGATGATGATTCATTTTCAAAACTTTAAATGTCATTTGAATCATTAAATAGGGGTATTAAATTGGCGAGTTATTAACAGCCAAAATCATGCCCCTAAATCTAGGATCATTTTGTTGACTAGACTTCCAAATTTTAATAATTTAATGAAATTACAAATTTATCCTTTAATTAATAAAAGTGAGATTGGTTTCTACCAATTAATCCCTCATATTTCAATCATCCAAATATGTTAATCAAGATCAAAGTTTGCCCATTTCCCCTTCTTGAATTAAGCCTAAATGTTAATTAAGGTGAAATTTCCAAAATTACACTTTTGCCCCTAAGGCTCTATCACTTCATAATTTGTTAAATTTAATTGAAATGACTTTGGAATTTTTATCCCACCTTACTCATGGGTCAATTAAGAAATCAAAGGAGAGAATGTGATTGCTCAAAATTTAATTTAATTTAGATATTTATTTTTATGCAAAAATAGGATTTTTCAAAGAAAAATTCATTACTNTAATCAAAGGAGAGAATGTGATTTCTCAAAATTTAATTTAATTTAGATATTTATTTTTATGCAAAAATAGGATTTTTCAAAGAAAAATTCATTACTTGATCAAGGCAAAGCCTAATCTCTTCAAATATTTATTGGAGATAGACTTAGACTAGGGAACTATTGGGACCAAATTTCATTATTATTGAGTTATATTTGAATTTTAAGAATTATCTCAAGTTCAGAAGCATTTATTAACTATAAAATATTTTAAATATGGAAATTTAAGTTTTAAATTTTTATTAAATATTTCTGAGGTCAAGGAAACCAGAGAAACAAATCTCACATTTTTCTCATTTTTCTTTGAATTGTTAGAATTATTTTAGTGAAAATCCATTTTTAGCCTTTAAAAATTATTTTAAGCTTCAAAATTCAATATCTTCTCTTAAAAAATTAGGAAAAATATTCCAATTATTTCAAAGTTCTTAGGAAATAATTTAGAATATTTCCATGATTTTTTTTATCTATTATGATTTTTATCATTTTTAATTATTTAAATATTAAAAATAGGCTATAAATGGTGTTTTTATTTTATTTACCATTTTATTTTTAGAAAATTCCTCTGATCACAGAGAACTCTGAAAACCAANTTATTATGATTTTTATCATTTTTAATTATTTAAATATTAAAAATAGGCTATGGTGTTTTTATTTTATTTACCATTTTATTTTTAGAAAATTCCTCTGATCACAGAGAACTCTGAAAACCAANATGAGGTCAAGGAAACCAGAGAAACAAATCTCACATTTTTCTGATTTTTCTTTGAATTGTTAGAATTATTTTAGTGAAAATCCATTTTTAGCCTTTAAAAATTATTTTAAGCTTCAAAATTTAATATCTTCTCCTAGAAAATTAGGAAAAATATTCCAATTATTTCAAAGTTCTTAGGAAATAATTTAGAATATTTCCATGATTTTTTTTATTTATTATGATTTTTATCATTTTTAATTATTTAAATATTAAAAATAGGCTATGGTGTTTTTATTTTATTTACCATTTTATTTTTAGAAAATTCCTCTGATCACAGAGAACTCTGAAAACCAATTTTTATAATTTTTTGAGTTATATTTTAATTATTAAAATTTATTTTAGTGTTAAAAATGACACTTAACATGAAAAAACAATTTGAGTTATCAAATGAGCTCCAAATATTTTGAAATTTTTATGAAGAGTTCTCTAAAGTTCAAGTTATANTTTATTTTAGTGTTAAAAATGACACTTAACATGAAAAAGCAATTTGAGTTATCAAATGAGCTCCAAATATTTTGAAATTTTTATGAAGAGTTCTCTAAAGTTCAAGTTATATTAGACAGTTAAAATCAAGTAATTTATATGCTTATGTTTCCCAAATTTGATTTTCTTTGTATTTTAGGGTTTGTGAAAGTTAAGTGTCTTTTTAATGACTTGGCTTATGAAACATTTTCCATAGGGTTCTCTGTTCATGGAAAACCTTCCAAAATTTTCTTGGAATTTTCTAAGCAAAATGCTAATTATTATGATTAATTTATACAATAATAGACATAAACTTGAAAAATATGGATTTCTGTCTAGACATAACCTCTGACTTTGGAAAAATCAGAGAATGTTCCCTAAGATAGAGGCAACAACATGCCAAAATTTCAAGCCATGNATAATAGACATAAACTTGAAAAATATGGATTTCTATCTAGACATAACCTCTGACTTTGGAAAAATCAGAGAATGTTCCCTAAGATAGAGACAACAACATGCCAAAATTTCAAGCCATGGTGAAATATCTACATACATGGAGGATTAAAAAACTCAAAATAATATTTAATTAATTAAAAATAAAATATGCATCAAATGAACTTCAACCATTTCCACATTGTTCTCCTCTATTCACTGAGCAAGAAAGTCTTTTTATTTTACTCTTGTGATTTTTCTACACCAAGATATGAATTTTTAATGTTTATGGAATTAAATAAATAAGAAAAAGCTCTATTTTTCTACTTAAGTGACATGGTGTCCGTCATCCTACGGCGGCTCCGAAGCTCCACACAGCATGCTTCCATTTGACGCAGCCTTCCATGCCAGCAGCCACGCCTCCCTCATTTTCATTCTGTCTCTCTATCCGGCGTGATCAGAGCCATCCATGTGATACACAAGCGATCCAACGGCACGTGGTCATCGTCCCCGATGCTCTAGACCGAGAACCGTTCNCCCATTTGACGCAGCCTTCCATGCCAGCAGCCACGCCTCCCTCCTTTTCATTCCGTCTCTCTATCCGGCGTGATCAGAGTCATCCATGTGATACACAAGCGATCCAACGGCACGTGGTCATCGTCCCCGATGCTCTAGACCGAGAACCGTTCATTTTTAAACCTTGATATATCACTCATTTCTCAACCCAATCAACTAAATTTTGTTTCTAAATGCTCATCTTGACTAGTACAACATATCCATACGGTAGTCATGCCATGAAACCAATCCTAATCAAATAAAGAATCAAAATAGGCTCGAGAAGAAGGGGAGTTCAATGCCTTTGCTCTAAAAAGGAAACTTCCAGCAGAGGTGCTCGGCACGTTCGTGGAGGTCCAAGGAGTCTAAGGATTGAGCCTCTTACCATGGTAAAAGGTCTAGGTATGAATTCGACCAAACTCGATTTCAGGTGTTGGTCTAGAGCTATGTTGGGGGCACTGNACCTTTTCTCTGAATAGGAAACTTCCAGCAGAGGTGCTCGGCACGTTTGTGGAGGTCCAAGGAGTCTAAGGATTGAGCCTCTTACCATAGTAAAAGGTCTAGGTATGAATTCGACCAAACTCGATTTCAGGTGTTGGTCTAGAGCTATGTTGGGGGCACTGTATGAGGGGGATTTGATGGGGCTTCTTCTTCTTTCACTGTAGTGATGGTGTGAGTGAGTTTAATTAGAGTTTAGTGGAATATGGAGCTATGCGGAGTTTTGTACTGGTTTTGGTAGAAGTTTGAGCTCCAAATTGAGCTTCCACAGTGGGAATCAGTTTGGGAAAAAGGTTAGCTTGAGCTGAGGAGGACTCAAAGAGGCTGTGGGATCAATTTGGAGCTCTCTCTCTGAGAAAATTTCAGCACCTCTCTCCTTCGCAATGGAGGTGAGCTTTCATAAAAATGGTTAATGATGGCTTTATGATTCAGTTGAAGGGTGCAAAGTGCTGCCTATGTGGAGGGTAAAGAGGCTCTAAACTTAAAATTGGATGAGGTCGCCTCAAGGTTTAATTTGGGTTTAGATTTTCGGGAGGTGGCTCGCGGTTTTGGTGTTTTCCAGCCAGTAGGTCGGCCGACAAGAATAGGGGACCAGGCCAAGAGGTCAAGTGAGCCAGGGGAGGTTCAATTATCACTTACTTCCAAGGGTTAGTCATAATGGATAGGATTTTGGCTTAAGACCCAAATATAGGCATAAATTTCTTTAATTTAGGGACCCATTGGTCCATATCTTAGTTTGGTGGGTTTTTTAATGTTAATCCTGATCCAAAGGAAGGTCTTAGTGGCTGTGGTGATCTTTGGTTGGCCAATTTGACATGGCTAGGTTAATTTTTGGTGAAGGGGTCCATCTAGGTCAATTTGGCCAAAGCTTGGGTTTGGGCTAGGCTAGCCATGACCTTGAGCCCAAGTAGTTGATCCACATTGTGTAGATGATTATCATGAAGATTTTTTGTGAAAACTTGAAATGATTTGGAATTCAATTGGGGGCTCAATTTGAAGGATTTTAGGATTTTGGTCAATTTGGGCATGCTGGGCTAGACTTTGGTCTAGATTGGGCTAGACTTGGGCTAAGTCCAAATTGATTATTGAGAATTGTCAATAGGAATGTGATGAAGAGTTTTCAACATAAATTGGGTGCCAATTTTGAGGTTAAGCCAATCAATTTGGTGGAATTTCGAGGTATGGCCAATTTAGGGCAAAATTGGGGCCTTTGAACTTGGGTAAAAATTAAATGAAATTGGGGCATCACCAAGGCAAATTAAAGATAAATTTTGATGTGTAGGAGTGTTATGAAGAGTTTTAAACATAAATTATGGAAAATTGGGTAGGCTATAAGTTCAGTTTGGTGAGATTAAGTCATAGGGCCAAAGTTGGGGTTTGATTTATATCAAATTTTAGCTCAAAGCATATGTCAATTGAGCTTGTATTTGGTTTAGATTGGTCATATGGAAGGTGAATTTGAGTTTAGAATTGAAATTGGGGAAATTGGGNCATTTATATCAAATTTTAGCTCAAAGCATAGGTCAATTGAGCTTGGATTTGGTTTAGATTGGTCATATGGAAGATGAATTTGAGTTTAGAATTGAAATTGGGGAAATTGGGATCAAACTTATGGACATTTGAGGTTAGTTTAGGGAAATTGGGCCTTTAAACGAAACTTAGGGTTTTTGGTCAAAATGGTCAAATTGGGTCATGTAGTAGTTGAGAAAAATGAAATTAGGAATATTTGGAATGTTTTGGGAATTTTTGGGATTTCTTGGAATTTTTGAAATTTTGGCCTAAAGAGGGGAATTTTGTAATTTGGCAATTTTTGGTGATTTTGGGTAATTTGGATGTTTTCAAAAGGTTTGAAATGATTTTTTAACAAATCTTGGGTATTTTGGGTACAAATTTAATGTTTCAAGGGTAATGTTTCAAGGGTACTTAGGTAATTTGGGGAATTTTGGGGCAAAAGACCAAGTTGAGTATTTTTGGTATAATTGGGGTGACAACTACCATCAATGAGCTATGGACCAATGGAAGCCCCATTTGGGTCCTCTATGTACTGGTCTTAGCTAAATCTCAGCCTAGGGCTAGCAGGTTTAGAGGACCATCTACATGAGTCTCCCAAAGCATCAAGGGATCAAAGTCAAAGAATTTTGGGTTTAGGGTATTAAGTGATTGTGAGTGAGGTGATTGTAGTGAGTGCCTTAGCTCTTGACCAACACCCAAAGTCAACCTTAAGGGCAAGCAGTTTTATGGGAGCTCACCTTGAGCCCCCCATATTGACCTCACCTACTAACTGCTAGAGGTTATAAGCAATATGTAAAGCTTCAAGTTGAGTAAAGAGGAGTTTAAAATTTTTAATGGTGGGGGTTTCTTTTCTAGTTTTCTAGGAACAGTCAATAGGAAAGACCTATGGCTAGACCATAGGCTNATCTTAGCTAAATCTCAGCCTAGGGCTAGCAGGTTTAGACGACCATCTACATGAGTCTCCCAAAGCATCAAGGGATCAAAGTCAAAGAATTTTGGGTTTAGGGTATTAAGTGATTGTGAGTGAGGTGATTGTAGTGAGTGCCTTAGTTCTTGACCAACACCCAGAGTCAACCTTAAGGGCAAGCAGGTTTATGGGAGCTCACCTTGAGCCCCCCATATTGACCTCACCTACTAACTGCTAGAGGTTATAACCAATATGTAAAGCTTCAAGTTGAGTAAAGAGGAGTTTAGAATTTCTAATGGTGGGGGTTTCTTTTCTAGTTTTCTAGGAACAGTCAATAGGAAAGACCTATGGCTAGACCATAGGCTACTAAAGAGGAAAACTATACCTCAACCAAAAGTGAGGTCAACAGTCGTCTTTTCATCAATCCATTTGTTCTTGCTATTCATGGATACTTGGGAATCTTGATAACTAGCCAAGTCGTCAGATTGAAGTTTCATCTACCGTTCCAAGTGCTCGTACTAGTGATACATCTCATGCAACTTGCTATGTAGATTGGAAAGCCCCTCTTTAATCTTTCCCAACTTGCTCATCACCTTTTCCAAACTCAGTGCTAAGAACCCATTGAAATAGGTTTGGGCATCATTTCGCACAAACTTATTTTCAATAGATATTCCATTCTCACTATTCTCCATGGAAGCAAGTAAAATCTCAAAACCTTTCTAAACTCCTTTCTCTGGTTGAAGTTTCAAAGGTATGAAGATTAGGGATGAAGGCAAGGGAGTTTTATAGAGAAAACATGAAGAAAAACTGTTTTGGGGTGGGTTTCCCAAGTCCAGAAACTGTGGCGCCTAGGCGCCAGCTTCACAGCACACTGATTCTCCTAATGTCAAATTTCTTCAATTTTCAATCATGTTTAATAACTTAAATAGTGTTTAAAAAGTGTTTGTAAATCAAAGGATAATCATAATAATACAACAATAACAAACATAAGACAAATCACACAAATAGATTATGGGTTTCTTCCCGCAAAGCGCTTGGTTTAACGTCGTTAGCCTGACGTATCGAAATATTTTACTCAGATAGACCCAACATCAATGTTTCTTTATAATAGGGCTTATTTTCTCCAATGTAATGCTTCAACTTATGTCCATTTACTTTAATTATACTTTCAATTTTTGGATCTTTAATCTCCACAGCCCAATAAGAGTAAACTTTTGTCACAATAAATGGCTCCCATCCACCTAGACTTGTTTTTTGGGAAATAATCTCAATCATGTATTGTATAATAAAACTTCTTATCCAAGCTCAAAATTCTTCCCTAAAATCTTTTGATCATGCCAAATTTTCATCTTTTCCTTATAAATTCTAGCATGTTTGTAAGATTCATTCCTAATTTCCTTGAGCTCATTTAATTGCAATAATCATTTTTCTCCAGCATCCTTTAAATTATAATTAAATTCTTTTATCACCCAATAAGCTTTGTGCTCTAACTTAACTAGTAAATGACAATATTTTCTAAATATGAGCCTATATGGAGACATTCCTATATAAGTTTTATGAGCAGTCCTATAAGCCCATAATACATAATCAAGTCAATCAAACAAATTAATTCTTTTAGAATTTGCAGTTCTCTCCAAAATTCTTTTGATTTCATGATTTTATACTTCTGCTAATCCACTAGTCTAATGGTGATAAGTTGTGGCAATCCTATGTTTAATTCCATATATTCTATGTAATTTGTCCATTCTAAAATTCTTAAAATGACTCCCCCTATCAGTAATGATCACTCTTGACATTCCAAATCTAGTAAAAATAATTTTGTTTAGAAATTTTGAAACACTCAGAGCATCACAATGAGGCAAGGCTAGCATTTCATTCCATCTAGACANTCTTTTATCAGTAATGATCACTCTTGACATTCCAAATCTAGTAAAAATATTTTTGTTTAGAAATTTTGAAACACTCAGAGCATCACAATGAGGCAAGGCTAGCATTTCATTCCATCTAGACACATAGTCCCGAGCAAATAAGATATATATCTTTCTTGAAGATGGCACAAATGGTCCCATAAAATCTAAACCCCATACATAAAAAATTTTAACTTCTAAAGTAAAATTTAGAGGCATTTCATCTCTTTTAAAAATATCGCCTACTCTCTTACATCTATCACAAGTTTTCAAATAAATATTAACATCCTTAAACAATGTAGACCAATAAAATCTCGAGTGTAAAATTTTAAATGTAGTCTTATCCTTTCCAAAGTGTCCCCCAAATTCAGATTTATGACATTTTTGCATACTTTCTAGGGTTTCATTAATTGGTACACATCTTCGGAAGACTGAATCACGATATCTTTTATATAAATAAGGGTCATCCCAAAAGTAAAACCTTGCATCATACATAATTTTTTTTTTGTGGCTTCTTAGTCCGTATGATAGAATATTACTAACTAAGTAGTTAACTATATCTATATACCANTTTTTATATAAATAAGGGTCATCCCAAAAGTAAAACCTTGCATCATACATAATTTTTTTTTGTGGCTTCTTAGTCCGTATGATAGAATATTACTAACTAAGTAGTTAACTATATCTATATACCACTGTATATGCCACTCATCAACAACATAGAGTTGTTCATCAGGAAAATTCTCATTTATGTTATTCTCATTTTTTTTCATTTCCATGTTCAAGTCTTGATAGATGATTAAAAATTTAATTATCAGCTCCTTTCTTGTCCACAATCTTAAAATCAAATTCTTGCAAAAGTAGGACCCATCTAATTAATTTTGGTTTCGCATCATTTTTTGATATAAGATATTTAATAGCAGAATGATCAGTATGCATAATGCATTTAACTCCTAATAAATACGATTTAAATTTATTAAAAGCATATATTATTACCAACAGCTCTTTTTTAGTTGTTGTATAATTAGTTTGACCTTCATTAAGATTTTTCTAGCATAATATCTAACTTTAAAAATCTTATCATATCTTTGTCTTAAAATAGTTCCAATAATGTAATCACTTGGCATCACACATTAATTCAAACAGATTTTCCCAATCAGGTCAAACAATGACTGGTGTAGTAATTAACTTTTACTTTAATAAATTGAAAGTTTTAAGACAATCATCATTAAAATCAAACTTAGTATCTTTTTTTTTTAAAAGATGGCATAGAGGCTTAGCTATTCTAGTAAAGTCTTTAATATACCTCCTATAAAATCCAACTTGTCCTATAAAACTTCTAAAGGCAGCTACTATATAAGGAGGTTGTAATTCATCAATAATTTGAATTTTTTCTTCATCAACTTCATTTCCATTTTTAGAAATTTTATGTCTCAATACAATCCCGCTTGTGACCTTAAATTGACATTTTTCCCAATTGAGAACTAATTTTGTTTCTTGACAATTTTTTAGAACCCTTGATAAATGATCTAAGCATGAATCAAAAGAGGTTCTAAAAATAGAGAAATCATCCATAAACACTTCAATTCCTTTCTCAATTAGGTCACAGAAAATAGACATCATACACATTTACATAAACTAAAGGGCATTCTTCTGAAAGCAAATGTCTCACATGGACTTGTAAATTTAGTCTTTTCTTGATTCTATGGAGCAATAGGTATTTAGTGGTAACTAGAATATCCATCTAAAAAATAAAAGTATTCATGTCCTGCTAGTCTATCCAACATTTGGTCCAAGAGAGGTAAAGGAAAGTGATCCTTCCTAGTGGGGTATTTAATTTTCTATAGTCAATACAAATTCACCATCCAGAGACCTACCTTGTTGGAATTAATTCATTCTTTTCATTTAAGACTATAGTCACTCCTCCTTTCTTAAGAACAGAATGAATAGGACTAACCCATGCACTATCAAATATAGGATAACTAATCCCAGCATCTAACCATTTCAAAATTTCTTTTTTTACCACTTCTTTCNGATAATACAGCAATAACAAACATAAGACAAATCACACAAATAGATTATGGGTTTCTTCCCGCAAAGTGCTTGGTTTAACGTCGTTAGCCTGACGTATCGAAATATTTTACTCAGATAGACCCAACATCAATGTTTCTTTATAATAGGGCTTATTTTCTCCAATGTAATGCTTCAACTTATGTCCATTTACTTTAATTATACTTTCAATTTTTGGATCTTTAATCTCCACAGCCCAATAAGAGTAAACTTTTGTCACAATAAATGGCTCCCATCCACCTAGACTTGTTTTTTGGGAAATAATCTCAATCATGTATTGTATAATAAAACTTCTTATCCAAGCTCAAAATTCTTCCCTAAAATCTTTTGATCATGCCAAATTTTCATCTTTTCCTTATAAATTCTAGCATGTTTGTAAGATTCATTCCTAATTTCCTTGAGCTCATTTAATTGCAATAATCATTTTTCTCCAGCATCCTTTAAATTATAATTAAATTCTTTTATCACCCAATAAGCTTTGTGCTCTAACTTAACTAGTAAATGACAATATTTTCTAAATAT
>JXCR01083113.1:0-12124 GCA_002079205.1 Phalaenopsis hybrid cultivar
ATATATATATATATATAATTGAAGTTCAGAAGTTAGATATGTAATTACATAGGAATTACCTGATATGCATGTAAATCTTCCATTTTAATAATACTGTTTTCCTAAGTTTTGTTGATTTTTTTTTGTTGAGTTTAAAATAAAATTAAATAAACTGTTCAAGTTCGGAAGTTTTTGCACCAGGTAAGAAAGGAAAATGATATATATATAGTAGATATTAAAAAAAAAAACGGGCATTTACAGACATGCCCACCCAATCCTATGTATTTACATATGTAATACCAAAACTTTATTTTTTATACATATACCAACAAATTCTCACATTGCATCAGAGACTATTATTTTAATTTTTAACAAGTGATACACGCATGGGTAAAATTGCATGTATGTAAAAACTGAAGTTAAGTTGTTAGATATGTAAATACCTAAGGATTAAGTGGAATGTCTGTTTAATCCTGATTTGTAGTGAATCAAATATAAGAAATAGAGCTTAATGTGAGTGAGAGAGAGATAGAAAGATGAATAATAATAAACACTAATATGTCTGATAAAGCATATTTTGTTCATAAAATGCTTCTCCTCTTTATAGAGAGGTTGCATAATGATCATATTATATTTTAGCCCTTGCTATAAAGGGATTCGTACTAGGATACATTTTATATTTTACTTGTATGAGTTTGTCGTTCGATTGCTTTTGGCTTGGTTGGTCGGGCTAACTGGGAGCTTGCCTGACTGAATGAAACTTGGTCGGATCGATTGAAACTGCCCTGACAGAGTGAAAGCTGGTTGGGGCTGAGTGGAGCCTGTTAGGGGCCGAGTGGAAGCTGGCCGGGTTGAACGGAGATTGGTCGTGTCAATTGAAACATGGTCAGGCCGCTTGGAACCTGGTCGGAGCTGAGTGGAACCCAGCCGGGGTTACGTTGAACCCAACCCTAAACCCTAAACCTAGCATGACCGAGCGGAACATAACCAAGTTGATTAGAACTTAGTTTGGTTGAGAGGAAACTGGTGGGGCCAAGTGAAAATTGGTAGGGCCGAAAAAGGTTGGTCGAGCAGACTCAAGCTAACCTAGCTGAGCCGACCGGAGCTGGATGTGTCGAATGGGTCCTAGTTGGTTGAACAGAGTTGACCTGACCGAACGAAATTGGTCTGGTCGAACGGGTGCTGATCTGGCCAAATAGAGCTAGCCGGGCCGGCTGAAGCCGGTCGTGCTCTAGCTCGGTTGTAATTCAAGATTAAATATTAAAACACACCAATAATGCAAGAAATTCCTTAATTATTATAGTTATGATTTTTTGCATGAGAAATTAATGATTATTAATTGTGCTTAAACTTGTACATATTTTCACTGAAATTTATTTTATTAGTGCAAGCAAAATCCAACTGCAAGATTATGCTTCATTTTACAATACGAATACAGATATATCACATTTATTACTATATTTTGATGGAGGATATATCACTTCTTTGGTTCCAATGACAATTTTATATTGAGTTATATGAGACTTTACAATCATAGATTTTTAAAGTCATATTAGGCGTTACATTTTATACATATTAGTCAGTTTTCTACTACCAGGTATATCTGGATCAGATATTCATAAATTTGGACTATATTATTTGGGAGGGTCAGTACTGGCATATTTGTATATAGAATTAAATCTGCACATGTAGATGAAATGAAGAGTTAATACGTTATGTACCATTTGGATATATGTGCATGATAAACAAATAATACGCATGATATCACTCAACTGCACCCAACATCAACATATAAAGAACGTGTTCATAACAATAACTCCAAATAATTAAGATAAAACTAATGATGATGACAATAGTAGTTATTACCACAAAATTCCTATTTATTCATATATCTAATACTAAAATTTTACTTTTAACAATTTCGCCACCCAAAATCTTTCATATCATATCAAAGTAAAGTGGAATGTATGTAAAAATTGAAGATTAAATGTTACATATGTAAATCTTACTAAAAAAACATCATTAGTAAGGCAAATATGTTCAAAAAAATCAAATTATCAACTGGAAAAGCCACTCAATTCCACATGAGAAGATTCATGATGTGGATGATATGCTTACCAAAAGCTAGTTTTCAGATCATTACAGTTATCACTGCATAATTTGCTCAAAGTTTCTGAATCATATATACACCTAGCAGTTCCAAGATGTTTCAGAATGCTTGAATCATAGAAAGAAAAGGTAAATTTAGCGTGGCACACAATTCTTATGCATTTACGCATCTCACAACTAAACTTTCATATTTACATCACATTATGGTGCTTTATACCTGCACATGAAAATGAGCATTTCACTTTCAAAAAGTGATAATATTGCTATTTTTGCCATGTTATTAACGATTTGAGTGACGTGCGTAAATATGAAAGTTTGGGTGTGAGCCATGTAAATGCATAAGGATTGTGTGCTACGTATATAAATATGCCCCAAATTAAAATTTGAAAAAACCTATTACGGGACTCGCCGCATTTTGTTGCCAGGAACATAAAAATCGAACTTGACATCAACACATCCAGATGTTTCACCTTTATCCTTGAACTCTATCCCGGTTATTCCCGAGTACTCTTCATCCGACTGTTGGTAACCTGGTTTCACACGCCTCACTGGCACCGTGACAGAATACATTGTGCCGAGATCTATATCCGTTGAAACGCTGAGCTGAACTTTATCCTGCGACTCGATCTCCACAAAATCCGACAAAGCTTTAATAATACTGCTCACGATCTTCTGCTTTGCTTCCTCGCTAACTGCACATCTGTCTGCAAAGAGAATCATCTTGAGTCTCTGTTTTGCAATTTTGGCATTTGAATTTCTCCGATCAGTAGTTGTGGGGAATAAAATCTTCCATGCGAGGGCGAGGCGCTCGAGGAAGCTCATCCTGACAGCATTAAGAAGAAAAAGATCGGCATCCTGATTCATGGTTGCTGAAGGTGTTTCTGATTTTATTCCATAGCAGAGGTGTTTCTGTGGTCTGTTATTATCAAAAGATAACATGTGCTGGCTTTTGTTCTTGTTCACAAAATTGTAAGATAAATTTACTGAATCAGCATTGAACAGCATCTGCAAGGAAATACTTAAAATGAGAAATTTTAGCCCATTACGTAGTCAATATGTCAAGGGGAATACATAACTAATAAGAAAAATGTCAATTTAGTCCCAATAATCTATTAATATGGGCTAAAATAGTCTCCAGTATTGACCCTCATTAAAAAAGTTTAGAAACTAATCTAACATTTTTATAAATTCTGGGACTAAAATAGCCTGATGTATATATTCAGGGGATTATTTTGGCACTTCACAACCTATCTAATATATTCATCCAACAAAAATTGAAATCAAACAATTACGAAAATATTGCAATGAAAAACAATACCCAAGAAGAATAACTGAATAATAGATATCTAACACTGAAGAAAAGAATGAAGATTTACATACATGGCACTCAATTCATTTGTATTTACATATATAACGCCTAAAGTTTAATTACATACATGAAACTTTACCTATGCATGCAAAGGTGTTATCTTTTATATGATATGAAAGATTTGTGCGGTATAAATGCAAAATGTGAAGTTTAGGTGTTAGACATACAAATATATACGAATTAGGTGGTATGCATGTAAAACCCCCAAAAGTATAATGTAGGTAACTTGTCCGTAACAAAAGAGAAAAAAGAGATAGAAAAAGAAGCGACTGAATGATAATGAGCGGATGTCTAACCACACTCTCATTTGTCTTAATCAATATTTTTTTTCCACAAATCAACACATTTGTGAATCTAATGAATATTTATTACTTGCAGTAGAATAATGCAATATATATAATGTATAGAACAGGACAATAAACAATTATGAATTGTTGCTAGTCAAACTCATAATCAAACTCGGAACAAGATTCTAACTCTTCGGACTCATCAAGGAAAGGTTTCTTAACTAATGGAGCAAATTCTAATACAAGTTTTAGTATTACAAAATTATTAAAATTTGCATCATGAATTTCAACATCTTAAATAAGTTCAGCCAAGAGCTTAAGCATTGCTCCAACCATGAATTAAAGATTCTAGTTTTGAAAAATGTGATTTCTTGATGACTACTTATCAAGGATTTAGTGATTCTATTTACAGGAACTAGTGTGGGATGCTGAATTTTTCACAATCGCACTTCCCGAGCCAAATCAACTAAAAAAGAAACAGTAGACCAAAAATACAAACTCAACCAGAATATCTAAATGTCTATAATTAATCCCGTAAAATACAAAATAATAAAAATATAATATAAGAACTCAAAGCTACTCTAAAGAGGAAAATAGCAAAGATAACTCCTCTGTATATCAAAAAAAGCTTAGCAAAGCCAAAACCTAAATCCAAACCAAACACTCACAACAGCCCAAACTATTTTCTTATTTACACCATACATCTACAAACAATCTGTGGGTTCTAGCTGCCTATATCAAGACGCCTAGTTTAATTTTGGTATTTATTATGATTATTATGACAATAGTAAACACAATGGGAAGTCCTTGTATGCTAGTGTGAATCATGTCAACAAAATTGATGGAGCTTATTAGTCAAAGATAAGTTTCTTTAATGCTACAGCATGGTGAAATTATGCATCTAAAATACAAAAAAATTAAGACTTCCAAACATGACATCAGAAGCATGCTACATCGAATTGCAGGATGTTTAAGTTACTAAATTTGCAAGCATTTATAATTCAACAGTGTAACAAGAACGAGGGAAAGGCACATGAAACAGCCTTTTACAGCAAGGGATAGAGCGAAACAAAAACATCAACGAAATACTTTAAATATAGCAAGGGAGAGGATCACAAAAATCAACAGGATAATTCAAAAGGGAGATAAAAGTAACTTTCCATCCAGTAAACAAATGGAAAGAAAACAATAAGAAATAAAGAATGCATTAAAACCAAAAGCAAAAATTCTAATTGTCAATTTGTTTCTTGCTCGCAATAAAATTCACCAGCGCAACACTCTAGTTACAATATGAAAGCACTTAGAATCCAAAATGAAATGTTCCCAAATTAATACATTAATACAAACTTCCTATGTCATAATGCAACCTAACATCAGTGAAACTCTATTTAAATGAACTTGAGATATTCTTGCAAATACAAACAAAAATGCTAAATTTAACATATCTTTTTAAAATTCACGGGGGCCAAAAAGCAAGGTTACTTATCTAACCCAAATTTTAAGTTCCTATTAGAAAAAGCTACGCACCTTAAAGGTGATGCCAAACAATATCAAATGGTACATTGGCCAGTTATAAGATTACAAACCAAGTTTCACAGCCTTGCACGAGCCTTGTAATTATTTAATTCTGTGTCTTTTTAAAATGACTAGGTGGTTGGCTTGCTTTGGTCAAGTCTCGTGGTTGGAATTCAACCTTGGCTGCCTCATCGTTTTAATTTAAGATTCAAAATCCACAACTTAAGGCCTCCCTCAAATCAAAGCGGGAAGATTGCATCTCCTTGATTTAGAGAATTGTTGTAATCTATCCCCTCCATGTTTAGTTCGACAACTCCCATCCTTCGATTTCTTTTGTTTTTGTGGGCATTTACATAACCAAATTCTTATGTATATACATATCTAATACCTAAACTTTGCTTTTTACATTTATACCACCCACATTTCTCGCGTCACATAAAAAGCATCACAATTTTAACTTTTAAAAAGTGAAATACGTTCATGCATAGGTGAGGTGGCGTGTTATGTAAAAATTGAAGTTTAGGTGTTACATATGAAAATACACAAGAATTGAGTGGTATGTATGTAAATCTTTCTTAAAGGAATTCTAATTTGGACAATTTGGGTTAGATTTTCTCCCCTTTAGATGCTTTCGGATTGCTCGGTGACCGAACCTACATAGTTCCTTTGGCAAGAAATTGTTGTCTCCTTCCACTCTTTCAAACCCTAATTCTAGCCTCCATTCCCAGCATTGTGTCCAGGGTACCACAATCCCTTAAAGCATAAAAAACCATAGTTTTCAGTCCCCACATCAATATCCTAAATCTCGTGCTCTTGGTTTTCAACCCTAAATAGCCTCAAGCCATCTCCATCTTTTCCACAAACCCTAAATAAATCCTCCTCAGCACCCTAAACCCTAATTTCCATAAGGAGCTATCAGCCAAGACTCTAATAGAACAAACCTAAGCCCTTCTCATTTCTTTAATTTCGAAAGTAAAACCCTCAATCTTCCACCTCTCGGCCACTGCACTTAACCTAACTCCCTTGTAACCTTCATCTACTCACTGACACTCTTATTTTATCCTTCCAACAATGCGCATAAAAATTCTTTGATTTTGAACTAAAAAGATAAAATAAACCCAAAAAATGTAGCAATAACAAAAATAACCTCTTCAATTTATGCCCTAATACTCCACCATTATATCCTACAAATTTTCTCATGCCACAATTCTCTATAACTATGTTAGAACTGAATCATAGGAGGTAGAATATTTATCCACAATTCCAATCTGCGCCGTTCCTCAAGAAGATTTAAGCGGATGTAACAACACAATCGATAAGCATGAAAATCAATAGCAGATTCATAGAAACACTAAGCTAAAGCCAAATGCATCGGTGCATCACCAGTTAAAAGTAATTTGCAGGTGAAAAACATGTGATTTCAGTCCTTCGAGCGCATTTCTTCCAGAAATAATCAACTAAAGATAAAAGACAGAGAGAGAGAGGACCTTCGTGGAGAACGAAGTCGGAGAAGAAAAAACGAAGGTTGGACTAGAAGGGCTCTTAGGAAGGGTGTTTAATGCGGCGAAAACCCTCAGGTCTCCGGCAATCGCCATGGCGTCTCTCCTGGCTGAGCTTAGTTTCACTTCAGAGCAGTCACAGCAAGCTCCCTTCGATGGCTGTGCGTGTGAGTTAGGGGAGTGGTATTTTAACATAAAAAGTATACAATTCTTATGTATTAACTAGGGGTGTAAACGAGGCTCCTGTTAGACTCGTTCATATTTCGAGCTCAATAAGAATTTTTGTGTTCGGCTTATTTGCTTAACGATTTGAACACGAGTCGTTCACGAACAAAAAGTCATTTTGACAACTCTAATCACGTAGCCATAAGATGTTAAGGATTGCGGTAAGATTTAAAAATTATTATTTATATTAAAACATCATTTGAATCTAATTTAATAATTTTTTTTTTATTTTCTTAATTAATATTTTTAATTGATTGTAAATCTTTGTAGCCTTGTACTCAATTANCTCAAATTGGATATTTGCATGTGATGCATACAAATATAAAAAATTAAATATTAGATATTTAAATATATATTAAAAAAATATGTGGGATAAATATAAATGTCTCAAAATAAATATTAAGGATGACAAAAAAAAAACACATAGTGTCCATGTCCACTTATTACTGTTAATTGTAAAAGCAAAACAAAATTTTGTGCTCGTCGTCTATGACACGGATACTCCTAACTAAGAAGTCGTGTAGTGTCAGACACTTCTCAAACGTTGACGCTTATCCGATATGTTTCAAGCACATGTCAGACATATTCTTGATGTGTCTTATTTACATAATAATAAAATAAAAAATAACACACGTGCAAGACATTGTGTCATGAATTAGTGAATTAAATTTCTTTTTGCAAAATATTATAAATATATATATATATATATATATATACTATTTTTTTTTCATTAAGAATAATATCAGAGAGGAAGAGTGGATGATTCAAAAGCCTTCTAGGAGAAAGAAATTTAAGGGTAGCCGTGAGCTTGGTTATCTAATGCCTGATGCTCTAAATGATCAGTTGATGGGTAAGAAGGAAAGATCATAATGATGAATTTTAATACTTTATTTTGGAATATTAGAGGTATTGCTAAGGCTAATGCCTCTAATAGACTTAAGAATTTAATACGTACTTATCATTTGGCTTTCTTTGGGGTTCTTGAACCTCTTGTTGATTCTTTCAATAGTGATAAGTATGTTAGGAGAATTGATAATTTTAATTATTTTGCTAACCTTAATAATAAAAATTGGTTTCTTTAGAAGGATTTTGTTAAGGTGGATATTATTATTAATCATAATCAATTATTGCATGTCTATATTAACTTTCATGGTATTTCTTTTTTTCTTACTATTATTTATGCTGGTTGTTTGAAGAAGGATAGATTTGATTTATGGAATTTGCTTAATTCCATTCGTCCCTCAACAGAACCTTGGTTAGTTGTACGGGATTTTAATCTTATATCTTCTGTTAATGAAAAGAAAGGTGGTTTACCACCTAATATTAATCTGATTTCTGCTTTTAATGCGGTGCTTCTGGATGTCGGCCTTTATGATTTTGGTTTTCATGGTAATTCTTTTACTTAGAATCGTGGTCATGTTTTTGAAATACTTGACAGGTTTGTTTCCAATTCTTCTTGGAGCAATTTTTACTATCTTTATGAGGTTCATCATCTTGGCTTTTCAGCTTTGGATCATACTCCAGTTTTACTTAAAGTGAAATATGATGTTGGTAAGAAAAATTATCACTTTCATTTTCTTAATATGTGGACTCTACATCATAACTTTCTTATGAGTATTAGGGATAATTGGAATGTTCATAAGCTTGATGTGGTGCCTAATAATCCTAGCATCAAGCTTTGGTTGCTTCAAAAGCATCTTGCTAAATTTCTTAGAAACTGGAATTGGACAGTTTTTGGAAATCTTGGTAGAATGGTTATTGAAGTTGAACACCGTGTTAAGGATTTGAAGACGAATTACTGTCGTAATAGTTGTAGCCTTGAATTGTTTATTCAAGGCCAAAAAGATCTTATTAATGCTATTAATATGGAAGAGTCATTATATGCTCAAAAGGCTGCTAAAAATAATTTTTTTTTTATAGGGATAGGAACTCAGCTTTTTTTCAAGCTTGCATTAAGAGTAGAAAAAAGATTAACATGATTAATAATATTAAATTTATTGATGGTAGATCTTTGTCTAGCCATAATGATATTGTTAAAGATGGGATTAATTTTTTCTCTAAGTTATTTGCTAATGATGGTAGTCCTTTGGCTAAGATTAATGTTGATCTGTACCAAAGGGCTAATTGTTTGGATAATGTTTATATTACCTTTGTTTCTTCTAAAGATGAGATTAACGTTGTCATTGATAGCATGGATGAAGTTAAAGCTGCTGATCCTGATGGTTTCACTGTGGAATTTTATAAAAGTTGTTAGGATATTATTCATATTGAGCTTGTGGAGGTTATTCATGACTTTTTTCTAGGTAATGATTTACATAAGTATTTTAAAACCTCTAACAATGCTTTAATTCCTAAAGAGAATGGTGCTAATTTTTAGGATGCTTTCAAACCTATTAACATTATTACTGTCGTTTCTAAGATTATTTCTAAGATTTTGGTTAAGAGGATTCAACCGCTTTTGAATAACATCATTTCTTTAAATCAATCTGCTTTTCTTAAGGAGAGGCATATTGGGGATAATGCTCTTACTGTTCAAGCACTACTCTTGAATCTGGATAAGAGTAAGAGACGTGGCAATGCTATTTTTAAGATGGATATTAAGAAAGCCTTTGATTCCATAAGATGAAAATTTTTAATTGATGTTTTAAAAGCTATTGGTTTTAAATATGATTTTTGCAATATTGTTTATTGAATTTTAAATAATAATTACTATTATGTTATTATTAATGGTAGTTCTCATGGGCACTTCATGACTTCTAAAGGTATTAAGCAAAGAGACCCTCTTTCTCCTTATCTGTTTATTCTTGCTTTTGATTATTTATCTTAATGTCTTAACAATCTGTTTGAGAATCATCATTGTTTAAATTATGTTCATAAAGGTAGTATTAGCATATCCCATCTTTATTTTGCTGATGATCTTATTCTCTTTACTAATACTAATAAAAGAGCTATTAAGATGATTTGGAAGGTAATAACTCATATGCAAGAGGCATATGGGTTATTATTTAATACTTCAAAATGTTATTTTTATTGCTCCAAGTACGTTTCTACTGATAAAAAGAATTGGATTTATGATTTTATTACTTATAATAAGGCTAGTTTACCTCTTAAATATTTGGGTTTCATACTTGATAAGAAGGTTAGGAGAAACCCTCATTTCTCTGATTTAATGGATAAGATTAATACTTGACTTCTTTCTTGGGAGCATAAGTTCTTATCTTTTGGTGGTCGTATTACTATCCTTAAAAGTATCCTTACTTCTCTTCCTCTTTATATTATGCAAGTGGTGAACATGCCTCTTGGCTTAATTAAAAAGATTGAGATTTTATTTAATATATTTCTTTGGGATGGTGGTGACAAGAGGAATATTCATTGGAAAAGTTGGGAGAAGCTTTGTAAGCCTGTGGATAAGGGTGGCTTGAGTTTCAGGAGGTTGACTGATTCTATTAAATTTAATTTTATGAAGCTATGGATGCATTTTCTTATGAATAATTCTATTTGGGCTTCTTTACTTCATGCAAAATATTGTTCTAATTCTCATCCTCTTTATATTTCTTCATATACTCTAATTCTTTAATTTGGAAGGAGATGCTTAAGGTTGCTCCCCAAGTAGAAGATCTTTTGTTTTGGGACATTGGTAAAGGGGATGTTGCCTTTTGGTATGATGATTGACTTGGAAATGGTGCACTTGGGGACTTCTATAGGGGTCCTCAGGCTATTAATATTAAAGTTAAAGATTTTTGGGTTGATAACAATTGAAATTTACCCAAGTTGTTTAATATGGTACACTATAATGATGCTTCTTTTATTTCTCATATACCCATTACTGCTGATATGAAAGACATTCCTATGGTTAAAGGTAAGATTGGTGATTCTATTACCAAAACTTTTGCTAGATTGGAGCACAATTTTCAGGGCTTGGATCTTTCTTGGAACTTGAATAAATGGGTGAAGCCCTCTATATCCTTTTTTATTTGGAGGGTCTTTCATGAGATTCTCCCTGTTGATACTATATTCAAATTTAAGGGCTTACTGTTGGCTTCTAAGTGTTATCTTTGCAATAATGATGAAGAAACTCTCACACATCTTTTTATTTCATGTAGTTTTGCTATTAATATTTGGAAAAATATTTTTGAACTCAGTGGTAGAATGAATGTTTATAATGGTTATAATACCATTACGAAAATCTTTGAGGATTGGAAAAGTAAAGGGCATTATTTCTTAACTAACCTTCCTTTTATTGTGCTTTGGTTTATTTGGGTTTCTAGGAACTCTGTTAAGCATAATGGTGAGGTTTTTACTTTCATGAAAACTTTTGCGATGATTTGTTCCTATATTTATAAAAGTCTTTTTATGAATAATTTAAAAGAGAATACTAATAGATATATGATTTCTGTTGATATTAATCTTTCTATTTCCTTTAATACTGTCGCTAGTTCTTATTGCAATAAAAGGTGGATCAAACCTTTTGCTCATTTCCTTAAAATTAATTCTGATGACAGTTGGTAAATGAACTGTGCGGGAGTCGGTGGAGTTTGTAGGGATTGGAATGGTGCTGTTTTATATTGATTTGCTGCCCTTGCTTTACCTGCTTCTTCAATTGTGGCTGAGGCTGATGCTATTGTTTTTTCTTTGATGCTTGTGAGATAGATTAGATGGAATAATATTATTTTGGAAATTGATTCTATTACTCTTTGGAAAGTGTGCAGATATGATATGGTGTGTCATTGAAGTATTAACTTACAAGTTAAGAAGATCAAATCCATGGCTAAAGATCTTAATATCTATTGGTCTCATACTAAGAGAGATGGAAATGCGGTTGCTGATTGGGCTGCTAAGCGAGGATCTCTTCTGAGTGCTCTCTTTATTTCTAATATTTTACCTGGTGATCTTAATCGTTTAGTAATGTTGGATGTCTAGTTTAGGAAAAATCATTCCATACAGATCGGGCACCGCACGTAGCTTGCCTGCAGTGCCCGATCCGGACCGTAGATCACCTGATCTACGGTCCCGATGTATTTCGGTGGGCCCCACCTAAATTTTTTATTTTTTATTATAAAAAAAACATAAATAATCCTAGCCGTAGATCACCGTGATCTACGGCCAGGATCGGACACCGCATGCAGAGATGCATGCGGTGT
>JXCR01083119.1:4343-24777 GCA_002079205.1 Phalaenopsis hybrid cultivar
GGGAATTCAACTTCGATACAGGAGATGTTCAGAAGGGTGAGTGAGCAGTTCACTGCAATGTTCAGGAGGAAGGCTTTCCTGCATTGGTACACAGGCGAAGGAATGGATGAGATGGAATTTACGGAGGCTGAGAGCAACATGAATGATCTCGTGTCAGAGTACCAGCAGTATCAGGACGCCACAGCTGATGAAGAGGGATATTATGAGGAGGAAGAGGAAGCTCAGGAAACGTGAAAGGTGGGAGCTTCTGCAACTTTTAGTTGCAAGCTCAGTTTGTAATTGAGCAGAGTCCAAATCTTAGTTGAATGGGAATTATTAGTGTCATAGTTAGTAGTTTGATTTGATTTTATGCTTTTATTTTGAATTTTTTGAGAATCAACTCGTTCGATGCTTTGAAACACTGCAATTTTTTGTTTGATGTTCTGTTTAGTTAATGTTCCACTGAAAATCATCGTCTTCTTTTTATTTTCAACTAGTGGACATCATTGCTATTGCTGTGATTTAGAATGATTAGCTAAGGAAAATGTTCCACGCTACAAGTAGTCTATATGCATTCAATATACATCATCTATATTTTGTTCATTTATATTAGCTGAGGAAAATATTCCACACTACAACAGCTTTGCTTTGCATTTTGCACATTGAAACAAAAAAGGAACTCTTGTTCATCATAATTGAGCCGAGTATATCATAAGGGTTGTAATTGAGCCGTGTATATCAAAGTTCGGACTTGACTGGAGATTATGTTGAGCTTTCATTTATTGTTCAAGCTTGGTTTGTTTAAATTTTTCAATATTTGAACTTGATTTGTTTATAATAAGTGAATGAATATTTAAACGAGCTAAAAATTTAAACAAGTATCTGGATTTTCAAGCATAGAAATCAATAAATAATTTTATAAATTTTTTTGCAACAATTAATTTATTGATTAATTAAAAATTCTAAACGCAACAAAATCCCAAGTAAAATTATGGAGAAGTGCATTAGTCAAACATTGCTTGGTGTCATTCCGGGATTTAAGAGAAATGGTTTGAATGGCTTGCATAAAGGGGCCTATTATGTTGGGGTTATAAGATCTGTCTTTTAATTGTGTTGAGAGGAGAATCGTAACATTTGAGATGTGGCTGATCTAAACCAAGTTTCAATTGGTTCTCCTTGTCCACACCCTTGCACGCATCATCACAGCTAGGATTTGGGTGGCGCCCAAATAAACCCTAAACAATGGATTTGAAGAGGGAGAAATTAGCACGCGCATCAAACTTCTTCCGAGAAAATACATCCTGCTGTAGNGAAATCTTAGTTGAATGGGGATTATTAGTGTCGTAGTTGGTAGTTTGATTTGGTTTTATGCTTTTATTTTGAATTTTTTGAGAATCAAACTCGTTTGATGCTTTAAAACACTGCAATTTTTTGTTTGATGCTTTAAAACACTGCAATTTTTTGTTTGATGTTCTGTTTAGTTAATGTTCCACTGAAAATCATCGTCTTCATATTATTTTCAACTAATGGACATCATTGCTAATGCTGTGATTTAGAATGATTAGCTAAGGAAAAATGTTCCACGCTACAAGTAGTCTGTATGCATTCAATATACATCATTTATATACATCATTTATATTTTGTTCATTTATATTAGCTGAGGAAAATATTCCACACTACAACAGCTTTGCTTTGCATTTTGCACATTGAAACAAAAGGAACTCTTGTGTATCAATAGGGTTGTAATTGAGCCGAGTATATCATAGTTCTGTGTTGAGCTTTCATATATTGTTCAAGCTTGGTTTATTTAAATTTTTCAATGTTTGAACTTGATTTGTTTATAAGAAGTGAATGAATATTTAAACGAGCTAAAAACTTGAACGTATCTGGAATTTCAAGCAAAGAAATCAAAAAATAATTTTATAATATTTTTTGCAACAATTAATTTATTGATTAATTAAAAATTCTAAACGCAACAAAATCCCAAGTAAAATTATGGAGAAGTGCATTAGTCAAACATTGCTCGGTATCATTCCGGGATTTAAGAGAAATGATATGAATGGCTTGCATAAAGGGGACCTATTATGTTGGGGTTATAAGATCTGTCTTTTAATTGTGTTGAGAGGAGAATCGTAACATTTGAGATGTGGCTGATCTAAACCAAGTTTCAATTGGTTCTCCTTGTCCACACCTTTGCGCCCGTCATCACTCAGCTAGGATTTGGGTGGCGCCAGAAAAAATTATCAACAATGGATTGGAAGAGGGAGAAGTTAGCACGCGTATCACACTTCAAAATACATCTCGATGTAGCAAGTGAAATGATCGACAAAAATGACTATATTTATCACACAAGTAAATTGTTGAAGCATAAATACTAAAAAAACACTAATTGTAGAGCACTAGTTGTCAAGAGAAATAACTTGGAAATAAATAATTTGTGTGCTTGTTATGATAAAATGAGTTGCACAAAAAAGAAAGGGTGGTGAAAGTGAGCCTGTCAAATGGGGACATGAGTTATGATAATAAAAGCAAGTAATGGTGGTTAATTAGTAGTTGACATCAAATACGCATAAATCCATCTCAAGTTTTTCCCTGCACAAGTATTGCCCATTTTCAACAACCCTCACAAAAAAATAAAATAAAATAATAAATTTATGATTTTTCCATAATAGATACACAACACATTAGACAAGGTAAATGGTTAAGTGGAGGCATAATAAACCCAATATGAATAATGGGATCATAATTTCAAATTTTTTATGTCAAAATTAAAAGTAAATTCAATATTTCAATTAAAATTCTGAGAAGTGACAATACTAAATAATATTTTTACATACCCTTTTAAAAGTACATGACACAAAATAAGATGCCTTCACTAATCATCTTGTGTTGATACTCCATCCAAAAATGGGATAGCTGAGAGAAAATAATAAATCTATTCTTGAGACGATTAGAACACTTTTGCTTCAAACAAATGTGCCTAAACAATTATGGGCTGATGCAATTTTCTACTATATGTTTTTTTATCAATTATATGCATTCAAGTGTTCTATAGAACCATACAATACCAAGTTTTAATTATTATTTCTCTCTTTACTATTGGATCATGCATATTTAGGTGTACTTATTTTGTTTAGGATATCGATATTTTTACTCTCTTAAATAGGTACATGAGTCTGCTAACGTTATCTTTCATGAACAAATCCCATTTTTTTTTCTCATCAATGCCAAAATCATCATCAGATTCTGATGAGCTGTTAATGTATCACATTATAAGTTCAGATTCTGCTCTAGCTTCACCTCTAGTGACCCAACTTTGACCAACTACCATTAATGTTTACTCGAGAAGACCTCGTTCCTCTGATCATAGTCTGACACCTGTATTATCTTCCTCAATGGATCCTCCTCCCAGTAACTTTAATTTACTTTAGTGCTCTTTGAATAGATAAACATCAATATGTCTATCTCATTTTCTCATGTTAACTATAATTAGTTGTCTTGCAATTCTTGCTCGTTTATTGCTTCTTTTGACTCTGTTGAGGTTCCAAAACCTGTTGAGCAAGCATGTTGTTGGCTATAAGTGTGTCTTTGTAGTTAAATTTAAGTTTGATGGATCTATAGCTCGCCTCAAAGTTCGGTTGGTTGCTAAGGATTATGCTTAAACTTATGGGATAGACTATTTTGACACTTGCTCTCGAATAGCTAAGTTCACTTTAGTTTGCCTACTCGTCCTTGACTACATGGAATAATTGGCCACTGCACCAGTTAGATGTGAAAAATGCTTTTCTGCATTGTGATCTTTTGGAGGATGTATACATGAATCAACCTTTTGGGATTGTTGTTCAGGGGGAGCCTTAAAAAGCATGTCATCTTCGAAAGTTTTTATATGGAACAAAGCCTTTGAGTATGGTTTGAAAAATTTAGCCAAGCAGTAGGGTTTATGATGGAGAAAAGTAGAAATGATCACACTGTATTCTATAAGCAATTTGTGATTTATGTTGATTATATTATGATTACTGGAAATGATGTGCATGGAAGCTATCTTTGAAATTGTTTCTTCAAAATCAAGTCAGCACAAAAAATAGCGGTTCCTTGAAGTACTATTTGGGGATTGGGATATCAAGGAGTAAGAAGAGTATATTTTTATCTTAACGGAAGTATGTGTTAGATTTATTAGCAGAAACTGAAAAATTAGGGGGGAAATTAAATCACTTCATAGTAACATTGTGCATTCAGTTAGCACAATAAATCATTTTATATCTTTCCTTACAATTTATCATTGGTATGCTTTGGAACAAATATTATGGAACCTCAAGAGATCTTTTGTATAAGATATTTTATATTAGGATCAAGGACAAAAATATCTTTTTTTTATGCAGATTGTGCAAGTTTCAAGATTGATCGAAGTTCTATTACTGGATATTGCATCTTTGTTGGTGGTAATTTGGTTTCATGGAAAAGTAAGAAACACAATATAGCGTCACGATTCAGTGTTGAATTTGAGTATCGAGTGATGACACAAGTTTCGAGTGAATTGAAGTTGGCATCCTAACTCTTGATCGATATGAGTTTTAAAATGATAGTTCCAGAAAAGTTGTGGTCTGATAACCAAGCTACAATCCACATTGCCTCAAACCATGTCATCATAAATAAACTAAGCACGTAGAGATAGATTGTCATTTTGTTTGTGAAAAGATTCATCTGAATCTAATTTCTACAGCTCATGTGAAAACTAAGAAACAATTAGGAGATATCTTCACAAATGTCTTTAATAGAGCTAGAGTCACCCATAATTATAACTTGCTGGGTATGATAAATATCTATACTGCAGCTTAAGGGGGAGTGTTATGAAAGTCATAAATATGAAGTTCTTATATTAAGAAACTTGATATAATGTAACCTAATTAAAAGAAATCTAATTATAGTAAAAGAAATCTACTTGATATAATATATTATAACTTGCTGGGTATGACAAATTTAGAGAGTTGAGAGTGTTCATAAATATTTCATAATATTTTAAATTATGAATAAAAAAGAAAGCAATTTTTTTCGTCACATCATTGATTCATAACATATCTCTTAATATTTATGTTTCACATAGTCCATGTTAATTTTATTTCAATTGTATCATTACATCAATAAAATTGAGCATCTCACATTAATTTCATGTTAGCTGTTCTTACTCTTATGAAATCAAACAAAGGGTGGCATGCAAAGAAATCTTCCAAATTATCTACTTATTTTAAAAAACCTTAAAGATCATTTCAAAGAGGAAATTCCAAATAATTCCCAACTTAAAGAGCCTTAGGATCAATTATAAATTAAACCATTCCGCGGAATGACGGGATTGCACCAATTCGAGAAAATCGGAAGAAATCTTGAGTAGAAAGCACAATCAAAGCAATCATAAAAACACATGAGAATTTACGTGGAAAAACCCGAGAAAGGGAAAAAACCATAGAGCCACACAACCAGAAATTTCAGCTATAAAATTCAGAAGGTTTTACAAAGAACTCACACAAGTTTCCTCTTCACACACAAAGAAAACTTACAGAACTTACTACGCAATTTTCTATCTCCGATGGGATGCAAGAATCAAGCCGAATCAGAAAAATTTATCTCTTCAACACTTCTCACATTCACCAGGATGCTCGTAAAAAGTACAAAAAGAAGATTCACGAAGTTTTAGCCTTTTCGCCGCTTGAATTCGGACCTTTTCGCCGCTTGAATTCGGACATAAAACCGAAAATCTGCGAGAAACTGCCCCTGGCGCATATGCGCCCAAACTTGGTGCATGTGCGCTAGGCTTTTTGCTGCACAAGCTTAGGTTGGGCGCTTAGGCTCCTAAAGGTCGGCGCCTATGTGCCAACTTCACTGTCCAGGTGCCTAGGCTTCCCCTTCTTTGTAGCGCCCACATCAAGTGGGGACATGCACCCATGGCTAGCGCCAGCCAGCCAGCCTTACTGTCTGTCTGTCGCCGTGCTTTGGCTTCAGACAACCCAACAATATCTTCCATCAAATGTAAGGATATAATGTTGAACAAATAATCAGTTTTTATTGTGCAGGACCATAGCCCGCATGATTTAATACAATGTATTTTGTTGTTTTAGTAAGTAACGTAATTATTACATCATACTTGTTGAAATGATAATGCAAAACAAAGTTTTAATAACTATATATGCAAGATGTCTCAGGGTCCTAGATTCATTAATTCAAACTTAGGAATGGTGGGATGCACAAAGAAACATAGAAAATTTACAATTTGTACTTTATTAATTGTTACTTTAGGCAAAGCTTACTCTTTTGATGCAAAAGCAAACAAAAAAAAAAACCCTTTATTCACTCCAAAAGATAATAATAAAAAAAATAAAATAGAAACACATAGAAAATAAAAAAAAATGTAAATAAGATTGCACAACAATAAAAATTAATATCATAAAATCAAAAATCAATATGGAACGATATAGATGAAATCTCAATCACATAAACAAACCAATTACAAACTTATTTAGATGAAACAATAAGGAAAGATGTCACAAATTTGAAGATATGGGCTATTTCAATCAGTATAAGAAGTAGGATCCCTCTGAAGTTGTCAAGGTTTGCAATGAAGCAAAATATTTCGCAATAAAAAATATACACACAAGCTTGTAACAAATAAATTAAACCAATCATAGGCATGTTACATCAAATATAAAATAAAAATAAAAATAAAACAGCTAAACCAACATAAATGCACATCATTTTCATATCATATGAGCATATTTTTCATTGAAGTGTTGAAAGCACAATTGGTTTGATAAGTTTGATACTTGAATCTTCGAGAACAAATTGTGAAATAAAGAATAAAGAGTGCGCCCCGGTGCGATTGGAATTTGCCGATGTTTTGTTCAAATTGAGGTGAATTTGGTGGGCACCGGGGTGGGAATCTTGATGGCCTCTCAATTGCTGCCATCATACTTAAGAAGGAAGGCCTCCTTTACAATTGCCCAGGGCCACACACACATAAAGGAGATTTAATTCCATGCAATAACAGACTCAACGCAATGCACCAGATCATTCAAGTTTTTCGTGCTCTAAAAAGCTTATCTGATCTCTAATTCAACCAAATTATATGAGATCAAGTTATGATTTTTCTAAATTTATTTCATATGCTTGCTATGCATCAAAATATGTGCTGATTAAACTGTCATTTTTGTGATCCAAACAGTTCTCATTCTTTTTTTTTTCCATGCGCATTCTGGTGCAGGAGGTATGAAGCCTTATTCTTAACTGCAAGACATGGATGGTATAGATCTCACCTAAAGCTTTTTATGGAAGGTTCATTAGCTTGTAAATGACCAAGTGATTTTGTTACCCATTCATAAATTATTTTTAAAATCTCTTTTCCATGAAGGTTCCTACCTAATAAAGTCATGTCAACATGAGCAATCATAAGATATTAAATTTTTTGCTGCCATTAATTTACAGTATTACTTATAGCATTTGTTGTGTTTAATTACACTTTTCTAATTTTCTCCTGTAATTACTTTCTCTCAATTTTTCTTTTATTAGCAAAACACATGATATTGTAAGATACAATTCAAAGATATTCTAAGCTTTTAAATGCAGGCCTCTTTTCTCTGCAAGGGTCAGCACAAACAACAGCACCAAGACCATGTTTTTGTCTCATCAGCTATAACCACTCGTTTCTAATCCTCTCAACAGCCCCTTTTCTCCAAATCTTTCCCGTTGCCTCTATCAAACTTGCCTCTTAAATCAACAAAGCTTACATCTACCAAATACAACTCTTGGTGTTTTGAATTCCGGGCCCCTTATTGAATATAGTATTTGATTGATTTTGTCCTCATCCTTTACCGATCGTCAAAATAGATGATTGAAGAACAAAAAAATCCAAATAACAACTTCTAGATTTGATAAGATTCACTCATTCTAAGTGTCATAGCCAAATCTTTCCTTCCCATTCATCACGTCTTTAAAAGTATCTTGTGAAGCATGGACAATATTGTATAAAACTTATGCCAAGCCTACTCATGGTCATCTTAATCAGTTAAAAGATCAACTCCGCCTTCTCAAGAAAGGCATGCAAACAAGTACTTTAATTTGCAATATATAGAGATGATGGTTGATGAACCCACTATGTTAAACAATTCAACTCCTGATTTGATCATGAAGCTTCTTTCTAAGAATTCCTGTTGTCATTCTAATTTCCTCAAGTATGGTTACAATCACTTTTCTCTGGTCTTCATGTATGCGAAACTTGTCAACTTTGATGAACTATATGAACAACTAGTTAACCATGAAGCACATCTCAATTTGAAAATGCAAAAGAAAATTATCGTTCTTCCTAGCACAAACTTGGCTTTTAAATCCAGCCATACTTCAAAATCCCAATGATTCCAACAACAACAATGACCAACCTACCCAACTAACACATACTAAACCAATATCAATCCAACCAACATTGCCTCTCTCACCCACCCTCCTACTCCAAAAATACATGGCCACTTACCTTCAAATGTCAACCAAATGCCCTATTTTGGCAAGTTTCAATTGTGCCGCCAACAAGGTCACTCCGCGACCTTCCTATATAAGACCTAGGATCAAATTCCTCGAAACAATGCCTTTCCACCAAATTATAAACTCTCTCTATTTCGACATATCCCATCATGACACGATTGACCTTTAAAATGACTTCTTATGGCATCTATAATGGTAATGACGACATTCTCATTAGCAATGAAGCCAATAACTTAGTACAATATTTCATAAAGTAAAGCAAAAGCATACGAGAAAAATCATCTACAAAAATGATAAAATATCTAAATCCATCAGATAAAATAGGACAAAGTCCCCATACATCAAAATAAACTAACCCAAAACTACGGTTTACTCTATTATTAACTATGGGAACAAAATACAAATGATGGTGGTTGATAAATTAAAACGACTCATAATCTAAAGATGATTACTACTGAAACTGAGGGTACAATTTTTTCAACATTGATAGTGATGGTCATAATCGACAACGGATCTCAAAAGGAGATAAGGCATCGGAACAGGCTACAAGTCGAGGTATCTCGTTATCATAAATGTATAGCCCACCCCGCCATTCTCATCATTTACCAATAATCTTATTTGTCGTAAAATTTTAAGTTAGATAATGTTCGAGAAAAAATAAGATACAACAATTAAGAGCACATGTAACTTTACAAACAAGGACAAGATTAAAATCGAATTGAGGTAAACTAGGAACAAAAATTAGAGGCAATATAGGTGTAATATTGATGGTTTTAGAATCAAAAACATTAGAGGTAAATCCATCTACTAAAGTGACGAAAGACAGATGCATATGAAAGGTAGAAAAGAGTTTTGGATTACCTATCATGTGATATATATTACTCGAATCAATGATCCATTGTGTAGAAGAGGAAAGAAAACAAGTATCACTTACTTGACTCAGTAAGGGTCGTGATAGATGAGAATTTCTTGGTTGTTTCCTGAAACTTGATGAACTTAGCATATTCATCTGCACAGATCAAGAGTATGACTTAAAGAAGTGTCATTAGTAGTAATCATGTGAGTTGCTTGTGATTTAGAAACCTTTTGGTTTTTTTTAAGCAACTTCTGACATGTTCTCTTCGTATGACCAAGTTCATGACAATAATAACACATAACCTTCAACCTCTAATTTCAAGAACTCGGAGTTCCACTTCTGTAACTATCCTGAGGCTGAAATTGACTAATGTATGTATTTTTCCGACTAGCAAGAGCACTAAATTGTTGTATGGATGAGGCATGAGAACTCAAAATTGTACGCAATACTCTAGTATAGGCTTCCCTTAGAGTAATACATCCTTGAAAGGTTGCATATTGCATTAACTAAACGTATAAGGGATACAAAGGCTTAAGGAAAAAAGAATGAGCAAAAAAGAGGGACTCCCTCTTATAAATGGACAATGGACCAAACATGAATAGCAAAATAAAAGACCCAAAGGTAGCGCAGCTACATCTATTGGTGGTCATGCTCCAACAAATGAGTTACCTTCCACCGGGTGGTCACTCGTGCCCCATAAGGGTAGGGATAACGATGATGAACATCTCGAACCAACCAAGGGGGCACCGAAAGATGGCATAAAACAGACTCAGAGTAGTACATCCAGGATCATATAAGATTTGTGATTTGACATCTTCATACTAAGAGTTGAGGCTAGTTAGAAAACTCATAATAATCATTTGTTCTCTCTGAGTTTGCTGAATTCGGACATTAGTACTGAAGGGCATTATCAAGTTCAATTTTTAATACATAAGTTTAAAAGCATGTGATGAGTGTTAAGTGATTGATCATGTTGTTCAGCTCAATAGAAATCCTTGCATACATCAAAGATTAGAGAAATATTTTCTATCCCAGAAAACACAAATGTCAATTCTTCCATTACATCTTTAACACAGTCGCAATGAAGAATATGACCAGATTGATCAGATTCGATAGAGTTCCATATTTGTATCAATAGTTGGACATCCACTCTCATCCACTCATAATAATTCGACTAAATATCAGCTGGGAGATAATTAAGTAGGTGACTCTCTTGGAAAATATTCCTTATATAGTCTCACAATTTTATTCCAGCAAAACTAATTGATGATAGTTTGTTTTTCATCTATAATCTTAGTCGCTGATGAAACCAAATCTATCTCAAGGTGTTTGTATTCACTAACCATAATCGATGTCATTCAGTGTTGAAGAACAAAGTGTCAAAGCACTAGGAGATAATAACTCGAATGATCGTTGAATAAAGAAAAAAAAGAACTAACAAAGTAAAAAAAAAAGTCAAACACAATAACCGAGAAAATCAAGCTAAGCAGAGGAAGCATATAGTGGAACATAACAACTGAGGAAATCGATCTAAGAAGACGTCGGCTTCATCGAAGCCCTAATCTCATCGACACAAATTGAGCGGACGAAGCAGATGCAGATGAACAGCGGTAGCATGCATATTATGCTTTTAGATAAATGCAGATGACAACGTTCGAAGCAGCCGAAATCGAAGGCTAGGTAGATGCAAATGGCGTCATTCGAAGTAGACGAATCACAAGAATTAGGCGATGCCCTCACAAGAAGCAGTCAAAGACGTCGACGAAGCCAGAATAAGCCCGAGTTGCAAAAGAAGACGAACGATTCTTAAAGACTAACGTGGAAGATGAAATATGCAGACTGGAAAGATTCGACGAAGCTCTGATACCATATGACGAAAAAACTTACTTTCTTTTTATTCACAATTGAATATATATATAGGTGCAAATTGTAATTAATGAACATTCTCTTGAGGATATTTTAGGTGCAAATAATGATTAGAGATTACACCATGACTCTATATTTGATGATATTTAATTTGGATTTGCATCTACATTAAGGCCCAAATATGAACATAAACCAAAAACTAATGAATCCGACCCTATTGAAATTGTAATTAATGAAAGGCCCAAATATGAACATAAACCAAAAACTGGGAAGACTTACCAACCGGAATTTAAAATTTATTTTGAGTATGGGAAAAATTCTAGAAACAAACCTAACATGAACGTGAGATTGAAAGCGGACATGCAATCATATATGAGCCAAAATTTTTATTAAAATAAAAATCTAGTATTGATTGTGAATCTAAAGTCCAATGTAAATTGAATCTATTCTTAACTGTGAACTTAAAATTTTGATAGAAACCTCACAATTTGAATGCAAAGTTCTAAAAAAAATTGAATATTCTTCTAAAACAAAACTTTAGATTAAATGTGAACCTACAATCATATTTAATTCTAAATTACTATTATAATTGGAATCTAGTATTCATTATGAACCTTAGCTACCAATACAAATTGAATAGATTCTTGTTTTTAAAACTAAACTTTAAATTGAAACCCTTGAATTTAAATTTTCAATAGAAATTAAATCACTATAGGCAAATAGGCAATCACCAGTGGCATCACTAGAGGAACAGCCAGCTAGTAATTTCGGTAGATTAATCAAAATAGCCTAGCCGTCAGCAATAATCCAACAATGGCTTCAGATTTAGACGGCCATAAATTGGTGTGGAAATTTTAGCCAGCTTTGTTGCAAAAAATCCTGGTAGATGTAAGTGTGAAAGTATCAAGTGGCTAGGCCGTTGGAAAGCCGGCCAGCAGAAACGCATAAATCCCCCTTCACGAACCTGAGCTCTATTTTCTTCCTCATCATTCTCTCGTTCTCCCTCTCTCTCTCGTGACTTCACCACCTCTAACTTCCAAAAAACCTCCATTTAGATCAAATCTTCATAAATTTCAAGATAAAAATTTTCCACTAATTTCTTAGAGTACTAATGCTTCATTTTATCTGTTAGATTTTGTATATTTTAGACTTGAACTTTAAGATAAAGTTTGTAGTTTATAGCTCGATTTCATTAGGAATATATATTTCTAATTTCTATGTTGAATAGATGTTATCTAGGATATAGGATGGAAATTTTTTTCTTTGCAGGTTGGTTCATTTAATGGTCCAATTAAGAGAATTACTAGTTTGGGCTTTGTCTACTCAAGTGACAATGAAGCTAGAATGATTTGTATGTTTTTAGGGACCAAGTTGCAAAAACTAAAGAAACTTCTATGTGGTCATTTATAGAGTGAGTAAATCTACTATTGCTAAAAAAAAAATAAAAAAGTATCACCATTGGCTTTACTGTTTATTATCCCAAAGGTTGGAAATGTATATGTCAATATTAATTGCAATGAAAATAAGAAACTATAACATCATCGAAGAAAAATTGCAATAAAAGAGTCATTTTACAAGCCTTCATGTTCAAGATATAGTATAAAGAGAAAACATAATCTATGAAAGAAAAACATAATTATACCGTGACATTTGTAAATCATCAGAGAACATCAACCCCAACATTCAGCTGAAAACTATGTTGAATAACTAAATGCACACATTTACCACAACTAGCAGCTTGTAAATGGAAATCATTACCACATTGCTCTGCTTCTACCTTAAGGCATCAAAGAGTTCGTTGTTAAAACAGTTACTTTCGCATGGAAATTGCAGCATTTGCGAACACTTGGCGCAAAAGCTACATTTTCCATCATACAAGACATTCAAATACTGAAACTAAAGCGTGGAAATATCTTAATTTACAGTGAAGAGCAGACCTCCATTATCCTTTTAGGTCGGTGCAGTTTTTGTACCTTTCTCGCTAACCGTCACAACTTCTTCATCGCCAGCTTCCACAGGGTGCACGGTAAACTTCACAGCAGAAACTGGACTCCGGCAAGAAATCANAAAATTCATATTTATTTTTAAAAATTTGGACTCATAAGAACCATGGCGCAAATGACAGGGTGGCCAGCAATTTGGATTAATTTGGCTAGCCCAATGTGGTCGGCCGGCTGGACTGATTTGGTTGGCCAAGAGTGGCCACTCGGCTAGAGATGGTCGGCTAGGGTGACTTTTCGNGAAATTCGTATTTATTTTTAAAAATTTGGACTCATAAGAACCATGGCGCAAATGACAGGGAGGCCAGCAATTTGGATTAATTTGGCTAGCCCAATGTGGTTGGCCGGCTGGACTGATTTGGTTGGCCAAGAGTGGCCACTCGGCTAGAGATGGTCGGCTAGGGTGACTTTTCGACTGACCTATTTTGGCAAGCCCGATGTGGCCGCCCGGTTGAAGGTGGTTTATTTCACTCTTTGAAAGTAATCATCATCATCATCATCATCATTATTATGTTTAAAAGAACTTTGAAATGGCTATCCTCACCAAGCATGAAGAGGTTTATTTCACTCTTTGAAAGTAAAAAAAAGGTTACTTTTTTTTTTCGTTTTTTGAGATGTTAAGAATTGTGTGTTATCTATGTTAAATGCCAAAACATTTATTTGTCATATATAGAAAGCAGCAAGAGAGTCCATCTTCATCTATAAAATTGTCTCAGACTCCACTTTCCTTCACTCCTCCCAAGTCTTTAATTAAAATGCATGAGCCTGAATTTTTTCCAACTGCCTCTTTTCTTCTCCTTTCCTTAACGTTTTATGTCAAAATTGTGGCAGCCTCTGCTTGCAGTTATCATCACATTTGTATTTAGGCGCCTGTAGCTTCAGCAGCAACAAGGGAGGGAGATATGACACTTTTTATTGCTTCACTATTTTTGCTTATTGCTATTTTTGCAAACATGTTATTTTAATGGGCTATCGTATATGTGTCACTTACTTTTTTTATGCTTAAGCCTTGTTCTAAGTGATAATCAACTTTCCAGATGTGCAGTTATTATCACATTTAGAGGACCGGCCCAATTAGAGGCACTCAAATCTCAAGAAGAACCACAAAAAAACAATGGGAGAAGAATGATTCACCTATAGGAGAAGCCTGATGACAGTTTAGACCAAGACAACGCTAGATCTGCCCTTATGGAGGAGATGAACCGACCAGCGTGGACTGAGCTCGAAAGGTAGCCGGAGAATGGTTTCTCCCTACAAGTCTCGAGAGCTGAACCTCGGAGTAGTTCAAGATGCATGTCTTAGAATCATATAAAGGGCGATCAAATCCAAATGACCATCTCACGTCGTTTGAATCGTCCATATGACTGTTGAAAATTTTTGATGTCCTCATGTTTATGCTATTCTTCACATCGTTGAGATCAACCGCACTAAGGTGGTTCAATGGTTTGCCCGTGGGGGCAATCACCTAGTTTGCGGAGTTCAATAGACTTTTTTTTATTGCAGTTTACCAGTGTACTGAGGCTTAAGAAGAATGTTCGATCCTTATGACAACTGAAGTAGGATCTGATGAGAGGCTGCCATCATTTATTGTATGTTTAAAGAGCAAAATGCTAGATACATGGCTCAAGCTCTACTGACACATAGAGCGAGGTCAGGAAGATTCCATTTTGACCTTGAACTCACGGAGTGACAGATGTTAGCATCATTTAAAAAAAAAAAGAAAGAAAGAAAAAAAATATTCGTTTTTTTTACAGACGCCTCCCCCTTCCTTGCCGATTCGCGAAAGATGGCCTCCCCCTTCCCTGTCGATTCATGAAAAGAAATCCCCCCTCCCAATCGATTTCATCTGAATGGTACTAATCTTGTCATTTACCTTAGTAATTTCATCTGAATGGATGTTTGAAATCCACAGATCGAGAAGACAAAGACATTCCTTTGGTCATCATCTTTTCGGCCACGGAGAACCCTCTTTACAAGGGATTTCCATTTAGTATCATGCANCTACATGAGAATTGTGTGGTATGTACATTATTTTTTCTAAAACAAATTTTCCACACACACAAAACTAGTCGTTCTCTGTCACATGATTTTTTTTTAAAATTAGTCTATTTTAATAAATAATTAAATTACATCAATAATAATGTTGAATCATGATTTGTCTTTGAGTCACACTCAAAGAATAGAGTGTAAGACGAGAGAGAGAAATAGAGATGAAGAGGGAAATATATAGTAGTGGATAATAATTTGAATTATTGATTATCGCTTCAAGGAAATGATCTCCTTATTTATAAAGGAGGGGGTGCAATATATGAAATTATATTTCTTCCCTTCTTTAATGGGAGGGGTTGCATGATATTTTAGATATTTTGCATATTGAGGCCTTTGGTTCGACTACCCCATGATTCGGTCAGTTGAGATTACTCGGTCTTGGTTCAATGAGACTTGTTCATCAGGCTATGTTGGATTAAGGTTGTCGATTGGCCCTTGACAATCTTTGGGTTGGTAAGAATTGACTCAGTCAGCATAGTTTTGTTGGTCAGCTATGATAGTCTTTTTATCGACTTTTAATCTATGTATAAGGAATTCATGTTGAAAGAGCACGACTAGGCTATAAGACAGATGGTGAATCATTGTAATTCGATAAATAAATTACTCCTTGATGAAGAATCTTTTAACGATGTTTTGTGTAGTTATGTGATGGCTAATTCTCAGCCCTGGACAAGGAATCCTTGTCGATAGGGCAAGGCTAGGTTATAAGACAAAGGGTGAATCACTGTAATATATCATATAGTTTCCACCTTGACGAAGGAATCCTATAAGGATGTTTCATGTGATTATGTGATGGCTAGTTCTCAGACCGTGATGAGGAATCTCAAAGGCATCTATGATATAGTTGGGGATGCTGCATTCTTCCTTTAGTAAGGTTATGACAAGACGAAGGTTGATGCCTCCACTTAGTTAGATAGACTTTAGTCTTTGGTATGGATAACCTTTGCTCGGTTGGTCTTTGATCTCAGCATATGGGGGTTGCATCTGGTTGGACAGGTCTTTTGGTATTCCACTAGTGAACACTTATCCTTCAAATGGTGACCCTTAGCCTTCTGTTGTTGGGCTTTTGATCTTTTACTCGTGGTCTCTTGGTCATTCGTTTGTGGGCCCTTAGACTTGCAGGCCTTGCTAGACGAATTCTTCCATGAACTTCCAAGTGCATGTTGCTTTTGTTGCGTTCCGCTGGCTTGATTATCCCGGTTGTTTTTGCTGAGCTCCTCTTCTTGTTGATGACACATTTCCACGTTGACCGCAACATTAAGGAAGTTGAATCCCGAAGTGTCTGAAGAATACACCCAAGTAATATAACGTTAAGAGAGAGAAAGATTCAGGATACGAGAGCACCGTAGTGAGTAGTAAAGAGAGTGTAGCCTTTATTCATATCATAGAACCACTATTTATAGGCATAGGTTCCAACATTATAAAAGTACATATTTGCCCCATCATCATTGACTTTTCAGAGGGATTTTTTAATAATTACAGAGGTATTCACATGTAATATGATCGAGGGACTAAATCTTTTGATATGAGTTCGCCGACAGTTCTACAAGACTCAAAGTGATTGATATTTAATCTGAAAGGATGCTTCCTATTGATTTTCTTGAGAGTTAATCACCGCCATGCGAGAAATCTCCCGACACGTTCGGCCTATCGCCCAAACAAGACGCCCCTCTAGCGTTGTCCAGCCTGAAACAGTCGTCAACAACTACGTTTGATTCACTATTTCTTTCTCCTAAACCATTTATCTGTCTTGAGATTCATGCTGACATATTTTATATGTACAGTATGGAGGGTTTCGGTTTGTCGAATTTGTCGATCTCGAGGGTTCACACCTTTGGAGCTCATCAGCATTGGGCGACCGACTAAGAGTGGTCAGTTAGCTGGAGGCGACCAACGGTTAGTGATGGCCGACCATGGAGGTGGCCGACCAGTTGGAGGTAGCTGGACTGACAGTTTGGATTAATTTGGCCAGCACAATGTGGCCGGCCAACTGAACTGATTTGGCTGGCCATTTGGAGTAATTTGGCTGACCAAGAATGGCCTGTCGGTTGGAGATGGCCGACCAGGGTGATTGGTCAACCGACTATTTCGCTGGCCCGATGTGGCCGCCTGACTAGAGGTGGTCGCCTGGGTGACCGACTTGGGGTGTGGGTAGCCGCTGACGTGTCCTCGATGTCAGTTGTTCCTTTGGCCCGGTGATGTGACATTTTTGGACTAATCATAAAATGCCCGAGTCTTTCCTCTTCATTGGGCTATACAACTTCTTCTTTTGATGGTTCTTTAATTCAGACGTATTCATGGCAATAACATTTTTCTTCAAAATTTTGATGAACCACATACATCTCAAACCATATTGACATAGGAATCATGTTCAAAAACATATCTTTATATGGGGTGATGGCCATTATACAAAAGAGTCTCTCTCTTTTAGTAATTCACTTTATCCAAGGGGGTTCCATTAGCCCCTCTCCTTCTTCCCCATAGCTTGATAATATCACTACAATTAGTTTTTTGAGAGTGTAATTTCATCACACCAAAGTGTTAGGCATGTAAATATGAAAGTTTAGGGGTTAGATATGTAAGAATTGTGGGGTAGTTATATAAATTTCCCTTAAAAAAAATGATATATGCTTCAGTTTTGTTTTTTTTTCCAAGCATTAAAATAGTTGTCATATTTGTTTGATTTATTCAAATAGTAATTTATTAGCTCTGACGGGCCTTACTATATTTGTTTCCATATATGTAGGATCGAAAAGCTTGAAATTCAAAGGCTTGAGCTATTCTACATTTTTTTTAAAAAATCTTTAATTGTTGATGTAATTATTTTTATTATTTTATTCAGAATAAAATTGAAATGGCTGATAGATACAAATATTTATGATCGTTTTACATGCATACCACTCAATTCTTATGTATTTACATATTTTAGTTATTTGCGATGACATGACTATAATATATACCACCATTAATCAACAATATTTTATTTTTTGTCTGTTTTTACTTATAACCGACTGAATAACTAATCGGTATAAGCAAATTTTAACCGACAACTATAGTTCACCAGTTATCTTAGAGCCTGCCATTTGACGGGATCATGGTTTACAGTTATCGGAAACTCCCATTTTTCTCCCCCTTCCGCTCGTCTACTACTCAAAACAATCGAGGAAGGTAACTTATTATCTTCATTTTCGTAATTATTTACATTTTCTTTGACGAATGTTTTTAGGGTTTAGCAACTAGGAGGTTTGCCAAATATTTTCCTATGTCAGCTGGATTACATCTAGAGTAGTGAACTTAGCTCAAACATCGTTAATCGCTCAAAGTTTGATTCAAATTTTGGCTAGGTGGGAGAGCAGATCGAAATAAACGAGCCGGGTTGTGAGCAAAAAATTTGGATCGAATTTCGAGAAGACCTCAACTCGACTCAAAATCAGATTGTTAACAACACCATGTCTTTTTAAAATAGATTCTTTAATCCAAAATGCTGGCCACCATTTCATTTGCTCCATGATTCTTGTGAGTCCAAAATTTTAAAATAATTATGAATTTCTCAAACTATATGGATATTTTCAAATCATTTACTCCATGATCCCTGTGAGTCCAAATGTTTACTTATTTTTTTAGTCTTTTAAATTTATTTGTATTTGACTAATACTTTTTTTAGTTTTTCTGTCTTGTTATATATATAAAGATACACACACATGCAACTACTTAAAATTATACTTTCACATAAACAGACCACAATTTCTCGCCTCCTCCACTCATGCCACTACTTGAAATTATCATTTTTGTTTTGTTTTTGTTCTCTTATACTATTTTGGGTAGAAAGATAGAGAGGAAGCAACAATGTTGCCGACTGGGACGGTGCAATTGGGTGGTGATTTGGTCCAACGAGCATGAACGGTGCAAGCGGCAAGCCTATACTTCTATTAGGGCTTCTATCCAATTAGAAATTAAAACCACACTGCAGAATATGATAATAATTTCGGCCAACTTTATTGAAGCTAAAAAGATAGAACAGTAGAACAAACATGATATGTAGACATCATAATGGCCAAAACATTTATATGATCAGTATTACATATGATCCAACATAAGTTGATTATCATTTAGAACAAGGCTTAAGCATAAAAAACACTAAGTGACACATATACGATAGGCCATTAAAATAACATGTTTGCAAAAATAGCAATAAGCGAAAATAGTGAAGGAATAAAAAGTGTCATATCTCCCTCCCTTGTTGCTGCTGAAGCTATAGGCGCCTGAATACAAATGTGATGATAGGCTGTTGCATTTTTGACATAAAACAGTAAGGAAAGGAGAAGAAAAGAGGCAGTTGGAAAAAACTTAGGCTCATGCATTTTAATTAAAGACTTGGGAGGAGTGAAGGAAAGGGGAGTCTGAGACAATTTTATAGATGAAGATGGACTCTCTTGCTGCTTTCTATATTTTGGCATTTAACATAGATAACACACAATTCTTAACATCTAAAAAAAAAGGAACCTTTTGTACTTTCAAAGAGTGAAATAAACCTCTTCATGCATGGCGAGGACTGCCATTTCAAATTTCTTTTAAATATAATAATAATAATAATAATAATAATAATGATGATGATGATGATGATGATGATGATGATGATGATGATTATTACATTAACAATTAAATATTTTTTTCTTACAAGGTTGAAAAGTTGTGATGATGATGATGATTGCAACAACAATGAAAGATTTTAATTAAAACGTTGAAAACTACAAGCCTTTCAATTTCAAAGTTTTTTGTCCTGCATATTGAGACAAATATTACATGGCATGTTGAGCTAATAANTGATTGCATTAACAATGAAAGGTTTTTATTAAAATGTTGAAAACTTCAAGCCTTTCAATTTCAAAGTTTTTTGTCCTGCATATTGAGACAAATATTACATGGCATGTTGAGCTAATAATTTAGAGGTATTAGGTTTCGTATGATTTGAATAAATCAAGAAATAAATGGATGAATCAAGCAAATATTATATGGCTGTTGAATATAATTCAAATCGTATTTCAACTTGCTATAATTATAAATTTAAATTAAGGCCTTGTCATGAAATTTGTTCTGGAAAACGATATATATATATATATATATATATATATATATATATATATATATATATATATATATATAT
>JXCR01083119.1:29220-43535 GCA_002079205.1 Phalaenopsis hybrid cultivar
CCCATACGGGGAGTAAGTATTTTGTGAGAGCATTCTGGCTTCATAGTCTTACCTCTCTTTCTTATCCACTCCAACAAATTCCTCGCCACTTCGACAGATATAAGTCCCATCTCTAATCTTCCTATCTATATAGAGTCCTAGGATTTAGAGTTTTCTTTTGTTGAGCTTAGGGTTATTGAGATTCCCTTGGACGGCACAATTCAGAAATTACTGACAAGGGGACAGTGATTCACCCTCAACTCATATGACCTAGTTATGCTTTGGAAGCATAGTGCAGACCCTGCAAGACGACCCAATTATTACATAGACCTCGATAACTGATGAGCCATTACCTATTTGGGATTGTGAGAGACTTAGGGCTCGTTTGAGACAGATTTTTTTGCGCGGCGCGACATCCCTCCACGATTCTCGCCCGTTGGAGGTGACGTTTTCGTCGTGGCGACCTCAACGCGCAGCGGAAAGCGGGCCGCGGGATCCCTCCCGTGGTCTGCTTTCACTACGAAGCTTTACCTGTTGCAATTACTCTCCAGCCCTTCCCACCGTGATTCATCTCCCCCAACTTCAACGATCGCTACAGTCTTCGCCTATTTGCTTTCATGGAGATAAGATCAGAGCCCTCCTTCAATGTCGACAATCCCCATCGTATTCCTCATTTCCCTCTGCACAAAACGCTTCCATGGAGTTCAACGATTCACAGGCTTCTCAACGTGAATGCAGAGAAGAGGGGGGTAAAGCGCAAAAGAGGGTTGTCGAGAAAGTGTATTGTGGATGATAAATCACCATTGCAGGGTGCTGGTTCTTCTTCTAAATTCACTGGTTTATCTTCTAAATATCGGTTGGAGATGAATAAGAAGAAGAACAACAAGAATGTGGACTGGGAGAAGAAGATTCAACTGAAAGCTTTTGGTATTATTCTTCATCCTTTTGCAGTCTGAATGTGAAAAATGTGTTTTACTTTCCATTTAGTAAATCTTATTTTTTTTGAAAACTTTCTTTTTTGCAAGATTAAACCTATAAATTTTGAAATGTGTTTTACTTTCTATATTGTTATCAAATAGGGGTAACATTATCATTTTTCCAGCAAACAACTGCCCCACAGTTGTTTTCACACAGCTGCACCAAATAGACAGCTAGCTTCTCGGCAGCAGCTTGCCCGCAGCAGCTTCCTGGGGCAGCGCAGCTGCAGATGAAAAGCTGAGAAGCTGCAGCTGNGCTTGAATTTCGACACAGATGAATGGTTCAAGAAGAAGAAACGACCGATCAAACGTAGCTGTTGATGACTGTTTCGAGCTAAACGATGGCTAGAGAGGCGTCTTGTTCGAGTGATCGGCGGAACATGCCGAGAGTTGTAATGCAGGGCCCAATGCCTATAAATAGGGGGTCTATGATATGAATAAATGCTACACTCTATTTACTACTCCCTACGGTGATATCTTGTTCTCTACCGTTCTCTGTCTTAACGCTCTGTACATTGTGTGTGTTCTCCATATATTTTGAGATTCAACATCTTTAAAGGTGAGGTGAGCATAAAAACATGACATCAACAAGAAGAGGAGCTCAACAACAACAAACAGGAGATTCCAACCACAAAACCCGAAATAAGCAACATGCACCCATGGAGTTCATGGAAGAATTCATCCAGATGACATGACAGTTCATACAAGTGCTCAGGGCGGTCATTTCCCTAGCGGCGACCTCATTTTCAAAATGATGACCGACCCAAACGGAGGCACTCAAACCTCAAGAAGAACCACCAACAAACAATGAGAGAAGAATGATTCACCTACAGGAGCTGCCTGATGACAGGTTAGACCATGAAAATTCTAGATCTTCCCTTATGGAGGAGAGGAACTGATCAGCGTGGACTGAGGTACAAAGGTAGTCGAAGAATAGTTTCTCTCTATAAGCTTCGAGAGCTAAACCCCAGAGAAGTTCAAGATGGCCATCTTAGAATCATATAAAGGACGATTAGATCCCTATGACCATCTCACGTCCTTTGAATCGTCCATATGACTATTGAAAATTTCTGATGCCCTCAAGTGTAAGCTATTCTTCACAACGTTCAGATCAACTACATTAACGTGGTTCAATGGTTTGCCCGTGGGGGTAATCACCTATTTTGCGGAGTTTAAGAGACTTTTTTATTGCAGTTTACCAGAGCACCGAGGCTTAAGAAGAATGCTCGATCTCTATGACAACTGAAGCAGGAGCCGATGAGAGCATGCTGTCATTTATGATATGTTTACAGAGAAAAATGCTCAATATCAAGGATCTGAAACCTGACATGGTTCAAGCTGTGCTGACACAGGGAGCGAGGTCAGGAAGATTCCATTTTGACCTTGAACTCACAGAGTGACAGATCTTGGTTGAGCTGTTGGAGATGACCAATAAGTATATCATCACCTATGAGATTGTCTCGGAAGCTGCCAAATAGAGACATTAGAAGTGACCACCATAAGACAACAGAAGGCAACCTGAACAAAGCACACAACCGATTGTTCCCCCATGCTACAAAACCACCATGGTAACAACCCCATCCATCATCTTGAAGATCGAAGAAAAGTGAAGGCCCAACACCATAGATCGTCCCGACGTTATGAATATCGAGGAAACCATAGGGTCCTCGAGAAAAGCCACTAAGGGTGTCCATGATAGAAATAGTGGACAACATCAAAGGATCTAGTGCTTTGTGTTTTCCCTTTCAAATCCAAAGAGTAAAACCTACCCCTTTTCTTTCTAGCCCAAAATCCAAAAGTTTGGGTGGTACTAATTTCGACATTTGCCTCAGTAATTTCATCTGAATGGACGTTTGAAATCCACAAATCGAGAAGACAAAGACATTCCTTCAGTCATCGTCTTCTCGATCACGGAGAACCCTATGTACAATGGATTTCCATTTAATATCATGCAAATGAAGGTGGTTGTCGTGTTGCCTCGCACAATAAGGCATTGGTACACCTTTCCATCACTTAACCTAGGTTTCTCATAAGTTTGCTAAGATGAGCTTGATTCATTATAGAATCTAATCGGGTCTTATGTTGCATATGTCTTCATTTTCATTATGTGCACAAAATGAATTTAAATTTAGGCATTAAAACATCTGTTTTTGCATACGTTGTCAATCAACCACCTACACAGCCCGATTGACCATCTTCGACCCACTCGATCGATCGACCTGAATCACGCTGATAACATTGGCCAACCATCCTCCGTTAATCAGCTACCCACACCAGTCTGATTGGCCATCTTCGATTCAATCGATCAATCAATCGTCACCAGCTTGATCACATCGGTTGACTATCCTTTGTTGATTGGTTGCCCACGTCGGCCCAATCAACCATCTTTGGTCCACTTAATTGATCGATCGCTACCGACCCGATCACATCGATCGACTATCCTTCATTGATTGGCTGGACACTCTGGCCTGATCAACTTTCTTCTGTCCACTTGACCGAGCGATTGCTACTTATTCAATTGATCGTCTATCCACTCTCCATTGATCAGTCACCCATGTGGGTCTGACCGATAATCTTTGATACACTCGACCAATCGGCCGCCACCAACCCAATCTTATCGAATGAATATCCACGATTGATCAGTTATATATGATAGCATGACCAACCTCCTTGATTAACTCGACCAATTGGCCTCAACTGGTTCAATCGATCAGCAAATCATTTGCATTTGTTATGTTGCATTTGTGCATTCTTTCTTCACATTTCCTGTATTAGCACATTCACACTCACACCCTGCAGTACACTTGTGAGCATGTGCCCTCACATGCTTATGGTGAGTACTTGTGTCTTTTATGAGCACATTACTTTATACATTCTCATTGTGACATCCTTATGTCACTTTGCACCATGTCACGTGTGTTAGCACTTGTACATTCTTCACTCTTGCATATCGTCTTGCATAGCAGCTTAAATGTTCATGAATTTTCTACTTGAGGTATTCACTTGATTCACTGTCCTCACACACTCACCTTCAACGACCATAAGTTCTTTTCGGGGACGACTAACACATGAAACCTACCTGACATGTAATTCTCTCCAACAAAGATTACAATACTTCACCACCTGTTGTATCGTTCTAGACTGTTGTAGGGATCTTTTGAGTAACTATTTCTCACACAGTCTCCTTCGACATTCACATGTTTTTTTAGGGGACAACTTGCACGTCAAGCCTACCTGGTGCGTAATTCTCTCTAATGAGAGTTACATCGCCTTTTTTTTCAGTAACACCACTTACACGTGCCATAAGCATGCTACATTGTAGTACTTGGCACGAATCACGCTCCAAAAACCTCTAAATTCTCCGGTATATGATGTATGTCCACTTGAGCACATGACTACCACGTAGTATGGATCACACTCTAGGAATTGTAGTTTTCTCCATTCAGCGGTTGCGTAACAAGCACGAGACCGGGTTGATCTGAGTAGTGGAGATAAAAGGGGTCGTTCGGATTATCGAATTTACTAGATTCGGGCTTTGCTGAATTTTGCGTTTTGTCTGTCATGAGTTTTGGCTTAGAAAAAAGATAGATGGGGAGATGGTAAGACTCAGAATCGTGTTTGCTCTGATACCATGTTAAAACTCAGAATAATGTGGTGGAATACTCAATATTTCATTGATATAAACGTGGTTATAAATAACATTTACAAGAATTTTGTAATAGAAAAAATAATAAAAGGAAATGATATGAAAGGAATGGTATAACACTTGATATCTCCAATAATTAATTCATATTAATTATTAGGAGATATAGAAAATAACATAAAATAAGAAAACAAATATCTCATTAATTCTAAAGAAATAATTTATTTACAGGAATAAATTATTTCCTATCATAACTCTAATTCTAAAGAAATAATTTATTTATAAGAATAAATTATTTTCTATCATAACTCCTAACATCGATGACATAGCTACAACATGTATCATTGCTTATCAATAGTATTTTGTTTTCGAACTGTTTGTAATTATAACCAACGAAATAAGCAAATATTAACCGATTGCTATAATTCGTCGGTTATATTCGAACCCGCCATTTGATGGGATTTTAATTAACAGATTTTATTATTAAGCGACGAGAACAGTTGTTGGTAATAATTTTAATAACCGACACAATAAAAATCGTTGATAGACTGTCGAAACTAATCCTATATCCTGCCCAATATCACCTCTCCCGGTCATTCCCTAATCCCTCATCTTGGCCCTCGTCTTCTCTCTCGCCTCTCCTTGAAACCTTTGTATGTCCCTCTTGCGTGTCCCTCTCTGGTTCGTTCAATACCATCGCCTTCGTCCCAGAAGCCCTCGCGATAAAGTCAAAATGTAAGCTAGCTGGGACCACAGCGGCGGGATCACAGCTTACAATGACCGAAAATTCTCATTTTTCTCTTCCTTCCTCTCCTCTACTACCCGAAACAACCGAGGAAATTAACTTATTATCTTCATTTTCATTTTTTATTTTTATTTGCTTTGAGAATGCTGTTATGGTTTATCAACTAGGAGGTTTGCCGAATATTTTCCTATGTCAGTGGGCTTACATCCGAGGCTGTGAATTTTGCTCAAACATCGTTAATTTATTGAAAATTGGTTTGAATTTTGGCTCAGAGAGAGATCATATCAAAATAAATGAGCCGAGCTATGAGCCAAAATTTTGGATTGAATTTTTTTCGGGTCAATTTTGAGTTGACCCTAGCTCGGCTCAAAATTAGATCATTAACAACATATGATTGTCATTTTAGAATAGATTCTTTAATGCAACATATGATTGCTACACACACCCAAGGCTAGTCACCCAGGCCGACCACCTCCAGTCAAGCGACCACATCAGGCCTGCCAAAATAGGTCAGTCAACCAGTCACCCTAGCCAGCCATCTCCAGCCAAGCGACCACTCTTGGCCAGCCAAATCAGTCCAGCAGGCCGGCCACCTCCAGCCGGCCGACCACATTAATCTAGACGGTTGGCCACCCTGTCATATGTTCCATGGCCCTAGTGAGTCCAAAATTTTAAAATAAATATGAATTTCTCAAAATATATGGACATTTTCAAATCATTTGCTCCATGGTCTATGCGAGTCCAAATTTTTACTCAATTTCTGATTCTCTTAAATTTATCGGCGTATGACAAATACTTTATTTTAGTTTTCGTTTGTTCTTTTACACACACACACATATCTGCGTGTATTTTTCTCTTATTATTTTTCAATTTTTTTAGTTTTTTATGCCTACCCACCACCCAAAAGATGGTGTATATGGCTAATGTCAGTGGACACCTTGGCCAAAATTTTCATCCGTAGCACCGAAAGGTACGTCTGAATTTTCAAACCACTTCATGATAGTTTATAACGTATTTCGCCATGATATTAAAAACAAGTTGCGCCGGTAGTTATAATTTCCCTTAAACAACAGTAATTTCTCGCCTCCACAACTCATGCAACTACTTAAAATTATCATTTTGTTTTGTTTTTGTTCTATTCAACATTTTTGGGTAGAAAGATGGAGAGGAAGCAGCAACGTTGCCAATTGGGACAGTGCAATTGGGTGGTGGCTTGGTCCAACGAGCATGAATGGTGCAAGCGGCAAACAATAGCACACACATGTCTGTCTCGATGGTGGGAGATGGTGACACGTGCGTTAGTTTGGTAGCGGATGATAGTTCCGACGGGCTGCGGAGGTGCTCTGTCAAACTCCAGCATACTTTAATTGGCTTTAAAAAAGGGAAGGATTAGGGCTTCTATCCAATTAGAAATCAAAACCACACTGCAGAATATGATAATAATTTGGGCCAACTTCATTCAAGCTAAAAAGAGAGAAAAGTAGCACAAACAAGATATATATATATATATATATATAGATAACACACAAACATACATATGATTAGTATTACATATGGTCCAACATAAGTTGGTTATTAAGCGACACATATGATATGCCATTAAAATAACATGTTTGCAAAAATAGCTATAAACGAAAATATTGAAGCAATAATAAGTGTCATATCTCCCTCCCTTGTTGCTGCTGAAGCTATAGGCGCCGAAAAACAGATGTCTTTATGGCAAGAAGGGAGTGCCTCAATTTTGACAGAAAACATCAAGAAAAGGAGAAGAAAAGAGACGGTCAGAAAAAACTCAGGCTTATACATTTTAATTGCCTGCAAAGACTTGGGAGGAGTGAAGGAAAGGGGAGTCTCAGGGTGGGGTTTTATAGTTGAAGATGTACTCTCTCGCCGCTTTCTATATATGACAAATAAAAATTGAGGCATTTAACATACTACCACGCCATTCTTAACTTCACCAAAAAAAAAACAACAATTTTGACTTTCAAAAAGTGAAATACTACCCATTTCAAATTTCTTTTAAATATAATAATAATAACAATAATAATAATAATAATAATGGTGATGATGATGATGATGATTACATTAACTATTAAAGATTTTTTTTAAAATGTTGAAAAATTCAAGCCTTTGAATTTCAAAGTTTTCTATTGAGACAAATACTACATGCGTGCCGAGCTAATAGTTTAGAGGTAGTGTGATTTGAACAAGTCAAGGAAATATATGGATGAATTAAGCAAATATTATATGGCTGTTTAATATGGTTCAAGTGGTATTTCAACTTGCTGTAATTATAGATTCAAATTAAGGCCTTGTCATGGAAATTTGTTCTGAAAAACGAGTGCTAGATTAAAAGGTTCATATGGCCTTGACTTTTTAATTTCGAGAAAATATTATTTTTATTTAACCTTGCATTTTAGGTAAACCCTAATTAAAATTACAATAATCATACTGCAGTTTGTTCGTCTTTATCTCTTTATACATGACTAATTTCAATTAAGTGCCACTCTAATTTAAAGGCATTAATTACTAATTCTACACGTTTTGACTTTTCTTTTTGGTATTGGTGAACATTTGCCTCGATCTCCAAGCTTGGAGTAAAATTGGAAGCATATGTATACATGTCATGTTAATATGAACAGATGAACAGTTCATCAATCGATTCAACCTCATGATCTTATTATATGTGAATAATTCAGTAATTAATAAATAATTCTTCTAAAAAAGTCAATGAAAATTTATTTTTATAATGTTGGGACCTATGCTTATAAATAAAGGGTCTATAATATTGATAAAGATCACACTCTCTTTATTACTCTTTAGGGTGCTCTCTTATCCTCTGCCTTTCTCTCTCTACGCGCTGTATACCATGGGTGTGTTCTCCGCACACTTTGGGATTCAACACACACACACACTCAAATATATATATATATATTGGGAAATTTACATACATGCCAATAAATTCTAACGTATTTATATATCTGAGACCTATATTTTGATATTTACAAGCCGAGCACTTTGGTCTTTGTCTTCTTCGCAATGAGCTTGTCGTTCTTCTCAATGCTGCTCGATGTAGTTTTCTTCTTCTCAATGGACATATTCATTAATGGCTCAATATTTTATCATCTATAGAGATAGAAATGGCTCCAGGAAGTTTGTGTACAAACATTTCTTGGCAAATCACAATTATATTGATAGAGTCAAACCCCCCAATTTGGTCCAATTCAGTCAATTTTACCATACCTTATAAAAATAGTTTGATTTATTATAATGTACTTTATAAATATCTTTTATTAATTTTAAATATAAAATTGGAACAACACAATTATTTTATTATCATTATCATCATATCAAATGAACGCATTGTCATTTAATATTGAAAGCTTGTGGATTGCATTATAACTATTGATGTCAGGGATACATGTGGCCGCTCGCTGTTTAATTTGATTTCCTTTAAGTCATCCTTCAAAATACTTGTGGTTAGAGGTCAATTGTAACAATATTGAAGTAGAAAAATGTCATAAAAATAATATTTTTGTAATGTCCATTAGCTTTTGAAGAGAGTATTGTGGTCTTTACATTTGGTGGCAATCATAAATAAAATATTCTTATGACATGTATCAAAAGCTTCTTTGAACCATTTTGTTTCAACAAATTTTTGACATAAAATATTTTTTTAGACATGATTATCAATAATAAATATGATATGCGACATGTATGGTATCATCATTTTGACATAATAGTTTATAATGTAATTTCTTTAAAGGTGTGAAGTTGTTCACCAATTTCTCATCTTAAAAAAATAAAGAATGTATAATTAGGGAAAATTCAAATGCCCAAGTCATCGATGTAATGGTATATATTTTTTTTTAAATGCGATATTACATTCATCTATCAAAAAAATAATGTAAACCAAACTAATCTCTTTGGTATGCCGAAGGTGAATTCTTAAAAAAGAGACACTCTTACATAGAGTCGATATGACTCCATATAAAGACTCGGGGTTTCAATAGCTTGGGATGATGGATCCGTGATATCCCGACATGACTAACTCTACCTAATTAGGATCACTCTACCCCTCTATTTTGTACTTACTTTGAGCCATGTTGCTCTCTTTAATGCTTTGCGGTGTCATCGCGCAAGCCCCGATTGTGGATAGGCCGCCATCCATTTGGGATATGTTGATTCACCCTCTGCTCTCATAGTTTGGACCCTACGAGTTGACTCAGTTATTTCATTGGCCGTAGTCGCTGATAAGCAGCCATCTATATAGGATCATGAGAGAGTATGGATTGGTGTGAGCTTTGAAGGTATCAAGATGCTTTTGTGAGATAACCGTCCTTTATGACACCTTTTACTAGCCGGTATACAAGTATAAGTAGGATTCTTTTAATCAAGTATTATTGGGCATCCACCAAGATGTAATTGACTAAAGGGATACGTCCCTTTGTAGCATGCTCTTGACCCTAGAACATACACACACACTTGAATCTTTGGTTGGGGGTTGCTTTTGCAGGGTCTTCTTCATGGATATGTTTCCTAGGCATTTACGATCCGATCTTGTTTGGACGTATACTTTTCGACTATAATGCAAGGTTTACCTTACGAAAGTTAACATATTTTTTCACATTTGTTTCCTTTATCCTATGTCATTATCTTCTGATTTTTCTCTTCTTCAGATCATTCATATGATCTGGAAGAGAAATTTACTTTGTAAAAAGTATTATATGACGATAGACAAGCTGATGATTTCAAAATAAAAAAAGAGAAAAAAGAACGAAAACAACTGCAGCTACCAACTACGATCAATGTGCCTATGTGGCCAACTGACGTTATTGCAGCTACCAACTACAACTTATGTGACCAATTACGATCAATGTGACTAAATGCAACAAAAACTTCCAATTATGGTATATGTAGCCAACTAACACTTCTACCGTAGCCTATAACTCATATGACCAATTATGACCAATGTTGTTAATTGGTACTACAACTTTTAACTACGACTTCTATGACCAACTGACCTTACTTCAAATCTCCATTATGACCTATATGGCTAACTGCTAATGCAAAATCCAACTATGGCCTCTATAGCCAACGAACACTATTGGAACTACCAACTAAGACCTATGTGACCAACTACAACTTATGTGGTTAATTGCTACTGTAGCTACCAACTATAAACTAAGTGATTAACTATGACCTATGTGGCTAGTTACTACAACAACATCCCATTACGGCCTATGAGACCAACTGATGCTCTTGCAGTTACAAATAATAATTAATTTGACCAATTATTATGTTAGCTTCTTACCACATCATCTGTGGTCAACTAGCACTCTTGGAGCTATTAAATATCGTCTATATGACTAGTTTTTATTGCAAATTTTCACTATAGACTCTATGGCTAATTGGCGCTCTTGCAACTATCAACTATGATCTATGTGGTCAGTTACTACGACAGCTTCCCATTGCAACTTCAATGGCCGACTAACGCTCTCACAACAACTAACTACAACCTATGTGACCATTTTCTACTGCAGCTTCGCATTACGGCCTCTATGACCGACTGACAAACTTGCAGCTATCAATTATAGTTTATACGGGCAAGTACTATTATAGCCTCATTTGTACTATTTCAACTGCGGCTTGTGTGACCAATTATTGCTATTACTACAAAAAATCTAACATGTTGTAGCCCAATTATAGTTCTTAATGTTGAGCTACAATTGTAAATATGTGATTATCAGTTTTTCAATTCCATATTCTTTAATTTAGGAGAAGGGCGGACATGCGTACTTATAATCATTTAATGAATTACTTAGACTAAACTAGAGCCAGCGAGATTTTCCTTTTTCTAGGCTTTTCCATGCCAAAAATCCTGATGTCACCTCCTAACATTTTTATATTATTTGTGCGTATGATAGATCTTCGTGCAATTTTAGGACAAAAATATGAATCTACCTCTATAAGTTTTCCGGCACACAACAACCATGGTACAAATGAGGCTCAATTTATTCACTTTATTCAATATCCTTATATAATTATATTATCTAATTGAATCCATACTCTAATTGATATTTTGTTTGTTATATTTGCAAGCTATGACTAAAGATTATGCATGGATTATATACAATTTATATGTAGCAATCATTTATCTTATAATTACCTTAATGGTTCCTCACCATCAATAATTAAGAATGTATAATCAAGGAAAATCAAATACCCATTATCCATGTAATGATGAGCTTTTTTAAGTGTGTTAACATAACTAAGTACATGTGACCATTTTTATCGGGCAAATTCTTTTTAAAAAATACATAAAAGAACCTTTTGGTGAAAAAAAATAGTAGCCAGTAATGGTTCAATTACTACTCTTAAATGCACATCTTGTAATAAAATAAGCATAAATATTAGGAGTTTCTCTTTAACGGTGAACCATTTTGAATCTTTCATGAGATCCTTACTCCTCTTCATTGTACATAAATTCAGAAAATACTTGAGATTCCATTCTATAATTTTCATAAAGCCAAGTTGGATAGTCTCAAAGTATGTCAACTAAGTACATGTGACCTTGAAGACTTGCAGTTCTGCACTATTCGTTGGTCAAATAACGTTTGCAATAATCATCAACATAAAATAAGGGCAATTGCTAGCACAAATTCCTTATTAGAATCATCTCCGATGAATGGTGGAAAAGTTAAATTAAGGTATTGGTTTTCTTCTTTTATCATACTTTTCATTGTACCACTAAAAGCAATCTTGTGAGGTATGACCTCAAATCCCTAAACTGTCAGTGCTCTGTATCAGGAAATGAGCTTCAAAAATCATGCAACATTTCAAAGAGAGTCTCCCAACCATCATTCAATGGTGAAGACAACAACATAAGTAAATTTTTGAGCAGCTGCAGGTGTGTACAAAATTCTTCAAGAGAAAATACAAACAGATTCAAAGCCATAGTTACTCTAAGCAAATCATTCACAACGACATAAGTTTTTAGAGTGCTTGATTCTATTGAGAAACTTGAGTAGACAATGAATTTTATGATGGTTTTATTGATCATTTGATGCAAAGAGAGATTAATTTGTGCTTTCGAAGTAGATGTAAAATTGTTTTATCATTAGTTGTGCTTGTAATTAGTCTTTTTTTTTTTTTTAATCTGATTATTGTGATTTATTGTTTGGGTTCAGTAAATAGGTGAACTTAAAGACGTTCTTATGCAAAACATTTTGGTTGAGATTAATAATTTGTTGGCTTGCATTTCAGATGTTAATGATGAAATTGCACACACACACATATAGATGTGAAGTCTATAAATCACAGTTCTTATCATTTAATTTATAAGTAAATAATGCAATTGAGCACTTAAAAATGTTAAATGTGAAGTCTGTAGAAGTTTGAGAATTCTCTATATTCCAATCAAATTATTGTAGAACAAAATCAATGATCTATTCAAAGAGATCTTAATAAATTGCAACTTTCCAATATGGATTTCGTTAAAAAAATAGCACAAGTTCATAGTCTTGCAAAAGAAATACAGATTTTGCAAAAGTTTGTAGCATTTACTTCCTTTTCTTCACTAATTTTCACAATGAAAATTTTCAATCTTTATGATAAGATTACAAAATTTTTTGCTTTATATTTATGATAAAAAAAGCTATAGAATACTCCTTATGAAAGGATGATGAAAAACTTCATCATACTTCTGCAAACCCAATCTAAAAGATTATGGTAAAGAAAAATTCTCTTAAAACTTTAACATGCAAAGCATGACAACACAGAGCATCGTGAAATTTCTTTAAGAGAATCTTGTGCATTGAAAGGCCTTGAATTTGCTTTAAAAAATTCAATAAGAAATGTCTCAAAAACTTCTTTTTATTGATCATCATTACCATCATAACAACCATTCAACCATCAACCCCATCACCACTAGGAGACATATGATAGAAAATTTCTTATATGCATGGAACTCTAGGCCACATCGTTGTTAAACAGCACATTAATGAGAAATGCTCACCAAACTACATCATAGTTTCAAATTCTAGCAATATAATTCTAAGCAAACTATATGGTGTACAATACCAAAACTAATAAACTGGCCTAGAAACACCATTTAAAGGGAAGAAAACTACTTGTATGATAAATATATCATAGCCCTTCACAGATAATTATAACATAGACCAACTAACACAAATACACATGATAACGATCACTTTTAATTTTCAATAAGAGAAACAAATTATTTTAACGTTAGAATCCAACCCTTCCTTTTGCTTGCATGCATATGATGAAACATTTTCATCCATATTTAATCTTCTTGAAGCTTTTGTAAAACCTTTGAATTGCTCAGATCATATAGATTTTCAATCAAATTTAGAAAAACTCATGCATGGAATCAATAATGATTCAAATGCTTTAGCTGAAAATCCATAATACGTGCACATTTTCTTTTCCATCACATTTACATTTATTTAAGATTTTTTTTAATACTTGTATTATACTTATAATAGCATTTGAAATACATATATTTTTAGCATGATGTTGATCTCATTTTTGATGAGGTCTAATTCTTCATTCTAAAGTCCAGGATCTAGCTATAAAATTTTTCTTTTGACTATCCTAGAGGACTAGTATTGAGACTCACACTATTTAAAAATTCAAACCACTTCTTGACTCATTGTAATATCACATGTGTGGTTTTAAATCTTTAATATTTAGTTGAGTCAGCTGGAACCAACATATTGAAACACAAGTCGAATTCCAAAAGGATTGGAGAAGCCTTATAAAGACCATTTATACTTAAGAATTTAAGGCACCATACACACATTATAATTCACAGTACGCATAAATTATATTTCACTTAATTTACAATTCAAATTATCAAATTTTCATTATCTTTAATTAAAATTCAATTTCTCATATAAAAAAGGAAGAATGTGTGTGTGTCTATATATATATATATATATATATG
>JXCR01083119.1:47008-59130 GCA_002079205.1 Phalaenopsis hybrid cultivar
ATATATATATATATATATATATATTGAACATTCTTTTATTAGAGATATCATTGCATTTTTGTGGACCTAAATATATTTTTTTTTAAAATTAATTATGCATAATAATAATAATATTATTATTATGCATAATTAATAAAAATGAGATTTAGATCTAATAAATTATCAGATAAGTACCTTATATAACTTGGTTTAAATAGCTTCTGATATAATCATTTAACCTATGGTTGCATTATAACCGATTCCAATCATCCTTAAAAGATTTGAGAAGTCTCTCTAACAAATTCTAAAAGTATTAAGCTTATTTTAAGGTCTTATATAGGAGAAATTATTCCATACAGACACCGCATGCAGAAATGCATGTGATGTCCAACCCCTACTGTTGATCACCGATTTCTATGGTGGATCAATTTTTTTTTTTAATAAAAAAAATTAAAATTAGGGCCCACCGAAATACATTTTTGCGGTGATACACAATGGAGATCGAATACCGCATACACTTCTGCATGCGGTGTCCGTATGAAATAATTTTCCTTATATAGACACACTAAAAATGATTGTTTATTTATTTCCATTTATGACTTTAATTTTCATTAGATAAAAATTTTCTCAGTTTTTTATCCACTTATTTCAGTTGTATCACCGACATCGATAATCTTTCAATATATAAATAAATTAGTTTATAAATTACTAAGAGCAAAACTATCATCACAGAGGAAAAACAAAATGGACAAATTAGTTCTGGCACAAAATAACTCCAACAAATGTAGAACCACATGATACATTGACCAAAAATATCTTATAAATGGAGAAATTAGTTCTAGTCACTTACAAGATGCCCAATATTTGATATCTACATTTATAACATTTCATATCATAAACTTATAATAAATTCAAACTGACAATTCTTTATGTTGAACTTAGGTGAAAGTATCACTACATAATAAATGATTTGAGAAGTCTATATTTAAAAGCATATACATTAAATAAGTGTCTGAATATGTAGCACATCAAATATTGGGCCTTAATTATTATTAGGCCTTGTTAGTTGGAAGTAATTAATAGTTAAATATCTATCACAAATAAATAGCCCTAAGAACTTACATGTACACAGAAAGAAAGGATAAACACAACCCTAAACCCTAAACCCTCAAATCGAAAGACAATCAACACTTGAAAAAAAATAAAACAAAAAGATAAACACAAATAAAAACCCTAGATCCTGGGAGGCAAACCACAAATTTATCTATCGTGCTAGATGATGAAACAAATAACAGGAGGGCCAAAAGCTCACTAAAGTTCAATGACTAGAAGAGAAGTTTGTTGGACAAAAAGCTCTCCGCATCGCCCGAAGAATGAGAGCCGAAGGAGAGGAGAATAATTTACTGTAAGTGTGAGAGTAGAATGGCCAAAGAGAAGAGCTCACTACAACTGTGAGAGCCAAATGAGCGAAGGGCAGACCTAGAAGATTGCCGTAACAGGTAGGAGAAGGAAGGTTGCCCTATTCGTGGAGAAACAGTTACATCCAGATGAAAGACATGTGGACGACAATGTATATCACATCATGCCACCGAACTCATGTTTAGCAATCCACACCTCCTTTTGCATGTTCGATTAAACAGACATAATATTTTCTCCTTCCAAGACAATATTAAGTCCAAACAACGAACATGCGAATGATGGCGTGGATTGCATTGTGCACGTCGTGGTGCAATCCACCTATCTTCTAGTTAATCAGATGTAATATTTTTTCTTCAGTGAGATATCAGATTTGTTGGGTTTTTAACCCTTAAAGTGAAAAACTTGTTTTGAAAACAATAAAAATAGAATTTATTTATTTTCTTATGTTTTTTTTTTTAAAAAAACTTGTTTAAAAATAATTTATTAAAACAAATAAGAAATAAACAAAAAACATGTTTTTTTTTTCATTTTTTTAATAAAAATAAATAACAAAAAATAAAATTTGATTCTAAACAGGTTCTTTGTCTCTTTAGTACACTCAAGGTGAACTATTAAAAGAGAGACACACTTATGTAGAATCGATATCATTCGATATAATGATATGTCTCTGAACATAATTCCCCTTAAACAACCATATGTTGTAGATGAATTTTATCTTAGGTGACTTAAGAAGGAAATGGGATGATAATACTGTATTTTACTATGGTAATAAATCATCCATCAATATTAATATAATTCAACATTATCAAACAAAATATACAAATTTATTTAAAAAAATCCTAGGCTCTTAGCATGGAATGATAACCTGCCCAAATAGGAAGCATCCCATGTGTGCCCAGGTCCCATTTATTGGCTTTAGAACCGGTCCATGGTGGTCAATCGACGGCTATGCGATGTCTCGACTGGTTTCCGGGGACCTACGGGTCAAAACCGCACGCAATTTTTGCATATTATCTTTCTTGATTCCAATGTAACAAGATTTCTTTTATACATATATAGATGCAAGCAAGTAGCCTTAAAATCTTGCTGTGTAAATATTAAAGCAACTATGAGCTTCAATGAAATACACAAAACATAACTTATTTTTTGCTTCCACAAACATGTATGATCATTAATATAGATTAATAAAAAAGTGGTGATTCATTGGAATGAATTACATATGCAAGCAAGGCCTTTAATTCATGGCTTCTTGGCTAAAGAGTAACCTCTCAACCGACAAGCTAAAGGGACTCCATGGTCATTTAGAACAATAGAAAACTGTAATTAAAAAGAACAATAAGCACATAAATGATACTTAATTACAATAATATTTTTGAAAGTATAGCAATGATGGAAAATGACGAAGCAATAATAATTGCCATAACTCCTTCCTTTGTTGCTGATGATGGTTCAAGACATTCATTTTTGGCGGAAGCGGGGCAAGGATTAGGGGAAGCCTCAGCTATGACAATATAGATGCAGAGAAATAGAAGAAGAGGAGTATTCACCTGAAACTTGGGCATTATATATAATTTTGCACAAATTAGTTAGATTCGAATAATGAATGCAAGAGGAAAGCTCGGGGTTGGTTTTATAGCTGAAACATGACTCATTGAATGTGAGTTTTTGATTTCTTCATAACATCAATTTAAATAAATATCAAACCATTAATACTAACTCAACTAATTACCAACCACAAGTGTAAATAAAATAATTGTTATGATAAGATCACTTAATCAAATAAAAATTTGCTCACAACCATAAATACTAAAATAAATATTAACATAGATGTAAATAAGATAATTGTTCAAATAAGATCAATTAATCAATTGCAAATATGCTCTCAACCATAAATATTAAGTTGAACAAATACCAACCACAAGTGTAAATAAAATAATTGTTCAAATAAGATCACTTAATCAAATAAAAATATGGTAGAGTATTCAAGTATCCTTTCTCTCAACATGAAGATGTAGCTTGGGGTGCAAACAAGACAGAGTCAACCTCAATTGTGCTTGAACTTGATTAGCTAATCGTGTTCGAGTTTGAGCTCGAGCTTAAATTTATGAGTTTGAGTTGACATATTTTTTGACGAAAGAGAAAATAACATTAATTCATGCTAACATTATAATAAAATGACAAATAAAATTAATAAGAATGACAAAATTAATAAGAAATATGTTGATATAAAATGTAAAAAATAATTTTTTTATCATTTTTAATAATTTAAAGATTAAAACCTTGAATTTTAATATATTTAATATTAATATTTTCTTAAATGGGTTGGCTCAAGAACTAATGCATTGAGTATGGGCTAGCTTGAGCTCGACTAGTTAGGTCATCGAGTCCAACTCACGAGCTACTTATCAAGCCAAGCATAAGGTAACTCATAGTTGGCTCGGCTCAATCACAGATCTAGCCTCTAAATTTCAGGGGCATTCATGAGACGATAATATAAATTTATAAAATTGACATTTTGCGTGGAGGCAAGTTGCTAGATTGTCGCTCTTTGTTGATTTGTAATTTTTTTTTTTAAATTATCATATTTAAAATAAAATTTAGGAAAAAAATTTAACTTTTAGGACGAACCTTTCCTTTGTTCTTATTTCAATTGTTTGCCTTGAGGATAACATGATAGGCTCAGTCGTCATTCAAACAGCGACCAAACAATACTAGAATTGTTAGCATATGTTTAGTTGAATAAAAAAGATTACAATACTTACACATGCCCTTTGTATTGATTTCCATCGATTTCACGTAATGGATGAGACTTAAAAAGGACTAATTTTTTGAACAGACAATTTTAAGACTCATTTAGCTACAGACGGCTGGATGGCTAACTTTTTTTAAGAACAATTTAGGTAAAATAATCATAAAATCCTTAATAATTTGTTGGAACCAGCTAGCCACTTTCTTAATATATTTTTTAAGTACAAATTGTATATGTCTGTGCAGCCTAATATTGTCATATTGATGTGACACAGAGGAGATGGGACTTCTGATAAGATGCAACCAAACATACTCTTCTTCTAGATTTTCAGTAGATAGTTTCTAAGGTTGCCTTTCTCTCGCCAGAGAAGTCATAGAGTGGGCGTGTGGCTGCAGTCAGCCGATCATTTCTGAGACCCTTCTTACGGAACACCACTTTAAACAAAGTATTAATCGAACTACCGTTGTCAATAGAGAAACTATCGATTTGACCATTGCTGATGAGTGTCGTGACAGTGATGGCGTCATTATAAGGATTCCTCTTAGTAGGAATATTTGTGTCGAGAAAGTTGATGGGGGATGTGAGCCGCATAAGGGTGCGATGGTTGTCGTGCATGATTTGCCCAATCAAAGCCTCTTTATACTTGCTTGGTGGAATGAATCTCCTTTTCATCTGATGATCGCATAAGCTATACCAGCTATACAGATGACATGGGCTCAGACAGACTCATCTAAAATCTCCTCCATTAGAGCTTTTTCCTTCTTTTGGGTCACTGCTCCTGGAGCTACAAACTCCTTAAGCTTTCTAGCTCTGATAAACTCCTTGTCCAAGCTCTAGAGGTTTCAGCATTCCTCCGTGCTATGGTCATGATCTCAGTGTTACATATAACACTTCTTTGGATCTCGAAGGTAAGCTTTGCTATTCATCGGGGGCACTTTTTGAGATACTCCTTATTCTAGATGGCTTTCATTAAATCAGACATCAAAACTCTCAATGAATTCACATTCAGTAGTTCGTGGTTTGGAAGCGCACACTCGTTGTAAGGAGCCGACCGATGGTTTTCATTTCATGAATAGGCAGAAGCACATGGGTCATCTCTCGGCCTCCACATGTTGTCTTGGAGTGCTCTCTTCTGCAGGCGATTGGTGTAAGGTTCTCCTCTTGACAAAAATGGGGTGGAATTTTACTCCTCGATAGATTTATAGTTGTTGGCCATCTCTAATAACCTGACTAAAGTGTTTGGTCATTGAAGGTTGTTCTAAATTCTTTTCAAGACTCAAAGTCGCCACCATATCTACTTATATGTCGTTATATAATTTTCTTATTTGAATAAATCTCCCTCTCAAATCATATCAATAATTTGAAGTAGAGAGGAACCAAAAATATGCAAATAATTAAAAAAAAAAACAAACGGAAGGCTTATATATGGGCAATTCTTGTGAGATGGGTCGAGAGTATAAGTCCGAATAAAATCAGATTGAAGCAACTCAAAACACAACATCTAAGAAGAGAATCTCTACATAAGCCACCCGTAACCCAAGAATAAAATACAACATTTTTGTTCTAGGGTCATGAGTCTTCTAGAGGAATATATTCTTCTAGTTAATTACATCATGGGGATACCCAGAAATACTCTTGAAAAAAATGAGTTTCACTTATATTAACATGAACATAAAAATAGGTCATTAAAGGGTAGTTATTTCATATGAGAATGCCCTAATGGTTTCAAAGCTCTCGCTAAGCCACATTGCAGAGAATGAGTCTCTCAAAGGAGCGACAAAACTCAAAGGGACTCATCAAGAGGAAGGGTTGAGTAATTTTAAAAGAAGAGGCGGTCGGTCGAGGTATAAATAACCCATCATCCCAAACTATTAGGACCTTACTCATCCTGGTCGAAAAAGGTACTCGACCAAACCCGTTTAGTGATCCCATGTCAACAATCCGTGAACTATGTCATCAACAGTGAACCTCAGTAGCTCGAAGGTCAAACGAAGGAAACTCTAGTCATATGATCTATAAGGTGGAGCTTAAGAGGTGGGACTCACAGTTGTCAGACATATGACAAACTTTTCTCAGGAAAGAAAGGAATGAAGAGGTCTAGCTACAAAATTGTAAAACTCTCCAAAAAATGCTTACATGTCGTCTGGGTCGAGGTAACCTCTAACACCTTACGTGCACTAAATTTCCTCCTGAGAAATATTCTATGCTGAGCCAGTCTAGTTAGAGAAGCTTGGGGGCTTTTCCTCCAAAATGCAAATATGAATGTCATTATCTACCACATTTCTAAGAGTGGAGGACCTATTACATGACTTGGGATATATCCATGCATGCAACCAATTTAAAATTCAGCCCGAAGGCCATACATAAAAGTAAAGAAAAAAAATGCAAATTTAAAGTTCTTAAATTTTTTTCCTTAAATTTTTATTATCTTGAATATTTTATTGGCATTTTGTAATAAATTTAGAATTTTAGATCCTAAAGAGCCTATATAGCATTTTGTAATAAATTCCTCTAGATCATTCGATTTCATTTGTCCGCCTATATGAAATCGTCGAACAAACGATAAGATTTACACAATCTCATCTTTTATATGATTTTGGTGCTAGGGATTTAGAAAAAAAATGCTCAGATTCGTAAGAGAAAGTTTACAAAGTGGTCACTAACCAATCAACTTCCTTTAAGCAAATAAAGCCTAAGTCATTAATCCTTAAATAACCAAACCTAGAGCCTCTAGGATGTTGATAGAGAGAGTTGTAGAATTTTCACCGCTGCAGTGAATGCTTGACATCTAATGTTGTACCAAAAGAAGCTCTCCGAACTGTATGAGAAAAGTCACCAAGGGTCCTCCCAAAGCACGAGGAAGCTCTCTCCAAAGAGGAGATTCTGGTAAACTCCCAAGCTCTGGGTGAAAACTTCTCCCAAGTACTAAGAAGCTCTCCTCAAGGAGGAGATTACAGTGATGTCTCGAGCTTTGAAGAAGATCTCTCATGGAAATGAGGAAGCACTCCTCGAGAAGGAAAATCTAGCGAGGCAGCGCATAAGAACTCCTTCACCTTTGTCTTTTTTAGCGAGATAGTAGCCATAAAGAGAAACGAAGAGGAGGAAGAAAAGAAATATAAAGAGATGAGGTGGGAGATGAAGATGGAAGCAGAACTAGGAAAGAAATATCTCCAATCTCTCCAAAACTCACTTAAAGCTCTTCCACAACTCCCCGAGCTCTCCCCGACCGAACTTTGCAATATGGAGTTTGATCCTGTAGAAGGTCCCAACTCGAGGAAATATTCCCTTGGCTAAATGCATAGAATGATAAATTGCTCAATTGGGAAGCATGTCACGTGTGCTTAGGTCCCATGTTTAGCTTTAAACCCAGTCCATGGCGGTTAACCTATGGTTCTGTGGCATTTCAGTTGGTTTTAGAAACATACGAGTCGAAATTGCACGACAATTGGAGCCTGGCGCTTATGCGCCAGGGCATCCGACGCCTACCTTTTCGTCTCTTAGGAAAAGGCTATTTTTGAGCTATTTTAGTTTCATAGGTGTCAGAAATTGGTGTAAGACTTTCAAAGGCTTAGTTTTAAACTTGTTGGAAGGCATTTTGAGCGCCTAGGTGATCGAAGATGGCGCCAAGGTGCCAATCTAGCCTCAAAAACCTGATTTACATTAGGAGCAAAAAAAGGAGGATTTTCTCGATTAGTAAGCTATGAAAACTCCATATGAGTGAAATGTAGTCTCATAAATAAGAAATTGAGTATTTTGATAGGCCATCATTGGGGAAATTGTTGTCAATAATCGTTTTAAGCCATGACGCAGGTTGGACATCTCTAACCCTAACTTTCCCGTAATGCACGTAGGAAGACTTAATGACTTCTCTTGACCACATGAGGCTCCAAAAGTACAAGAAGTAACTTCTAGGCACCATAATGGGCACCAAATTTTTCTTATAATTTGAATTATCCCCTCCGATAGTGGGTTTCCCGGGTAAGACTAAATCACTGCCAACCCTGGCTTTGTGCCCCAAACAAGTGCTAAAGAGTCTTCGATGGGTTTCTTAAAAAATGAATGCTTTGGATGAACCGTAAACTATCTCGAGTCATGCAGACAAATACCCTACACTCGTGACGCCAAAAAGGGCAGAAAAAAAACCCAACTTGTGTGTTGCGCCGCTGAGGTATAGTGCATTTGTTGGAAGCATCCTCAAGGAAAATCTTCCTTGGTTACCGAAGTGACATCCCACGAAAAGTTAAAAGAAGACTTGACCAGGCCAGATATACTTGACATGATATGGTCGAGGGGGTGTCAAGCCTTTAGATATCAACTAACCACAAATAAATCCAACCTGTCCAGATTGCCTGGACATAAGTGAGGGTATAGCTAACCATGAAGAAACCAAACTAGCCCATATTGCCTGAACATAGCTGAGGGTGTGGATAGCCATTCGATGCTAGCTTACCACGAAGGAACCCAACCAAATCAAGATTTCTTTGACATGGCTGAGGGTTGGCTAACCAAGTGAAACCAGCCGTCAACAAGGTACTTTGCCAGGCCAAATGTACTAGACACGGTATGACCAAGGGCGCGGTTAGCAACCAAAACCAGCTAAACAAAAAGAAACTAAACCAATCAAGATCGCCTGGGCACCAGTAAGGGAGTGGCCAGAAGCCGAATCTAACTGACCACGAAGAAACCCAAATTGATATATTTTTTTCTTCTTCATAAACATCTATGATCACTATTATCAATTCAACAAAAATAGATATTATTTGGAACATTATTCATTTATTAAAAAAAAAAAAAAAACAATAAACAAATAAATGATACTTGATTACATAAAACCACATTTCAGAAAATCATCTCCAAGTAAAACATAAAGAATATCTACTCTACAACCTGAGCAAAATTTTAATTCCTTTAGAAGTTAGCAGGGCTAATCTGGCAATTGCAAAGCTATCAAAGATCTATCATTGCGGACAAATTGATGATTTATGGATTCCCTTAAGGGGCAACAATCTATCTCAAATTTTAAGAAAAATAAATATTTATAATTTGCATAATATTTTTCTTAATTCTAGTGCATAGCAAGTTTTCTTTTATTACATATGTAGATGCTAGCAAGTAACATTAAAATCCTGTTGTATGTAAATAGTAAAGAAACCATGGGCTTCAATTAATTACACAAAACACAATTTTATATTTTACTTCCAGAAAAATATATGATCATTAATGTAGAATCACCACAAATTGATGATTAATTGGAATGCATTACATACGCAAGGCCTTTAATTCATGGCTTCTTGGCTCAAAGACTAACCTTTCAAGCAACAAGCTAAAAGGACTCACATGATCATTTAGAACAAGAGAAAATTATAGCAATAAGCACATAAATGATTCATGATTACAATAATATTTTTGAGAGTATAGCAATGATGGAAAACGACGAAGCAATAACAATTGTCATAACTCCTTCCTTTGTTGCTGATGATGGTTCAAGGCATTCATTTTTGGCGGAAGATGGGCAAGGATTAGGGGAAGCCTCAACTATGACAATATAGATGCAGAGAAAGAGAAGAATATGAGTACTCACTTGAAACTTGGACATTATATATAATTTTGCACAAATTAGCTAGATTAGAAAGGTGAATGCAAGAGGTAAGCCTGGGGTTGGTTTTATAGCTGAAACAAGAGTCATTGAATGTGAGTTTTTTGACTTCTTAAAAACATTAATTTAAATAAATATCAACCATTAATACTAACTTAAATATATACCAGAATATTTTCTTCTTGAAACGGATATTATCTCTAAATTTCAGGGGCATTTATGAGATGATAATATAAATTTATAAAATTGATATTTTGCGTAGTGGCAAATTGCTAAGTTGGTGGTTGATTTGCTAAGTTTTTTTAAATTATCATATTTAATATAAATTTTAGAAAAAAGAAAATTAAACTTTTAGGATAAATTTTTCCTTTGTTTTTATTTTATTTGTTTGCTTTAAAGATCGCACGGAAGGCTTGACTCGGCCGTCATTGAAACAAACAGTGATGATATTTTCTCGGGTGTATATTTATCAAAGAATCATAGCATTGTTTACTTGAATAACTGCACATGCCATTTGTTTTCATTTCGCTCGACTGAGTCTTGCAATACTTATTTGAAGACTAATTTGGTTAAAGATGGGTGGGTGGCTAATTTTTTTAAGAACAACTTACATAAAATCCTTAATAATTAGTAAAATAACCCTTATTTCACCCTCAATGCATTATATAAAAATTTCATTCAAGAAAAAAATCATCTTTTCTTCTTTTTTCCGGCCATCTTTGACAAAATAAATCTCTTAAAACTATGTAAGTACCTTTCAACTTTTAAGTGATGTAAATAATATATTAAAATGAGAAGAAAAAAACATTTTAAAATATGTATTCTTTTAAAAATGTCCTACATCATGGCTATTTGTGTTGTTACTCATTGTGACAATGACTTAATCATGTATAACTCTTATATATTTTTTCCCATAGCTTTGTCAAATATTGGGATTGATTTATCTTTTGTTTCCTTGGAATAAATTTTCTCCTAGTAAATATTTTTTCTTGCATCTACGAAATCCACATCGTCTGTCTGTGCAGCCTAATATTTCACATTGATGTGATTCATAGGATACGGGACTTCTGATTAGATGCAACTAGGCATGTTCTTCTTCTCGATAAGCATTAGATAGTTCCTAAGGCTGCCTTCCTCTCGCCAAAGAAATCATAGAGTGGGCTCGTGGTTGTTTCTGAGACCCGTCGTGTTGAACACCGCTTTAAATAGAATATTAATCGAACTACCAGTGTAAATAAAGAAACTACCGATTTGACAATTGTTGATATGTTTTGTGAGAGTGATGGTGTTATTATATTATATTATCTATATTTACCAGTGTAAATAAAGATAGCTCATTCATTGACAAGGATTATGAGACTTTGTTGAATTATCAATTATTGATCCTTAATGACGAATCTTGGGGGCGTCAGTGGGACGGCATGTGAATTCATTGAAATGGATTATTTCCTTATGTTTGTTCAACCGAGATGTAGGTTGCTGACTTTGCTCGGCGTTCCGGGGGGGTTGGCTTGAATGCTAATCTGTCCATTCCAGCCTGATTAGTTCGAACTCCTACCTTTATTTAGTCTTTCTTTTGACTCAACTAGCCTTCATTCTTGTTACGGAAATTAGGTAAATGGGGCCGCTTGGTCTCCGGGCGGCAAACACTCCTTTGTTGTACTTATTTTCCTTTTGAATCGTTGGATCTCCCCAAGATTCATGTTGGCACATTTTTTATGTGTAATCTATAAGTTAAACATAAAGAATATATACTGCACATCTTGAAGAGAAATTTATTTCCTTTAGAGGTTAGCAACGCTAATCGTACGATTGCAAAGCTGGTGATCTTTCATTGCTGATAAATGCCACTATATGGATCCCCATACGAGGCAAAAATCTCTCTCAAATTTTCAGGAAAGTATAAGTTGCATCATATCTTTCTTAATTCTCGTATATTTTTCTTAATTCTCCTGTAGCTAGCTTTCTTTTATATATATATATATATATATATATATAGAGAGAGAGAGAGAGAGATGCTTGAAAGTAACCTTAAAATCCTGCTGTATAGATATTAAAGAAACCATGGGCTTCAATGAAATACACAAAACACAATTATTTTTTGCTTTCACAAACATAGATAATCATTAATAAAGATTCAAAACAAACTAGTGATTGATTGGAATACATTGCATATGCAAGGTCCTTGTTGTGAGATATGTACTTCCTGACATAGAAATGAGACGAAAAAGGAACACAAGCAAACACAGATCGTTTACGTGGTTCGATCTAACTGGATCTACGTCCACGGAAGTGAATCAATCAAATAGTTCACTAAGGCAAAAAAAATAGAGAATACATAGCTTATACATAGAGATGAGCCCTCATCTTCCTTCTACG
>JXCR01083119.1:65100-80031 GCA_002079205.1 Phalaenopsis hybrid cultivar
CTCACTTGAAACTTGGACATTATATATAATTTTGCACAAATTAGCTAGATTAAAAAGGTGAATGCAAGAGGTAAGCCTGGGGTTGGTTTTATAGCTGAAACAAGAGTCATTGAATGTGAGTTTTTTTGACTTCTTAAAAACATTAATTTAAATAAATATCAACCATTAATACTAACTTAAATATATACCAGCCACAAGTGTTAATAAAATAATTGTTATGATAATATCACTTAATCAAATAAAAATTTGCTCACAACCACAAATAGTAAAATAAATATCAACCACGGTTTTAAATAAGATAATTCTTCATATGAGATTACTTAATTAAATACAAATACGTTGTCAACCATAAATATTAACTTGAATAAATACCAACCACAAGTGTAAATAAAATAATTGTTCAAATAAGATCATTTAATCAAATAAAAATATGGTAGAGTACTTAGTCAAATATAAATATGATAGAGTATATAAGTATCTTTCTCTCTAGACGAAGAAGTAACTTGGGTTGCAAATGAGAGAGAGTCAACCTAAAGCTATTGTCGGCTTGTGCTTGAACTTGACTAGTTAATCGAGCTCAAATTTAATAGAATGACGAGTAGAATTAAAAATAATGAGAAATTTAAAAAGAAATATGTTGATATAAAATGTAAAATATAATTTTTATAAGCTTTAATAATTTAAAGATTTAAAACTTGAATTTTAATATATTTTGAATATATTTTATATTAATGTTTACTTAAATGTGTCGGCTCATTAGCTAATGCGTTGAGTCTATGCTAGCTTGAGCTTGACTTGTTGGCTCATCGAGTCCAACTCATGAGCTATACTTGTCAAGCCAAACATGAGGTAACTCATAGTTTTGCTCGGCTCAATTACACCGCTAGGCCATAGAAACGGGCGTTAACGATGTGGATCGCATCAAACTATCTGCAAAAGGGAGTGGTTTGATTCGCACACGTATAGACGAGAGGCAAAATATTTTCTCCTTGAAATGGATCTTATCTCTAAATTTCAGGGGCATTTATGAGATGATAATATAAATTTATAAAATTGACATTTTGCGTAGCGGCAAATTGCTAAGTTGGTGGTTGATTTGCCAAGTTTTTTTAAATTATCATATTTAATATAAATTTTAGAAAAAAGAANCTTGAAAGTAACCGTAAAACCATGTTGTGTAAATATTAAAGCAACCATGGGCTTCAATGAAATACACAAAACACAGTCTATTTTTTGCTTTCACAAACATAAATAATCATTAATAAAGATTCAAAACAAACTAATGATTGATTGGAATACATTGCATATGCAAGGTCCTCTTGGATGAAAGACTAACCTCTCAACCAACAAGCTAAATGTACTTGCATGATCATTTAGAACAATAGCTAAGTGTAATACAAATGAACAATAAGCTATAAATGATACTTGATTACAATAATATTTTCAAGAGTATAACAATGGCATAATATGACGAAGCTATAATAATTGCCAAAACTCCTTCCTTTGTTGCTAATAAAGGTTCAAAGCATTCATTTTTGTTGAAGATGTTGCAAGAATTAAGGGGAGCCACAACCATGATAATAAAGAAACAGAGAAAAAGAAGAATTGTGTCCACTTAAAATTTGGGCATTATATATAATTTTGCCCAAATTAGCTAGATTAGGAAGGTGAACACAAGAGGTAAGCTCGGGGATGGTTTTATTGCTGAAACATGACTCATTTAATGTGAATTAATTGATTTCTTTTGAACATTAATTTGAATAAATGTCAAATAGTGGTGGCAATAAAATAAATGTTCTCATAAGACAGTCTAATAAAAAAAAATATGGTAAAGCATATAAGCATCTTTCTCCCCACAAGAAAAAGTAGGTAGGGGTGCAAAGGGGTTGAGCCAAGCTCAGGTCACTCTCGACATGTGTTTGAGCTTGTTTAGTTAGTTGAGTTTGAGTTTGAAGTCGAGCTTAAATTTTTGTGTTGGACATAGCCTGTTTATTATGAAAGAGGAAATAATAACATTATTTAAAGCTAACGTTATAAAAAATGATAAATAGGACAAGTAATTACGAAAAAATTGATAAGAAATCACTTGATAAAAAATATAAAATTAAATTTTTTTTAACATTTTAAATAATTCGAAGATAAAAAGTTGTATTTTAATATATTTTGAATATATTTTACTTTAATAATTTTTTTAAAAGAGCTAGATACGAGCTAATGCGTCGAGTTTGAGATGACTTGAACTTAACTTGTTAGCTCATCGAGCCCAACTCACAAACCATTTGTCAAGACAAGCATCAGCTGACTCAAAGTTGGCTCGGCTACATTACACTTAAAAGTGGAGAAAATTTTACTTTCATAACGCAGAAGAAAAATAATCAGCCGTCATTCAAACTATGGACTGATGTTTTATTGGGTGTATTTTGATCAAAGAAAGAAAGAGGTGATATAAAATAAAGGTTATAATACTTTACACATGCCATTTGCATTGATTGCTAGTGATTTCATGTAACGGATTATATTTAAAATGTTCACATTTTCTTATGATGATCACTTGACTATTAAACTATCTTTTAACTTTGACATAATATAAATAGCATACTAAAATGGAAAAATAATCTATTAAAATATAAATTTAATATTATAAAATTAATAAATTTGTCATCTTACATTATGGTTCCTTGTGATGTCCTCATTGTGATAACAACTTAATCACGTATGCTAGTAAATATTTTTTTCCCATAACTTTTGTAAATTTTGTCATCTTACATTAATTTCCTTGGAATATTTTTCTCTCTAGTAAATATTTTCTTTCATCGTTTGTCCATCTGTGTAACCTAACAATGTCATATTGATATGACGTAGAGGATAGGAACCTCCTGATTAAATGTGATTAGATGTCATCATTTGTGGACAAATTAACGATCTAGTGCAACAAATTCTCTTAATTCTAGTGCTACAAGTTTTCTTAACTCTCAGATTTTAAGAAAAATAATTACTTTCTTAATTCTAGTGCAACAAGTTTTCTTCTACACATATATAGATGCTAGCAAGTAACATTAAAATCCTGTTGTATGTAAATAGTAAAGCAACCATGGGCTTCAATTAATTACACAAAACACAATTTTATATTTTGCTTCCAGAAAAATATATGATCATTAATGTAGAATCACCACAAATTGATGATTAATTGGAATGCATTACATACGCAAGGCCTTTAATTCATGGCTTCTTGCCTCAAAGACTAACCTTTCAAGCAACAAGCTAAAAGGACTCACATGATCATTTAGAACAAGAGAAAAGCATAGCAATAAGCACATAAATGATTCATGATTACAATAATATTTTTGAAAGTATAGAAATGATGGAAAACGACGAAGCAATAACAATTGCCATAACTCCTTCCTTTGTTGCTGATGATGGTTCAAGACATTCATTTTTGGCGGAAGCGGGGCAAGGATTAGGGGAAGCCTCAGCTATGACAATATAGATGAAGAGAAAGAGAAGAAGATGAGTACTCACTTGAAACTTGGACATTATATATAATTTTGCACAAATTAGCTAGATTAAAAAGGTGAATGCAAGAGGTAAGCCTGGGGTTGGTTTTATAGCTGAAACAAGAGTCATTGAATGTGAGTTTTTTTGACTTCTTAAAAACATTAATTTAAATAAATATCAACCATTAATACTAACTTAAATATATACCAGCCACAAGTGTTAATAAAATAATTGTTATGATAATATCACTTAATCAAATAAAAATTTGCTCACAACCACAAATAGTAAAATAAATATCAACCACGGTTTTAAATAAGATAATTCTTCATATGAGATTACTTAATTAAATACAAATATGTTGTCAACCATAAATATTAACTTGAATAAATACCAACCACAGGTGTAAATAAAATAATTGTTCAAATAAGATCATTTAATCAAATAAAAATATGGTAGAGTACTTAATCAAATAAAAATATGATAGAGTATATAAGTATCTTTCACTTCAGACAAATGAGGCAGAGTCAACCTAAAGCTATTGTCGGCTTGTGCTTGAACTTGCTAGTTAATCAAGTTGGAGTTTGAGCTCAAACTTCAATTTAATAGAATGACAAATAGAATTAATAAGAATGACAAATTTAATAAGAAATATGTTGATATAAAATGTACAATATAATTTTTTATATATTTTAATAATTTAAAGATAAAAAAAAAACTTGAATTTTAATATGTTTTGAATATATTTTATATTAATGTTTACTTAAATGTGTCGGCTCACTAGCTAATGCATCGAGTCTGGGCTAGCTTGAGCTTGGCTTGTCAGCTCATCGAGTCCAACTCAGGAGCTACTTGTCAAGCCAAACATGAGCTAACTCATAGTTTTGCTCGGCTCAATTACACCGCTAGGCCATAGAAACAGACGATAACGATGTAGATAGCATCAAATTGTCTGCAAAACGGCATGGCGTGATCCGCACACGTCTAGTTAAGAGGCATAATATTTTCTCCTAGAAACGGATCTAATCTCTAAATTACACCGGCATTTATGAGAAGATAATATAAATTTATAAAATTGACATTTTGGGTAGCGGCAAGTTGCTAAGTTGGTGGTTGATTTGCCAAGTTTTTTTAAATTATCATATTTAATATAAATTATAGAAAAAAAACAATAGAACTTTTAGGATAAAATTTTCCTTTGTTTTTAATTTATTTGTTTGCTTTAAAGATCGCACGGTAGGCTTGACTCGGTCGTCATTGAAACAGATAGTGATGATATTTTCTCGGGTGTATATTTATCAAAGAATCATAGCATTGTTTACTTGAATAAAAAAAAAGGTTACAATAGCTGCACATGCCATTTGTTTTCATTTCACTCGACTGAGTCTTGCAATACTTATTTGAAGACTAATTTGGTTAAAGATGGGTGGGTGGCTAATTTTTTTAAGAACAACTTACATAAAATCCTTAATAATTAGTAAAATAACCCTTATTTCACCCTCAATGCATTATATAAAAATTTCATTCAAGAAAAAATTCATCTTTTCTTCTTTTTTCTGGCCATCTTTGACAAAATAAATCTCTTAAAACTATGAAAGTACCTTTCAACTTTTAAGTGATGTAAATAATATATTAAAATGAGAAGAAAAAACATTTTAAAATATATATTCTTTTAAAAATGTCCTATTGTGTTGTTACTTATTGTGACAATGACTTAATCATGTATAACTCTTATATATTTTTTCCTATAGCACTTTTAAATATTGGGATTGATTTATCTTTTGTTTCCTTGGAATAAATTTTCTCCAAGTAAATATTTTTTCTTGCATCTACGAAATTCACATCGTCTGTCTGTGCAGACTAATATTGTCACATTGAAGNGTCGTTAATTTAACGAACGGGCTGAGCACGAGTTTCTTAACGAGTCAAATACGAGCTGTTTGTGACCAATGAGTCATTCTGACAACCCAACTTGGGATATACCATGCATGAAACTCATTTAAAATCCGGCCCGAAAGCCATGCAAGAAAGTAAAAAAATATGAATTTTGAATTCCTGAATGTTTTAATCTTAAAATTTTTATTAACTGAAATATTTTGTTAGGATTTTGTAGCAAATTTAAAATTTTAGATCCTAAATAGCCTATATTGCATTTGTGATTCTCAGACGTACCGCAGAAAGAAAAAAATGAAGTTTCTTTCAAGCATTTAAACAAGCAATAAAGTCAGAAAACAAGCCAATATGAGGTTATTGTCCCTCGATACCTAATTTGAGGAGCTATTAGCTGTAGAACGAGACTATGTTATTGAGCTGAAGATGAATCATTATGATAGATAGATCATTCATTGACCAATGTNATTTCTTTCAAGCATTTAAACAAGCAATAAAGTCAGAAAACAAGCCAATATGAGGTTATTCTCCCTCGATACCTAATCTGAGGAGCTATTATCTGTAGAACGAGACTATGTTATTGAGCTGAAGATGAATCATTATGATAGATAGATCATTCATTGACCAATGTTATGAGACTTTATTGAATTATCAAGTCTTGGTCTCTAATGAGGAATCTTGGGGGCATCAGTGTAAATCATGTGAATTCAATGAAATAGATTCTTTCCTCATGTTTGATAAACTGAGATGTAAGTTGATGCCTTTGCTCGACGTTCCGATGGGGGTTGGCTTGAATGCTAATCTGTCTATTCTAGTCTGATTTGTTCGAACTCCTATCTTTATATAGTCTTTCTTTTGACTCAACTTGCTTTCATCCTTGTCACGGAAATTAGGTAAATGGGGCCTCTTGGTCTCCAGGAAGCCGACTCTCCTTGGTTGTCTTTTTTTTCCTCTTGAATTGTTGGATCTCTCCGAGATTCATATTGGCACATTCTTGATGTATAATCTATAGGTTAAACAAAAAGAATATCTACTCCACATCTTAAGCAGAAGTTTATTTCTTTTAGAGGCTTGCAAGGCTAATGACACTTTATGAATCCCCATAAGAGGCAAAAATATCTCTCAAATTTTCAGGAAAGTATAAANGCACATGGTAATCGACTCAACATGTCTAGAGCTCTCAGTCAGTAATCTGTGAATTGTGTTGTCCACGTGGAACCTCGGTAGCCCAAAGGTTAAAAGATGGAAACTCTAATCCTATAATCTACAAGGTGGAACTCAAGAGATGGGAATCGCACTCGCTAGANACACATGGTAATCGACTCAACATGTCTAGAGCTCTCAGTCAGCAATCTGTGAATTGTGTTGTCCACGTGGAACCTCGGTAGCCCAAATGTTAAAAGATGGAAACTCTAATCCTATAATCTACAAGGTGGAACTCAAGAGATGGGAATCGCACTCGCTAGACAAATGGCGGAGTTGCCTCGAAAAAGAAAGGAAATAAAGGTCTAGCTACAAAAATGTAAGCACTCTCCACAAAGGCCTACACCCCGTCTGGGTCGAGACGACATCTAACATCTTAATCGCACTGGACAACTACTTATCAAGAAATCGATGTTGGGTCGGTCGGGTTGGAGAAGCTTGGGGCTTTCTCCCCGGGACATGTAAATATGATTGTAGTTATCAACCATAGTTCTAAGCACCCGGGCTTTATTATATGACTTTGGATTAGGGGTGTAAACGAGCCGAATACGAGCCAGCTCAGCTCGTGTTCGGCTCGTTTATATTTCCAGCTCAAAAAGTGTGTTCCTGTTCTGCTCGTTTGCTTAGCAAGCCGAACGCGAGCCGTTCAATAACAACCCTAATCACGTAGCCATAAAATGTTAAGGATTGTAGCAAGATTTAAAAATTATTGTTTATATTAAAACATAATTTCAATCTACTTTAATAAATTTTCTTTTATTTTCTTAATTAATATTTTTAATTGATTATAAATCTTTGTAGCCTTTTAGTCAATTAAATTTNTGCTTGAAAGTAACCTTAAAATCATGTTGTGTAAATATTAAAGCAACCATGGGCTTCAATGAAATACACAAAACGCAATCTATTTTTTGCTTTCACAAACATATATGATCATTAATATAGATTTAAAACAAACTAGTGATTGATTGGAATACACTGCATATGCAAGGCCTTTTACTCATGACCTCTTGGCTGAAAGATTAACCTCTCAACCAACAAGCTAAAGGGACTCGCATGATCATTTAGAAAAAATAGTTAAGTGTAGTAAAAATGAACAATATGCATATAAATGATGTTGTTTTGATCCTCAATTATTGAAATGAACAATAGTTATGACATCCGTTTGGTCTGCGAAACCAATGTATTGACCGACAAGTTCCCTTATTTAATATAAGGAATTNGAACACAATCTATTTTTTGCTTTCTCCAACATATATCATCATTAATATAGTTTCAAAACAAACTAGTGATTGATTGGAATACACTGCATATGCAAGGCCTTTAACTCATGACCTCTTGGCTGAAAGATTAACCTCTCAACCAACAAGCTAATGGGACTCGCATGATCATTTAGAAAAAATAGTTAAGTGTAATAAAAATGTACAATATGCATATAAATGATGTTGTTTTGATCCTCAATTATTGAAATAAGGTAAAAGGGCACTTTTGTAATGTGGTACCTGTCGGCACTATTTTTGGTGTGGGGTTTGCCCGTAAGAAGCTGTCGATCATCGGAATTGAAATCCCGTTGNCTAACCTCTCAACCAACACGCTAAAGGGACTCGCATGATCATTTAGAAAAAAAAATAGTTATGTGTAATAAAAATGAACAATAAGCATATAAATGATAATTGAATACAATAATATTTTCGAAAGTAAAACAATGACATAATATGACGAAGCTATAATATTTGACAGAACTCCTTTCTTTGTTGCTGATGAATGTTCAAACCATTCATTTTTTTTTAAGATGTTGCAAGAATTAAGGAGAGCCACAACCATGACAATAAAGAAAACGAGAAGAGAAAAAGAAGAAGAGTGTTCACTTAAAATTTAAGCATTTTTTATAATCTTGCCCAAATTAGCTAGATTAGGAAGGTGAACACAAGAGGTAAGCTCATGGTTGGTTTTATTGCTGAATGTTTTGAGATATGTACTTCCTGTCATAGAAATGAAACGCAAAGAACACAACCAAACACAGATCGTTTACGTGGTTTGATCCAACTGGATATACGTCCACGGGAGGAAATCAATCAAATAGTTCACTAAGGCAAAAGAAATGGAGAATTCATAGCTTATACATAGAGATGAGCCATCATCTTCCTTCTATGACCTCCGTCTCAAGAGACACCTTGATACAAGGCCTCAAGATGTTCTCCTCCTCTCTAGCTCTCTAGTTATTCTCTCCTCCTTTGTGGTAGCTTAAGATCTCTTCCCTTGCTCTCATAAGTCTCACACCCTCTCTCTTTATAGAAGCAAGAGAGTGGTAGGTGGGAGGTAGGTGAGCGATAGGTGAGATGTGGTAGGTGAGCGGAACCACATTACAAAAGTGCTCTTTTACCTTAGTTCAATAATTTGTGGTGAAAATAACAATTCTCCACATTGACAGTCAATTGAGAAGCTTTGATGTAAAGATTCCCTCCACCTGGCCCCTGAGGGGCCCTCAGCCCTTGCTTGAGTTTGTTAAGTTCAAAAAGTACNATGCTCTCATAAGCCTCACACCCTCTCTATTTATAGAAGCAAGAGAGTGGTAGGTGGGAGGTAGATGAGCGATAGGTGAGATGTGGTAGGTGAGCGGAACCACATTACAAAAGTGCCCTTTTACCTTAGTTCAATAATTTGTGGTGAAAATAACAATTCTCCACATTGACCCTCAATTGAGAAGCTTCGATGTAAAGATTCCCTCCACCTGGCCCCTGAGGGGCCGCTTGAGTTTGTTAAGTTCAAAAAGTACATGGACTTAGTAATCACGGCTCTTTCGATAAGAGAGTACATCCCCCTTTTCCTGACTCCTTATATGACAACACGAGGGCCTTTTATTACTCTGATGCAACCATTCTTTGCCTTGAATGAGCATCCGCTTGACTCCAGCTTACGTAAAGAAATTAGATTTATTTTGAGCTCTGATACGTACCTGACAATTTTCAGTACTCGGTGAACTCCACCAAACATCATTATCCTGATTAATCCACTTCCAACAACCCTGTGAGCTTTATTGTCTACCAGTAAAACGAACCCATCATTTTCCTGTTGCAGTGTCTCGAGCCAGTCTTTGTGAGGACACATGTGGAAAGAACACCCTGAGTAGAGGATCCACTTCTTACTAGATTCAGGTTCTATGATCACCAGGGCCTCAGCAGAATCATAATCATCAAAGGCTACGCTTGCTTCTCTGATTCTTCTGGTCTTCTTAGTACTTATTCTTTATGTCTAGGGAGTTTCTCTTGAAATGACATTCCTTGTGGCAATGATAACACTTAAAAGATCCCCTTGATGACTGATTTACTCCATCCTTGGTGGACCTTGATCTGTACTGACCATTTCTTGAATCTTTTCTGTTCGATCTTCTTCTGACAATAAGACTGTCTCCACTGACTTCCTTGTCCCTGTCATGCTTCCTCTGAAGCTCTTTGGCTCTAATTAGAGATTGAACCTCGTCTAGAGTAATAGTCTGCACCATTTCATAGAGCATCACATCCTTGAAATGCTCGTAGCTCTTAGGAATAAAGTTTAGCAACAGTAGTGTCTTGTCCTCGTTGTCCATCTTTACGTCGATATTCTTGAGGTCGTCAATGATCTTATTGAACTCGTCGATCTGCTTTGAGACGAATTTGTCTTCATGCATTTTGAAGAAGTGTAGGTGCTGCTTCAGAAAAAGTCTATTAGCCCGAGACTTTGTCAGGTAGAGTACCTCGAGTTTGGCCTAAAGTGCTTGAGTCGTTGTCTCCCTCGACACCTCCCTCAAAAATTTGTCGCCCAACCTCAGGATTATCAAACGGTGAGCCTTATCCAGTATGCTGATCTTCTTCTTCTTCTCAGTCATGTCGGCCGGCAATGTCGCCGACTCTTGCACGGCTTCTGCAACACCCTCCTGAACCAATAGAGCTCTCATCTTTACTCTCCATAGGCGAAGTCGTTCTTTCCGTTGACTTTCTCAATGTCAAATTTGACAGAACTCATTGTCGTGGTTAAGATTTATTCCAATGAATTCCACCTGCTGCCCTTCTAAAAACTAGGTTGAAATCACCAAAATGTTGTACTATTGTATAACAACCAAAACTTTTTAGCCTAAACCTGCCTTTTAACGCCTTGCTGTCCAAGAAACTCTCACCAAATTTATTACCTTCTCCGCGTGAACTCTACTGCCTTCGCCAACATAACGGAGAGCTCCGATCCCTTTTACAGAGATCACACCTATTCACCGGAGAAAACTTCTTGTTATGTGCTCGCGCCTCCTTCCCGCAGGCACTCCTCTGTGTCCAGCGGAACAAATCAGGAATTCCTTCTCTGCCTCTCGCACGAGAATAACTGCCTCTCCAGAGCCATCTTGCCTCGCCAAACTGCTCTGGTCCTACTTTGCGAACTCCCGAACAGGGAACTCCCTGAACCCTTCTCTGTGCGATCTCCGCCTCTTCTCACGAGCCGAGCTGCTCGCAAGACCGAACTCCTGATCCGAAATCCTCTGCTGACAGCTCTGTCGCAAATTTTTGGTTCTCGCTCGAGGACTGTTCCTCCTCCGTCTCGCCGAACCGCACAACCTGCGGTGCGAATCCAGTCGATCAAAGCTTTCACTGATCATCGAATCTGTCGCGATTCAGCTGCCTGCAACGCAATCCGCATGCTCCTCTGTTAAAGGATGTCGAACTCTTCTTTTTCTTCGCTGGTCGCGAACATCTTTATGCGGACACCTCTAGCCAAGAAGTATATATCTTCCCACAGACGACGCCAATTGTTGTGAGATATGTACATCCTAACATAGAAATGAAACACAAAGAACACAAACAAACATGGATCGTTTATGTGGTTTGATCAAACTATATCTACGTCCACAAAAGTGAATCAATTAAATAGTTCACTAAGGCAAAAGAAATAGAGAATACATAGCATCTACATAGAGATGAACCCTCATCTTCCTTCTATGGCCTCCCTCTCAAGCAACACCTTGATACAAGGCCTCAAGATGGTCTCCTCCTCTCTTGCTCTTTAGCTTTCCTTTCCTCCTTTGTAGTAGCTTAAGATCTCTTCTCTTGCTCTCCTAAGCCTCACACCCTCTCTATTTATAGAAGCAAGAGAGTGGTGGGTGGGAGGTAGGTGAGCGGTATGTGAGATGTGGTAGGTGAGTGGTACCACATTACAAAAATGTCATTTTATCTTTGTTCAATAATTGAGGGTCAAAATAACACTGAAACATGACTCATTTAATGTGAATTAATTGATTTCTTTTGAACATTAATTTGAATAAATGTCAAATAGTGGTGGCAATAAAATAAAAGTTTTCATAAGACAGTTTAATAAAAAAAAATATGGTAATGCATATAAGCATCTTTCTCCCAACAAGAAAAAGTAGGTAGGGGTGCAAAGGAGTTGAGCCAAGCTCGGGTCACTCTCGTCTTGCGTTTGAGCTTGATTAGTTAGTCGAGTTTGAGTTTAAAGTCGAGCTTAAATTTTTGTGTTGGAGATGGCATGTTTATTATGAAACAGGAAATAATAACATTATTTAAAGCTAAAGTTATAAAAAAATGATAAATAGGACAAGTAATTACGAAAAAATTGACAAAAAATCACTTAATAAAAAATATAGAATTAAAATTTTTTTAACATTTTAAATAATTCGAAGATGAAAACTTGTATTTTAATATATTTTGAATATATTTTACATTAATATTTTTTTTAAAAGAGCCAGATACGAGCTAATGCGTGGAGTTTGAGATGACTTGAGCTTAACTTGTTAGCTCATTGAGCCCAACTCACAAACCATTTATCAAGCCAAGCATTAGCTAACTCAAAGTTGGCTCGACTACATTACACACTTAAAAGTGGAGAAAAATTTACTTTCATTATGCAGAAGAAAAATAATCAGTCGCATTCAAACTATGGACTGATGCTTACACATGCCATTTGCATTGATTGCTAGTGATTTCATGTAACAGATTATATTTAAAATGTTCACATTTTCTTATGATAATCACTTGACTATTAAACTATCTTTTAACTTTTACATAATATAAATAACATACTAAAATGGAAAAATAATCTATTAAACTATAAATTTAATATTAAAAAATTAATAAATTTGTCATCTTACATTATGGTTCCTTGTGATGTCCTCATTGTGATGACAACTTAATCACGTATGCTAGTAAATATTTTTTCCCCATAACTCTTATAAATTTTGGGAATGCTTTATCTTAAATTTCCTTGGAATATTTTTCTCTCTAGTAAATATTTTCTTTTATCGTTTGTCCATCTGTAAAACCTAGCAATGTCATTTTGATATGACTTAGAGGATAGAAGACTCCTGATTAAATGTGATTAGATGTCATATCGTTCATTTAGTCTTTCTTTTGACTTGGCTAGAATTCATCCTTGTTATGGAAATTAAGTAAATTGGGTATCGTAGCCTCATGTTAGTGAGCCCTCCTTTGTTATACTTCCTTCCTTCTGAACCGTTGGATCTCTCCAAGATTCATGTTGGCAAATTCTTGATGCTAATGCCAATAGTTCCTGAATGTCCCTATTGAATTCAAGACAATGAAGAGGGACCAAAATCATCACCACAAAAGAGAAGTGAAGGCTGAGAGCAAGAAAGAAACAAAGAATACATTTCAAAAAAAAAAAAAAAGCCTTAAACAAATAGACAAAAGACCGATGATGAGGAGCATAAGAAGGTTCAAATCTTAAAGTTTGAATAATATATGGTAAAATTTAATACTTAGTACCTAATGACTTGTCTTAAACTAAAGTACTATCTTATTATGGGAAAATGTACTTAACTAATACACCAAAATAATGTGTTTTTTTAAGTATATATTTTATGCTTATTTTTGTGATATTGCACTTTAAAGAATCATATTTTTATGTTTTTGTTGCATGTATATCAATTTTAGGCATTTGGAGCAAAAGTAGCAAAAATGAGGAAAATTGGAGCCAAAATAGCGACATTTGTGATTCTGGCTCCTGAAGCTCCAAAACTGGCGTATGAATTGCTACTTTAAAAAGAGTTCACGTCTAAAGCACCAAACTTGGCGCCTGAAGCACCATCATACAGAGAGGCGGCGCTTGAATTCCCAGAATTGGCTTATGAAACGCCATAACCAAAAACAACGCGGACTTAAGTAACTTTACGCCTCAAGCACCAGAATTAGCGCCTGAGTCGCTAGAGATGACACTTGATGAATTAAGGTGGTTCATGACAAATTTTGTGCCGACTTTGAAGGCTCCAAATGTTTCAAATGCCCCATAAAGTGATTCAATGCATCTAGACACTTTGGAAGACTCTATAATGAAAGGATATTTCTCTTGAAAGAATGAACATTTCTTTTGGGATTCAAAAGGTGTGACTTTTGGAAAGAATTTAAAAAGAAATTTTGAATTCTTTTTGAAGGGAGGCGACCACTAATAAAAAGAAAGGGAGTCTAGGGTCGAAGTGGGTGTGGCGTGAGGTAGAGAGTTCAATGGAGAAGAGAGAGGGCGAGTAAGAGAGAGAGTGAAGTACTTGAAGATTTTTTTTCAAGGGTTGTAAGAGAAGAGAGAAAGTGAGAGAATTATTCTTCTTTACATTTACAAGAGAGAATTGAGAGTGCTTGTAAAGAAGGAAAATGCTTAAAGAGAACTTCTAGGGATTTGCTTGGGAATGATTCTGAGATAACTTGTGTCTTTTATTTCTATATTTTGTAAACTTGTTTTTATATTCGAAATTCGTGTTTTGTTGTTTCCTTATCATGAATTCTAAGTAGTCTTTTATATCCTTCTTCATACTCTAACATATGATTTTGTGAAAAATTGATTTTGTTTTATACAGTTTTAAATATAAATAATTTGTGATGATTTAAAATCCAATCTTCATTTAATTTTCGATCTGACCAATTGAAATGTTAAAATATATTGAGACACAGATGATCCGAAAGGGCTATGATTTTTACAATATGGTGAGAGTCACATTCAATTCCATGGGTGTGAATGTTATCAATGGGGTTGAGTGCAAATAAATAGGGAAATATACTTTGTTGAATGCAGAATTAGAGATTTTAAAGTGACAGATTAAAATTCTCACTTTGTTCCAGTTTATTGGTAACTAATGTGAGATTGTTAGCCCTCATGCGAAGGAGAAGTGAGAGCTCTGGAGTTAGAGTCAGTATCTTCTCAACCTAACCACTGGGACCAAACTCTAGATTAATCAATGCTCTTTATGCACTTGAAAGACAGTAAAAAATATGATTACTCTTATTTGGCACAATACAAATATATATATATATATATATATATATATATATATATATATATATATATATATATATATATCTCTCT
>JXCR01083119.1:80339-123848 GCA_002079205.1 Phalaenopsis hybrid cultivar
TATATATATATATATATATATATATATATATATATATATATATATATATATGATTTTAATTTATTCACTATTCATATAGTCATTGTAAAGGAGAATGATATTTTCCTAAATTTGAGTTCTTCGTCACAGAAACTTTATTTAATTTATAGAAGTTTGCTTTTGAAGTTTAAAAAATAGTTTAGTTAACTTAGTTCTTTTAACTGCATTTTATTTAGCATACACTCAATTACTTTAGATTTCTATTTTTTACTTAAGTTTTGAAGTTTGAATTGTGTTTTACACTGTAGTCATAAGAATTTAGTCATAAGCATTTCCAGCTTCCTGTGGAATCGATACTTATGACTTCATTAGAGCCATTTATTACTTGAGCAATAAGTATACTTACATTATTATTACAGGTTTGACAGTTTAAAGATTTTAAAAGGTAAAATTATTTTTACTAGAGCTATTTTTATATGGATTGAATTGCATATATTTTATTAGTATTACCGTGTGTTTTTTATAATATTGAAAAGTACTTACAAATACAACACACAACAAACTCCCGCATCATTAACTATAGGGGTTTTGCTTTTGCATGACACCTCGAACCTCTGATCTTAAAGTGCTTGCAAAATAAGAGTGAAATCTTTGAGTAGTGTCTATTATCTATATCTCATCTGTCTTCTAAAAATTTATCCAGAAAACTTAACACACTATTAAGCTGTTGACGAGATTCTAATATGCTTTCTAAATTTTTTGCGGGAAACAACTAGCATTTTTTATACTTAAACGCTCATAAGTAATCTATGATATTGTGTTGCATAAATAGAAGAGCATGCTTGTCATTCAAGGAAATACACATAAAATACATATTTTTCCTCTAAATTCCAAGAAATACGCATATATGGTCACTATTATAGATTCAACACAAATAGGAGATTATTTGGAACAATATTTAAGTATAACAAAAAAAATAACAATAAACAAAAAAATGATACTTGATTACATAAAATCATACTTCAAATAATTATTGTATACGTTGAAGCAGAAGTTGATTGCCTTTAGAGGTTAGTAGGGCTAATCATGCAATTGCAAAGGTGGCGAGGATCTATCATTGTGGACAAATTAACGATCCCCCTTAAGGGGCAAGAACATCTCTCAGATTTTAAGAAAAATAATTACTTTCTTTATTCGAGTGCATAGCAAGTTTTCTTCTAGACATATATAGATGCTAGCATGTAGCATTAAAATCCTGTTGTATGTAAATAGTAAAGCAACCATGGGCTTCAATTAATTACACAAAACACAATTTTATATTTTGCTTCCAGAAAAATATATGATCATTAATGTAGAATCAGCACAAATTGATGATTAATTGGAATCCATTACATACGCAAGGCCTTTAATTCATGGCTTCTTGGCTCAAAGACTAACCATTCCAGCAACAAGCTAAAAGGACTCACATGATCATTTAGAACAAGAGAAAAGTATAGCAATAAGCACATAAATGATTCATGATTACAATAATATTTTTGAAAGTATACAAATGATGGAAAACGACGAAGCAATAACAATTGCCATAACTCCTTCCTTTGTTGCTGATGATGGTTCAAGACANCTGAAAGACTAACCTCTCAACCAACAAGCTAAAGGGACTCGCATCATCATTTAGAAAAAAAATAGTTAACTGTAATAAAAATGAACAATAAGCATATAAATGATAATTGATTACAATAATATTTTCGAAAGTAAAACAATGACATAATATGACGAAGCTATAATAATTGTCAGAACTCCTTCCTTTGTTGCTGATGAATGTTCAAACCATTCATTTTTTTTGAAGATGTTGCAAGAATTAAGGAGAGCCACAACCATGACAATAAAGAAACCGAGAAGAGAAAAAGAAGAAGAGTGTTCACTTAAAATTTAAGCATTTTTTTATAATCTTGCCCAAATTAGCTAGACTAGGAAGGTGAACACAAGAGGTAAGCTCATGGTTAGTTTTATTGCTGAATGTTATGAGATATGTACTTCCTGGCATAGAAATGAAACGCAAAGAACACAACCAAACACAGATCGTTTACGTGGTTTGATCCAACTGGATCTACGTCCACGGGAGGAAATCAATCAAATAGTTCACTAAGGCAAAAGAAATGGAGAATTCATAGCTTATACATAGAGATGAGCCATCATCTTCCTTCTATGACCTCCGTCTCAAGAAACACCTTGATACAAGGCCTCAAGATGTTCTCCTCCTCTCTAGCTCTCTAGTTATTCTCTCCTCCTTTGTGGTAGCTTAAGATCTCTTCCCTTGCTCTCATAAGCCTCACACCCTCTCTATTTATAGAAGCAAGAGAGTGGTAGGTGGGAGGTAGATGAGCGATAGGTGAGATGTGGTAGGTGAGCGGAACCACATTACAAAAGTGCCCTTTTACCTTAGTTCAATAATTTGTGGTGAAAATAACAATTCTCCACATTGACCCTCAATTGAGAAGCTTCGATGTAAAGATTCCCTCCACCTGGCCCCTGAGGGGCCGCTTGAGTTTGTTAAGTTCAAAAAGTACATGGACTTAGTAATCACGGCTCTTTCGATAAGAGAGTACATCCCCCTTTTCCTGACTCCTTATATGACAACACGAGGGCCTTTTATTACTCTGATGCAGCCATTCTTTGCCTTGAATGAGCATTCGCTTGACTCCAGCGTACGTAAAGAAATCAGATTTATTTTGAGCTCTGGTACGTACCTGACAATTTCAGTACTCGTTGAACTCCACCAAACATCATTATCCTGATTAATCCACTTCCAACAACCCTGTGAGCTTTATTGTCTACCAGTAAAACGAACCCATCATTTTCCTATTGCAGTGTCTTGATCTGTACTGACCATTTCTTAAATCTTTCCTGTTCGATCTTCTTCTGACAATAAGACTGTCTCCACTGACTTCCTTGTCCCTGTCATGCTTCCTCTGAAGCTCTTTGGCTCTAATCAGAGATTGAACCTCCTTTAGAGTAATAGTCGGCACCATTCCATAGAGCATCACATCCTTGAAATGCTCGTAGCTCTTAGGAATAAAGTTTAGCAACAGTAGTGCCTTGTCCTCGTTGTCCATCTTTACGTCGATGTTCTTGAGGTCGTCAATGATCTTATTGAACTCGTCGATCTGCTTTGAGACGGATTTGTCTTCATGCATTTTGAAGAAGTGTAGGTGCTGCTTCAGAAAAAGTCTATTAGCCCGAGACTTTGTTAGGTAGAGTACCTCGAGTTTGGCCTAAAGTGCTTGGTCGTTGTCTCCCTCGACACCTCCCTCAAAAATTTGTCGCCCAAGCTCAGGATTATCAAACGGTGAGCCTTATCCAGTATGCTGATCTTCTTCTTCTCAGTCATGTCGGCCGGCAATGTCGCCGATCCTTGCAAGGCTTCTGCAACACCCTCCTGAACCAATAGAGCTCTCATCTTTACTCTCCATAGGCGAAGTCGTTCTTTCCGTTGAATTTCTCAATGTCGAATTTGACAGAACTCATTGTCGTGGTTAGGATTTATTCCAACGAATTCCATCTGCTGCCCTTCTAAGAACTAGGTTGAAATCACCAAAATGTTGTACTATTGTATAACAACCAGAAGTTTTTAGCCTAAACCTGCCTTTTAACGTCTTGCTGTCCAAGAAACTCTCACCAAATTTATTACCTTCTCAGCGTGAACTCCACTGCCTTCACCAACATAACGGAGAGCTCTGATCCCTTCTGCAGACATCACACTTGTTCACCGGAGAAAACTTCACCAACTGCTCAGGTCCTACTTTGCAAACTCCCGAACAGGGAACTCCCTGAACCCTTCTCTGTGCGATCTCCGCCTCTTCTCACAGGCCGAGCTGCTCGCAAGACCGAACTCCTGATCCGAAATCCTCTGCTGACAGCTCTGTCACAAATTTTTGGCTCTCGCTCGAGGACTGTTCCTCCTCCGTCTCTCTGAACCGCACAACCTGCGGTGCGAATCCAGTCGATCAAAGCTTCCACTGCTCACCGAATTTGTCGCGATTCAGCTGCCTGCAACGCAATCCGCATGCTCCTCTGTTAAAGGATGTCGAACTCCTCTTTTTCTTCGCTGGTCGCGAACATCTTTATGCGGACACCTCTAGCCAAGAAGTATAGATCTTCCCACAGACGATGCCAATTGTTGTGAGATATGTACATCCTGACATAGAAATGAAACGCAAAGAACACAAACAAACATGGATCATTTATGTGGTTTGATCCAACTATATCTACGTCCACAAAAGTGAATCAATTAAATAGTTCACTAAGGCAAAGGAAATGGAGAATACATAGCATATACATAGAGATGAACCCTCATCTTCCTTCTATGGCCTCCATCTCAAGCAACACCTTGATACAAGACCTCAAGATGGTCTCCTCCTCTCTTGCTCTCTAGCTTTCCTCTCCTCCTTTGTAGTAGCTTAAGATCTCTTCCCTTGCTCTCCTAAGCCTCACACCCTCTCTATTTATAGAAGCAAGAGAGTGGTAGGTGGGGGTGGTCGGAGGTGGGATGTGATAGGTGAGTGGTACTACATTACAAAAATGTCATTTTACCTTAGTTCAATAATTGAGAGTCAAAATAACACTGAAACATGACTCATTTAATGTGAATTAATTGATTTCTTTTGAACATTAATTTGAATAAATGTCAAATAGTGGTGGCAATAAAATAAATGTTTTCATAATACAGTTTAATAAAAAAAAATATGGTAAAGCATATAAGCATCTTTCTCCCAACAAGAAAAAGTAGGTACGGGTGCAAAGGAGTTGAGCCAAGCTCGGGTCACTCTCAACTTGCGTTTGAGCTTGATTAGTTAGTCGAGTTTGAGTTTAAAGTCGAGCTTAAATTTTTGTGTTGGAGAAGGCATGTTTATTATGAAAGAGGAAATAATAACATTATTTAAAGCTAAAATTATAAAAAAATGATAAATAGGACAAGTAATTACGAAAAAATTGACAAAAAATCACCTAATAAAAAATATAGAATTAAATTTTTTTTAACATTTTAAATAATTCGAAGATGAAAACTTGTATTTTAATATATTTTGAATATATTTTACATTAATATTTTTTTTAAAAGAGCCAGATACGAGCTAATGCGTGGAGTTTGAGATGACTTGAGCTTAACTTGTTAGCTCATTGAGCCCAACTCACAAACCGTTTATCAAGCCAAGCATTAGCTGACTCAAAGTTGGCTCGGCTACATTACACACTTAAAAGTTGAGAAAAATTTACTTTCATAACGCAGAAGAAAAATAATCAGTCGTCATTCAAACTATGGACTGATGTTTACANAACTCAAAGTTGGCTCGACTACATTACACACTTAAAAGTGGAGAAAAATTTACTTTCATTATGCAGAAGAAAAATAATCAGTCGCATTCAAACTATGGACTGATGCTTACACATGCCATTTGCATTGATTGCTAGTGATTTCATGTAACAGATTATATTTAAAATGTTCACATTTTCTNACACATGCCATTTGCATTGATTGCTAGTGATTTCATGTAACAGATTATATTTAAAATGTTCGCATTTTCTTATGATAACTTGACTATTAAACTATCTTTTAACTTTCACATAATACAAATAACATACTAAAATGGAAAAATAATCTATTAAACTATAAATTTAATATTATAAAATTAATAAATTTGTCATCTTACATTATGGTTCCTTGTGATGTCCTCATTGTGATGACAACTTAATCACGTATGCTAGTAAATATTTTTCCCCCATAACTCTTATAAATTTTGGGAATGCTTTATCTTAAATTTCCTTGGAATATTTTTCTCTCTAGTAAATATTTTCTTTCATCGTTTGTCCATCTGTAAAACCTAGCAATGTCATCGTTTGTGGACAAATTAACGATCTAGTGCAACAAGTTTTCTTAATTCTAGTGCTACAAGTTTTCTTAACTCTCAGATTTTAAGAAAAATAATTACTTTCTTAATTCTAGTGCATAGCAAGTTTTCTTTTAGACATATATAGATGCTAGCAAGTAACATTAAAATCTTGTTGTATGTAAATAGTAAAGCAACCATGGGCTTCAATAATTACACAAAACACAATTTTATATTTTGCTTCCAGAAAAATATATGATCATTAATGTAGAATCAGCACAAATTGATGATTAATTGGAATCCATTACATACGCAAGGCCTTTAATTCATGGCTTCTTGGCTCAAAGACTAACCTTTCAAGCAACAAGCTAAAAGGACTCACATGATCATTTAGAACAAGAGAAAAGTATAGCAATAAGCACATAAATGATTCATGATTACAANCATTTAAATAAATATCAACCATTAATACTAACTTAAATTAATACCAACCACAAGTGTTAATAAAATAATTGTTATGATAATATCACTTAATCAAATAAAAATTTGCTCACAANTCTTAAATATATATCAACCACAATTGTTAATAGAGTAATTGTTATGATAATATCACTTAAATAAAAATTTGCTCACAACCACAAATAGTAAAATAAATATCAACCACGATTTTAAATAAGATAATTCTTCATTTGAGATTACTTAATTAAATACAAATATTCTGTCAACCATAAATATTAACTTGAATAAATACCAACCACAGGTGTAAATAAAATAATTGTTCAAATAAGATCATTTAATCAAATAAAAATATGGTAGAGTACTTAATCAAATAAAAATATGTTAGAGTATATAAGTATCTTTATCTTCAGACGAAGAAGTAATTTGGGATGCAAATGAGGCAGAGTCAACCTAAAGCTATTGTCGGCTTGTGCTTGAACTTGCTAGTTAATCAAGTTGGAGTTTGAGCTCAAACTTCAATTTAATAGAATGACAAATAGAATTAATAAGAATGACAAATTTAATAAGAAATATGTTGATATAAAATGTACAATATAATTTTTTATATATTTTAATAATTTAAAGATAAAAAAAACTTGAATTTTAATATGTTTTGAATATATTTTATATTAATGTTTACTTAAATGTGTCGGCTCACTAGCTAATGCATCGAGTCTGGGCTAGCTTGAGCTTGGCTTGTTAGCTCATCGAGTCCAACTCATGAGCTACTTGTCAAGCCAAACATGAGGTAACTCATAGTTTTGCTCGGCTCAATTACACCGCTAGGCCATAGAAACAGACGATAACGATGTAGATAGCATCAAACTGTCTGCAAAACGGGATGGTGCGATCCACACACGTCTAGTTAAGAGACATTATTTTCTCCTAGAAATGGATCTAATCTCTAAATTACACGGGCATTTATGAGACGATAATATAAATTTATAAAATTGACATTTTGCATAGCAGCANAAGCTTGACTTGTTAGCTCATCGAGTCCAACTCATGAGCTTCTTGTCAAGCCAAACATGAGGTAACTCATAGTTTTGCTCGGGCCAATTACACCGCTAGGCCATAGAAACGGACGGTAACGATGTGGATCACATCAAACTGCTGCAAAACGGCATGGTGGGATCCGCACACGACTAGTTAAGAGGCATAATATTTTCTCCTAGAAATGGATCTAACCTCCAAATTACACGGGCATTTATGAGATGATAATATAAATTTATAAAATTGACATTTTGCATAGCAGCAAGTTGCTAAGTTGGTGGTTGATTTGCCAAGTTTTTTTTTAAATTATCATATTTAATATAAATTTTAGAAGAAAAAAAATAAATTTTTGAGGATAAATTTTTCCTTAGTTTTTATTTTATTTGTTTGCTTTAAAGTAGGCATGACTCGGTCGTCATTGTGTTACGATAGCTGCACATGCCATTTGTTTTGATTTCCCTCCATTGAGTCTTGCAATACTTATTTGAAGACTAATTTAGTTAAAGATGGGTGGGTGGCTAATTTTTTTAAGAACAACTTACATAAAATCCTTAATAATTAGTAAAATAACCCTTATTTCACCCTCAATGCATTATATAATAATTTCATCCAAGAAAAAATCGACCTTTTTTTCTTTTTTCCGGTCATCTTTGACAAAATAAATCACTTAAAACTATGAAAGTACCTTTCAACTTTTAAGTGATGTAAATAATATATTAAAAGGAGAAGAAAAAAATATTTTAAATTATATATTCTTGTAAAAATGTCCTACATCATGGCTGTTTGTGTTGTTACTCATTGTGACAATGACTTAATCATGCATAAATCGTATATATTTTTTCCCATAGCACTGTTAAATATTGGGATTGATTTATCTTTTGTTTCCTTGGAATAAATTTTCTCCAAGTAAATATGTTTTCTTGCATCTATGAAATCCACATCGTCTGTCTATGCAGTCTAATNTTATATATTTTTTCCCATAGCACTGTTAAATATTGGGATTGATTTATCTTTTGTTTCCTTGAAATAAATTTTCTCCAAGTAAATATGTTTTCTTGCATCTATGAAATCCACATCGTCTGTCTATGCAGTCTAATATTGTCACATTGAAGGTTGTTTTCTGAGGATAGGGGATTAGATGCAACTATACATGTTCTTCTTCTCGATACACATTAAATAGTTCTTAAGGCTCCCTTCCTCTCGCCAGAGAAGTCATAGAGTGGGTTCATGGTTGCAGTCAGCTGATCGTTTCTGAGACCCGTCTTATGGAACATTACTTTAAATAAAGTATTAATCGAACTACCAGCTTAAATAAAGAAACTACTGATTTGATAGTTGTTGATCAGTTTTGTGAGAGTGATGACAACTATATTGATCATGTTGATGGGTGGAAGTGAGGATATTTGTTTCTGAGACCCGGCTTAGGCAAGATATTTGTGTCGATAATGTTGATGGGGGGAAGTGAGCCGCATCAGGGTGCGATAGCTGTTGTGCATAATTTGCCCAATTAAAGCCTGTTTATACCAGCTCAGTGAGATGACTCTCCTCCTCAACTGAAGAACGCATAAACTATACCAGCTATACTGATGGCATGGGGTCAGAGAAATTCATATAAAATTTCCTCCATTTTAATTTTTTTCCTTCCTTTGGATCGCTACACCTGGAGCTACAAACTCCTTAAGCTTTCCAGCTCTGATAAACTCCTCATCCAAGCTCCATAGGTTTCAGCATTTCTTTGTTTTATGGACATGGTCTCAATGTTAAGTATAGTTCTTATTCGAATATTGAAGTTAAGCTTTGGTCTCCATTGGTAGCATATTTTTTTTTTAAATACTTCTTATTCTAGTTGGCTTTCATTAACTCAGACATCAAGACTCTTGATATCAATTTTATACATGCTTAAAAATATAAGTAATTAATACAGTTTTTTCAAAATTAAAACACACTATCTTTAAAATAAAAAAATTATATACATTTTATATTTGATTAAATTTATAATATATAATATTAAAAAAATAGTTGACTAACAGCTCAATCTAGCTAGAAGAAGTAATCTACCTGCCATCAACATGTAGAAGCAAATAAATAAGCTCACCATTGGCTAACTTCTTAAAATATGCATAATGATCATATTGGTTTCTCGTGTACTCATGTCACATCTTGAATTGATCAATTTTTTTATTTCACTGTCATAGTGATTGCTTTAACTCTTACAAAGACTTGTCTAGTCTAGAAATTAATTCTTTTGAGCGGTTGCAACATATAGACCTACTCTTTTAATTCTTCATGTAGGAACACAATATCAAATCAAGCCCTCCAAAATTAGATTGTATTATGATACAAGTGCTAAGAGAATATGACTCGAGGGATAATTAACCAATGGGGAGAACGCGACATCATAATCAATCACTTTTTCATTGTGCAAAGCCTTTTGCTACTAACTTTATCTTATTTCGCGCACTTGCTCGATAAGATCCTTCGTTCTTTACATACACTCATTTGCACCCAATGGCTTTCTTTACTGAAAAAAGTTTCAGCAATCTTCAAGTGGCATTCTTGCAAAGAGATTTCATCTCTTCATCTATGCCCCTCTCTAAAGATCACTATATAAGCTCTTCACATCTTCCTTTTAGTGATCAAGAATTTTAGCCTGCATGATCAAAAGTGATAATTCATTGTAATCATTTAACCAAGCAAGTTTTGGGATATCTTGGCGCCTTATTCTGCACCTAACAATAGATTCTAAGTAGGAAACTCATCATCATCATTTTTTTTCCAAATTCTCTTGAGAAAAGTTAATATGTACCTCCTAGGTTGCAACTGGAGCAGATATATGAGTAGGAGTAGACTAACTCTATGGAATAAATGAAGTTACATAAAACTTGAACTTTTGTTGTATATATGTGGACATAGTAGAACTTTTTAATTACTTCAAGTCTCAAGGCTTCACCAAGTTTGCCTCATCGAATATAACATTCATATTGATTATGATCTTTCTTTCTAACTAATCATACGGTCTGAAGCCCTTAACTCTAAGCCTAAAGCGAATGGATATCACCTTCTTAACTCTAAACCCCGACCACATCTTCTATAGGTTCTTCTTTGTAATAGTAGCAGAAGACAGATGATTCATCGAGTGACATACATGATATATGGCCTCAACCGAATAAACTCTATACAACCAAGCATTGGACAATACAAAATGAACTTTCTCAACAAGTTGAGTATGAGCTAGTTGCGTATGCCACAAAATAGTGGCGTCAGAATAATAATCAACAACAACAACCATTCTAGACATTGTACTATTCTGAAGATAGTAAAAACTGTGATGGCAAACTCCCTTCAGAAAGATCAGTGTTCTACGAAATATCCTCAGACCTTTGCGTCAATAACTATCTTTTAGCTTTTTGTCTATAAGTCCTCAACTGGTCGTAAATTCTTCCTAATTTCTATATCATATTTAATATTAATCGGCTCCCTCATAGTATCATCATGTATTTTAATAAAGGCTACATCAACTGTACGACAAACTTCATCTTTTTTAGTAGTCCCTCGATTGTTATTAAGTTTCTTGTGTGCATAGAATAACCCTCAAATGAGAACAAATATGATAGATAACACACGTGCCCAGAATCCAGTATAAATCATGTGTATATAAACAGTGAGAAACTACAGATAACGATACATCTAAATCTATCTCTTCACAGCTCTTCATAATAAGATTGGTTTCATCTCAGAGGAAACTCTTTTTTTCCTTCTTCTTCAGCTTCAAACAATTTTTCTTCAAATGGTCAATCTTCAAACATAAATCACATTAATTTTTTCCAAGACTTCACTCGTGAGACTTGCCCCACTTTCTAGATGTAGTGTCGCTCTCATCTCTTTTTGCTCAATTCTTCTTCATGTCAGATTTGTCATGTCGGAGTCTAAGTGACTCGGTGGACTCCATCTAAACAAATTCCTTGTCCCTTTGGCAGAGATCGTGATTCAATAACGTCGTAGAGGCCTTCTTCCTATGAATGAGTGTGATTGTGAAGTTCTCAAATTCATCAATGAGCGAATTCATAGAAGAATTGTTTTGTCTTCATGCGGATTTAATAGATATGTCAAAAGCTTTGTGAAGTCATTCAAGTGTTCATTAATAGTAACGTCAAGTCTGATCTGAGGCATATAGAATCAACACTTTATATGGAGATGGTTCTCTACGCTCTTCGTAAACTATTTGTTCTCCAACATCCTTTATAATTATAATCATTTTTTTTCTTGAACCTAATTCAAATGGTACCCAAATTTGTAAGAGCCATGTTCAAACCTTTTACAACTTTCGAACATGGTTTGTGTACCGTTAGAGCCAGTTTCAAAAAAGAATCCAACATAGTTGGCGGAAGTTCAAGTATAGTCCAAATAATATGATTTCTTTTAGCAAGATTGAGTATGGCTTGAACTTGATGGAGCAATGTTCAAATGCGATTCAGATAAATATTTGAGCATGGTTTAAAAAATTTTAAACATGGCTGGAACAAATGGTGAAGAACTATTATATAAGTTTGGTGATTGGTCTAATTCATAAAACACAGCTCACAAAATCTGCAAGATAATTGTAATCAAGGTAGTAGAGATAACAAACCAAACTTTATATATATATATATATATATATATATATATATATATATATATATATATATATATATATATATATATATATATATATNATAAGTTTTTATTATGAAGTTCTTATTTTTTTAATTAATTTAATTATTAATTTCTAAGAAATAAATATATAAAAAATAAAAATTTTAATATAATTTAAGATTAGTAAAATTCAGGTGATTTTTTTTTTCATAAAAAATTCTGAATTATATATCATTTCTGATAACAAATATATTTTTATCAAATATTAAAAATATGATTTGTTAAATATACATATGAATATTAATACTGATGAAATTTTCAATAACATTTTCTAGTACATTTTATTATTATTATTATACCAATTTTCATGTAAATATTAATAATTTTTAAATTCTTTTAATTAGAAATTGAAATTTTGTTTTTTTTAAATAATCATAGGAATTATTTGATCAAAATCACTTAAAATGACATTTCTTTTTAACTAGATCTCATTTAGTTTGACAAACTAATAAATCATTATATGATTTTATTAATCTAATAAATTTAAAGATAATTAGATGATTTAAATTAATTAAAAATAATCAATTTAATCAGTTAAAATGTTCAAGTATATGAAATTTAATCATTAAGCAAAATAATATTAATTTAAAGTTATGTTAAATTTTTAATAACTTAAGGTATGTGTGGAGCAGTTGCAGCTTATCAAATAATTTACTAATAAGCTAATTAAAATTACTATGTTGATAAACTAGGTATGATGACTATTACAAATTTTTTTTTTTTTTTTTTGGAAAAGTCAGATCGCAGCGACAAAGTTGTCACCGCATCTAAGATATGTGCAGTGTGAAAACGTTGTTTTTCAGTGTTTTGAAAATGCATACGCAACAAAAATGTAGTTTGCTCAAACACGTCTGATGCAACGCCACAACACTAAATAAGTTGCCCAAAATGACACTTTGGGTCTGTTTAGGGCAACTGCTGCTAATCCAGCTTCTGCTGATGAATAGCTAATCCGGATAAGTTGTCTGGTTGTTTGGTTTGTGCGTCTGGAAAACAGCTAATTCTTGAGAAATGACCATTTTACCTCTGTTTTAGATAAGTTATTTAGCTGTTTGGTTTGTATGTTTTGTAAACAACTTATTTATAACTATTTTTAGAAAAATGATTATTTCGACCACATGCAGTCGAGCTGTTTGCAACAGCAATATAATGAGAAAATATTTAAAATACTAAAATCCAAAAAAACACTACATGACAGATAGGTGGTCATTTCTTTTCTTTGCTTTTGCAGTATTCTTGTTTTAAATTGATTTATCGTTTGCGCAAGAATTATAGGAGAAGAGGAAGCAGCGTGCCAATATTGCCTACGAGAGGAAGAAACAATTGGCAAAGCTACGATCCAAGCGTGAGAACACTGCATATGAGAAACTTGGTTCTCAAATTCAAATCCTTGTGTCACTCAAGTACTGAAATGTGTTATAATTAAGGCTGAAAAGACTGCAAATGCTTTTTTTTTTCTCTCTATTCTAACCATAAGTCTCCATTGGATTCCTTTGAAATTAGAAAGTATCTTCTAAGAAATAATGATTTTATTACACGTATTTATAATGAAATTTAATTATGAATGGGGCATTTACATACATACCATCCAAATCCTTTATATCTATATAGATAACACCTAAACTTAACTACTTACATTATGCCACCCAAAGATTTCATACCACATTTATAACTACACTTTAAATGACCATCAAGCCTCTCAAACCTGCATAATCACAAATGAAGCAAATTACAACAACATTTGATAAAGTATATTTTATAAATCCACATGAAAGTCATATAAGAATTCTATATAATTGCATTTCCTGGAGCAACTTGAGGCAGAGAGAGCAGCAGCAAAATTCTTACCAGTGCTGCTGAACGATTACTGACCATCATATGTGGCCAAATAAAAAATATATAAAGCATATTTATAAATCATATGTAGCCAAATAAAAATACATAAATCTGCAACACTGTAATTTGGAACCACTTGCATATCTAAATAAAAAAACCCTAAACCCTAAACACCTAAAATTTACAAAAAGTTTGATTGGTTAAAAAACAAAATAAAGAGGGTAATTACATACATACCACCCAATTCTTATGTATTAACGTATCTAACACCTAAAATTTGATTTTTACATCTATACCATTCAGATATTTTCATGCATAAGAAGTATATAAGTAAATATCAAATTTTAAGTATTGGAAATGTAAACATACAAGAATTGTGTGTTATGTATGTAAAACTTTTAAAATAGAAGGGTATTTACATACATACCACCCAATTCCTCTCTTTTTACATATCTAACATCAAAATTCTACATTTTACATTTATACCGTCCAAATCTTCTACCTTGTTCTTCTCTTCTTTTCTGGAGGATAGAAAGCCATCATCAGTAGCTTCCACATTGTTTTGTCTGAACATTTGATGGCTCATTAAGAGCAGTATTAGGATGTCATTTTTTGAACATAAGAGTTCAAATGACTCAATTTATGCACCAGATCTGATACAAATTCAAGAAGAGCGACACAGAATGTCTCTGCATTGCTAATCTCATAATTTGGTTGATTATTATACACCCTCAAACCACCAAAAAATAAAAATAAAAAAATAAAAATAAGAATGGAGTTGAACTTGCCTACAATACAATAAAGAGTCCAATTATCATCATAAATGTATATCTATTATCATACAGCATTAGAATACAGATCATTCAAAGCAAGGAAAAAAAAGGGAACCAAGAAAGATTACAAGTTCAGATAAAAGGCAAAAATTTATCCGCGATAACAATCTGAAGCGCCATAGTAAATCATTACTGTTTATTGAAGAAAATAGACAATTTTTTTAACTCGGAGTATCTTCCGCTTGCATAAGAAATTATAAATCATCTTCAAATTCAATTAGTTCTAACCTAAGGGTAAATTCACAGAACATTTAACAACTGTACAAAAAAAGGAACCAAAAGCTGACTTTGAACTTCGCCAAAAGTATAAATTGTTTTTTCTGTTTATAATTTCCTTCCAAAGATATGTATATTCATTCTTGAAAATAAAGTTTAAGAACCCACAAAAAATAATGTCATGATCGAGCAATTTCGTTTGCTATCTGGTCTCGCAATGCGGTTATTTCCCTTACACCTTCACCTTCGCGACTGTAAGCATGTTCTGAGTCTTCATGTGGTATGGGATGACCGACATGGAATTTAAATGCTTTTTGTGGAATATGATGCATGTCTTCTTCTATAGATGACCAGATAACTTTGTTTTGAACATATAGCAAAAGAGAGGCCTTCCAGGAGACCTCCCAGACTTATAAACATGTCACACCGCAAGCTTTCACAACAGGTGAAATTGAGTTCAGATTACCGTATTTTAACATTAAGCACATATGAGGAGAAAATACCAAACACCAATCATCAAAGGTAAGCAAAAATCTTTAAAAAAAAAACACAATTACCCCAAAAGGAGCCATAAACATCCAACATAAATGAACGATGGAAATTATAAATCAATCTTGAAAAAATTTAGTAAATAATAAATTGTTGAAATCAGTTATCTACACAGATATCAAACAACATACAAACAACTTGCCAACAAAAAATTCAGAAAATAGGAACTACTTGCCTGCAGGGACACCAAACTACCAAATTCCAAAATCACCTTAACTCTCCCAATTACGAAACCAATGTGTCGTACAGAAAAACGAAAACAAAAAAATGAAACCTGGTTGTGGAATACAACAAGCAGAGTGTAACAAAGAATTGCAAACCAACATCATTTCCTTCCTTGCCAAAGATGTGGATATTCATATAATATCCATATCTTTATAATTTCCTTCCTATCAACAGTGAATGGACAAAAGCATGAAACAAAAGCAGGGAGCGGCAACGGACAAAAACATGAAACAAGAGAGGTAAAGTCAGTAGAACAGAAAATATTTGCGTACATAAGATGTATGCAGCGTTGCGTACGTCAGGGGTTATTCAGGGGGTATATGGGGGTTATATTCGAGTTATACCCCCCTATAACTTCCATGTAATTCCCTTGTAACATCCGTGTAACTTATTTTTACCCCATGAAATTACAGAAACGCGAAACTTATTTGTATGTTACAGGTAGTTTACAAAGAGGTTACATGGGGGTTACAGAGGAGTATAAACCAATATAACCCTCATGTACCCTCTAAATAACCCCTGGATGTACACATCGATGCATACGTCTTATGTCTTATATACGCAAATATTTTCCCAGTAAGAAAAGAGTGAAGTGAACTTGTGAACAATGATTTATGTAACCAAAAAAAGACAAGCTTTAAGACCTCACAAGCAATAACCTAATTTCTAAAACAATATAAGAATCTTCTTTTTCAACACATTTAAATGCGACATAGGAGAAAATACCTGGCTTTCGGCAGAGGAGAACGGAGGGTGCCCAAAGGAGAGCGAAGGAGGATGTGTAGGAATGGGGGTCTGGCTTTCGGCGGTGACAACGAATGGCTTTGGATGTCTTTTGGCGAACGAGAGCGAAGGTTCGAGGACGAAGGGCACACGGAGGAGAGCGAAGGAAGATGTGTAGGAAGGGGAACCTGGCTTTCGGCGATGGAGAGCAACGAACGGCTTCAAATGCCTTTCCCTGGCCTTCGGTGGACCCGCTAGGTTTTTTTTGTGCCCGGGGTAGAGGTGTAAAACGAGTGACGGGCGCCGCCTGCGAACGCTGATCGCGGGTATAACCCCGCGATCGCGTGCTTTGCAAAAAAGTAAACGTTGTTTTTATGTAATCTGTCCGAACATGCGAAACAGAAGGATAGATAGACGTTTTAAAAAATATCGTCGCACTTATAAGCTGCCCCAAAGGGGCCAGAATAAATTTGTAATTATTAATTTGCGCTATTATTAAAAAAGTTTATGCTCCAGGCATGAATTTTAATATTGGACAACAGCTTTCGGCGGCCTTCTAGAAAAATATGGTCACGTTTTCTTGCTAACTCCTAATAAGCCCTTTAAACATAAAATTCTAATGTGGGTTCAAACTGACTCGGTCAAAATCGATTCCGGTTCAAATTAATTGCTTGTTGACAAAGTTATCTTACAAATTAAACAGTATTTAAAGCGACACGTGTCTTAAGCGCGTAATCATCAGGCATTTGCATTGAATCAGTCTAAATCTCAGAATCCCTCTTTCCCAAAAGTTATGCCTTATGTGTAGGGGAAAAATATTTTGTCCAGATGTCACGTCCGAGCTCAACCATCAGCAATCACATCGTACATCAGCCAGTTGACGTGCATGACGACCTGACTGCCGGTAGTTGGCCGTCCGAACATGCAGTGTATAGATGAAATATTTTCTCTATGTGTAGAGGTGTAAGTGAGTCTCTCGTGAGTTGGCATGGGCTCAGCTCAATAAAGACACTTCGTCAAGTGCGCTTGATGGACTAGCAAGCCATGCTCGAGCTAGCTTCAACTTGACTCGTAAGCTAGTGAGCATGTTCACTCAAAAATATTAGTATAAAATTTTAAGATTTCTTCTTTAAATCAATCTAAATAATAAAAAAAGATATTATGTATTTTTTATAAAGTAATTTCTTATTATATATCTTCAAATTATTATTTTTAGTTATCATTATATTGTGATATTATCCTAAAGTTAATACTAGTTTCTCTATTTTATATTAAACATGCTCGAGCTCGATTAACTAATCAAGCTCAAGCTCAAGCTCAAATTAAGAGTAATTATGCTAATGAGTAGAGATCGAAGGAACTCCCCGACGCGTCAAACAACAGGAAAGAGGTGACGTGCCCATACCATACCGACGTAGCTACACTAGCCAAGGCACGTAACTAGGCCACGCCGCAATTTGACTTAGCCACACCAGTGTTTCGACCATTTTAGGTGTTGAGCCGAGATTGTGAAAAAAAATATGCCATGTGCCTGAGTAGTTATGCCAGAAGGTTTCTCAATTACGAGATTTAAAACCCAGATATAATCTCATTGTACCCCCTGAATAACCCCTGATGTACGCAGCGCTGCGTACATCTTATGTACGCAAATATTTCGCCAAGAGGAGGGTACGGAATTGTTGTATGTTCGAGTGTTATAGAGAAAAAGATCTGAGGCTGTATTTTGTATTTTCTCTCTTTCATAATATATATATGAATACAACTCTACTCTGTACATCAAGAACGCGGGGTGACATTCATTTCATACGAACAGGTCTGATCGAAAAAACTAATTGTGTTATCTAACCTCGCGTGATTAAAAATCAACTAGAAAGGCAGAGGTAGGTGACTTAGAAACGCGTTGCGACATTTTCCATCCTCCTTCCTCTACTCTCCCTCCCTCTATTTAAGCTTNTCTTTCATATCACATCAAAAAAATCCCAGTATTTTAACTTTCAAGAAGTGAAATACACCTCTTCATGCACAAGGAAAGATGGCATGCATGAAAAATAGAAGTTTACGTGTTAAATATGTAAATACCAAAAAAATTAAGTGATACGCATGCAATTTTTCCAAAAAAATATATATTATTATTATTACAACCTACAAGGCAACAGACACAACATGCAAAACTAAGTTTTTCAAGCATCAACCTAAAGCATCCTTTCGGTTCCCAATCCCCCAAATTCCACACAGCAGAATCTTATTACAACCCGTTTATATGATTCGCTCCACAAAATACCTAAGCAGATGCATAGATTCATATATATATATATATAGAAGGAAGAGCAAGGAGATGAGATTAGGCTAATCATACTTTTGATTGGCGGACTTAGGGGAGGGATAATGGGGGCCAAAACGAGCGGAATAGGTTGAAATTGCGGATCCAGTATATCTGATGGAATGCTTGGTGACATCCAAGCTCTTCTTGGCAGCAATCCAAGCAACCCATACGAATCCAACCCATCCTGCAAAACATCAGAAACAGACAAACCATTCTCATCTTCTCTGCATATGATGCTACACAATTCTTATGGTTTTGCAAATATGACAACTAAACTTTTTTATATTTACCAAACATTTTTTTTATCTATAGCACTCTCTCCCATCCATTTTTCAAATTCTCACTCAAATATCAAAATTCACAATTGATTAATGATCTCTAAATGTAAATATATCAAACTTTAGGTGTTTAGATATGTTAAAACATATGAATTGTGTGATATGGAAGTAAATTTCCACTTTTTTTTTATTATAATTCTTTTTTTATCCATCATAATTTTATTATGATTTTTCAAAATTAGTAAAATTTTAAGAAAGTGTGAAAAATAGGCCATCAGAATAAATGCAATTTTTTTTTTATTTATTATTTTTCCTATCACACAAACAGTTTTAAAAACCTGTCTCAGACTCTCAAACAACAATGACACCAAAGAAAATGTGAAGTTGGATGATACAGAGCAATGGAGGAAGTGGGATTTTAAAAAGAATAAACAAAAAACTTTACCAATTTTACAAAAAAAAAAAACAAATAACAAAACTACTGTAATTTACATAGTTAGAGGAGAATTTAAGAATGAAGCATTCATAATAAACTTTGGGACTTTTTTCTGATCTTTTGGGGGTGAAAACAACCCCTAAACTGTCCCTGATTTTACCACATATAATAAGATGAGCTTATCAATGAGGTGTAGATAAACATGAGGATACTTTGGAGCTTTCATCATAATCGGATATCAAAAGAATTATCTATATGCAAAATCGATGCCAATGACATATTTTGGACATCACAAATTTTTAATGAAAACATTTTTAAGATTCTTTAAATGTCAAAAATATCATTTCTAGTGAGAAAATATCATCAACATATGCGGCAATCACAATCGCGCTAAAAGATGAGTGGCAGAAAAAGAACGAATGATCAACAAAACTAATAAGATGACTAATATTAACAAAGACATTGATGGGCTTATCAAACCAAGCACAATGGCTTTATTTTAACCCACATTTAACCTTCTAAGTATAGCATATTTTGGGCTCTAAAAATTTGTGCCCTAGAGTCGTTGAGATAGCTTTTGTATTTGGTATTCAGAGTCAAATTTTCAAAAGGTCAATTGAATTGTAGAGAAGACACTACCCATAGATTTCGCCATCATTTTGCGAGGATTTTTTTGATTTGGTGTTCGAGCTTTCCCATAAACGCAAGCCTCTGTGATTAATTAGTCATTGTGGTACCTGGTAATTTTAGTCAGTGAAAGTAATCAACCAAAACCGACTGAAGGATTCTTGACAGTAGTCATGAGCTGCGTTGTTAAAAAAACTTGTTTATTTTAGATGAATTTTGTCTAAGGGGACAAATTTGAATTGACCTTAACTAATAGAAAATTGTGTCATCAAATGTAATCTTATAATTCACAACTCAAAAGATAAAAAGTTATTGAGGATAATTTGAGTTGTAGCCATGACCATCATTAACTGTCATTTGGCAACAAAACATTTGGTCAGAGGGCTATAGTTATAACCGCTACTTTTGTAGAACTGTTAAGCCAAATCATAATGACAGAGGACTCAGGTCATGTCAATACTAGAGTGAGATTGTTTCGAGTGTCAATATAATGATACACTGGATATGACATGACATAATGTCAACTCAAATTATAAAATATAAAATATATTTGGTGATCTCTGCTTGAAGCTCGATATCAACCTACATAAATATGAGCAACTCTCTTACCTAGGTAGCAAAAGAAAATCTAATTCTAACTGAATATTCAGAGATCTTGGCATAAACATGATGTTGACACTAATGAAATAAAGAACTCCTGATGACAAAAATCTTTTTATTACCATTGGGTTTGATATGAAGTTTGAGCTATCTGCTTCGATCTTATGCTTTGCACTTTAACATGTTAAAAAAAAGTGAAGTTCTTTTAGTCGATGTTTAATGCTTGTTCAAACCTTATGAAGAGAGTCGATATTTCAACTTGATGATGACATCAAGCTTGGCTTGACTCTTTTTGTTGCAATGATTATCTTTTTGATTTTGCCATAATTCGTCTATCAATTGAGATAATCACATATCTATTAACTCACTAAGTTGGCTAAGTTTGGGTAATGCAGCTATTGTCATTAGATAGATAAAGTGAATGCTATTCACTGCAGGCAAATTTGGGTTTGTTGAGTTCAACCTTCAGGAACCGCTTGAGTTCCAAACTTGAGTTGTACGCGAACTTACGCTTCTCCAACTTAACATGTTAAAACTAATAAGCTCAAAATTCTCTTACTTTACCGTTATAATAATGACAAGTTTGAGAAAGGAACCCCCGACATTTGAAATTGCATATAGTTTAATTTGCTTGAATATAAAAATATCTTTGCTCAATCGCTTGAATGTAGCTTCAGCACTGATGTATTAAAAGATCAATTGTGGATCTCGGTTCAACACTTGATGTTAATTCAAATAAAATAAGTTGCCTACTCTCTTGATAGCAAAGGAAAATCTGACGCTGACTGAATATATTTTGGAATCTAGATTTCGAGCATAATGTCGACCCAAATAATAAAAGTGACCTCCCTATTTGGGTGACTTGCAAAGAAAAATTCTTTGATAATTGATAAACATTTTTGTGGATTAGCTTAAATCATAAAATTCACCCAAATAAAAAAAAAATGCCCTTTGTCTAATTAGGAGAATCCTAGCAGTGTGAACATAGTTATGGATTTTAACTTGAAGCATGATTTTAGCTTGAAGTTCTATATGTGAGGGTTTCTTACGGGCACACTCTTGATGAAATTTATTAATGGTGGATCTCTGAAAGTACATATCAGATGTCATATATTCATTCTTTTCGACATAACTTTCTTTTTCCTAAAAATTCAATCTTCAAATCTGTTTATATTTCAATTGAGACATTCTGGCGATGGATTCCTCGGCACACAATCTAGATTTCATGCCTCGATGTTCACCGGACAAAACTTGCTCTGATTGGATTTAAGCTGCCATAACAAATAGAAGATAACTTATTGCTTGGAGCTCTATTAGTTTTAAGCTACCATAACAAATAGAAGATAACTTCTTGCTTGGAGCTCTATTGGTTTAAATCATAAAAAAGCTTCTTATATCTTCTTTTCATTAAGCCTTTTTTATTTGGCAACTTTCAGGACCATATGCAGTTGAAGATAATTTCAAGTTGCTTCTTTTTAGTAGTAAGATATTAATGTTGTTAAGCCCAAAAAGATTGCTTACTCATAGATAGAGTTATTCCTTCAAACCCATTTTATAATTTTGAATTGGTTGTGGGTAGGAATAATCACTTTTGATACCATGGCTTATTCAATGATCGGTTGCTCGGACAGTAGTTGTTGAGCCCTTAGTTCAATATTTTCATTCTCATTTGTCTTCTAGATAGTTTTCTTCTTGATGAGTAAGCTTTTGCATCATGTCTTCTTAATTCAAAAAAATTTAGGCAGCAAGTTATACACAAAAGCACCAATAAAAATCTTTTGCTCAATTATATTTATCTTCATAGATGAGATTTTCTTCAGATTGTGACTTGAAATAAGCAACATGTAGACATTTCAACATATGGAACCATTTTGATGCGGCTTTGAACATATACAACGATGAGAATCTCAACACCATCGAGATGTACATTGGCCATAAATATTACGATTCACAGGAGAGAGTAGTCTTATCTTTAGAGAACAAAACAACTCCTTAAGATGTCAACTACTGTGATAATTACTAGTAGCAATATGATCTTCCAAAATTTAATCTCGATAAATTTCTTTTCATTGAAATTCCTACCTTTCTAGTAGGACTTTTTGGCATTGGATATTTAGAATTGAAACTCAAATATTACATCTAAATGTTCATCAGACATAATTTTACTTTCTATTTGGACATTTCGACAGTGGATTCCCGGATTAAGATCCAAGAGTCTTAACTTAATGTTTACAAGACAGTTAATTTTTCTGTTGGGACCTTATAGCGACAGATTTCTGAATTGAAATTCACAAGTAATGTGTTGATATTCTCCCGATGGTCAATTTTTTTATTGAACATTTCACTGGTAGATTCCTGGATTGAAACCCACATGTCATACCTTGATGCTCCCCAAACAAAATTTATCTTTCTATTTGGGATTGTTTAGCTGTAGAATTTTAAATCAAATTTTAAGAGTCATACATCGATACTCACCCGACAAAATTTCTCATTTGTTGGGATATATCAGCACTAGATTTTTAAATTGAAATTTAAGAATCATATATGAATGCTCTCACCAGAAAGAATTTACTCAATTTTTTGAGTAACTACAAATTTGTAAAAAACATTTAGTTTTTCATTTGTTTTATCATTTTTAAGATCCTATTATAGTGAACATATAACAAACTGAGTAAAAGATTAACCTTCCCAAGCGAAATCACTAAAATCTGCAGGCTCTAAAAATTTGTGCCCTATACTATATTGTTGAGAGGACTTTTGTATATCGTATTCCGAGTCAAATTTTCAAAAGGCGGAATAGGTTTTAGATAAACACTACCCAGAGAGTTTGCCCTCATTTGATGGGGACTTTTTGATTCGGGTTGGAAGTTTCCAATAGGTGCTAGCCCATAGATTTAATTACCTCTTCCTATAGCGTGAGAGCTTTTTTGATTAAGGATAATCATTAAGTACTGAATATTTAATTTATAATAGCAGCAAACTTAAGGTTTAGATTATAAAATGTCACATTGAACTTAAAGTGGATGATGAGGGAAATGATGATGAATCCAAACCATATCCCATAATTAAGTCATCTCAGGTCATCATAATCTCTAATTTAATTAGTTTAAGAAAAAAAATTTTGTCAACATGACTTAAGGATTCTTGTCAGTAGTCATGGGTTACGTCGTCTAAGAGACCCTTAAAGATTTGAGGTGAATATGTGACCAAGGGAAAAAATTTTAATTGACTATAGCTCACCGAATTTTTGTGCATCAAATGTATCTTTATAATTCACAAAAATAGTAGAAAATCATTGAAGAACATATAGGTTGCAGTCATGATTAATTTAAATATTACATTTGGCGGTAAACCACCCAATCAAAAGGTTATGACGGTAGAATGACTCAGTCCACCTCTTTATTAGCATGAGATTGTTTCAAGTGTCAATAAAATGATATATTTGATATGACATTCATTCTAAGCTAAAGTCAATCAAAATTGTCACCCTCAAAAAACAGTTATAGAGAGTGGACGAGTTTGCTTTAAGCTTTAAGTGATTTAATATTAACTAGAATGTTTAAGTTTGTGAAATGAAGTCAATCAAAACTTTGATATGATATTCAATCTTTGTGAGTCAAAGTCAATCAAAATTTTGTCACTTTCGACAAACTACTACAGATGGTGGATGAGTTTATTTTAAGCTTTAAGTAAATTAATCTTAACTTGAATGTTATAGTTTGTTATTTTGAAATTTGATTTGAAATGCTCAATTAAAAAAACTGACTCCTCAGGATGAGATTTTCAATTGACATGGCCATCATAGGAAATTTGGATGTTTGAAAACACTTATGTTTGTCATATATTTGAAATTTATCAATTTTAGATCATTAAATATTGGTCTTGTCAACCTCAGCCCTTGGGAGAAAAATCCAACTAGGAGATTTGAACTTACAAATTTTAATTCTTATTATTTGAAGATTATTGAGAACACTATACTCGTCAACTCTGACCCTTAAAAGGAGGATGATCAAACTAGTTGATTTCAATATACGATTTTGTTCTATAGATGGCGTGATTTAATTTAGTTTGTTTAATTTGATTATTTTGAATTTAAAACAAGCGAGTTAAAATAATCATAATTTTTTCAATGGAGAATTGCTCGTATTGATTTTATTTTAGTCCGACGAATGAGTCAAATCGCTTAATCTAATGTCGGAGCCAAAGTTGTATGAAACGTGATACACATATAATTTTGAAATCTTAATTTATTTTAATTTCTTTTTTTCACGACCATGTTCTCCTGAAAAACAGCGCATCTCTAATGATGCCCCATATTTGATAATATAAACTCTTAAGATCAATCATTTAAATAATTATCAATTTGGCCATCACATCCAACATATCATCAAAAAAGATATATGAAACCGCACAATGATCTTATTGATGGCATGAATATAAGGACCATACTCTTGATTACAATTCTTTTGAAATAGCTCACTGTTATCAAGATTTATCCAATAATAAAGAAGATTTGAAGAGCAGTTCTAGGCACAAAATCAATATCAAATTGGATGCTCCTCAATGTAGGTAACTCGCTAAAAAGCTCATCGAGAAAAATCTCCTTAAATTTAGAAAAATATTTATTCACTCTGAGTGGGAGTGAAAACTCAACTTTAGATCCAGGCTGACACAAAAAATAATTATTTATTATATGAGTTTTAAGCTCTTTGTTGGATTTCAACAAAGGCAGTTTAAAGATAATTAGTCAACAAAATTTTAAAGCAATAGTAAGTGTCCTTAAATTAACTATATTATTGAAGTCTAGAAATAGTCAACGAACATAAACTAGCTTTGGCCTTCTTCATAACATGGAGCCCATGATGTTCGGCATCTGAACCAAAGAAAAGAGGAGAGAAGGCATCAAAGATGGTAATAATTCAAAAATTGAAACCCTATTGAAACACGAATGAAAGAGAGGACGATGAGAGGCTAGAAGCATACGACGAGGAAGCTGGGGGGAGAGATAGGTGAAGGCCTGAATGGTTTTCAAAATCCTAGCCAGCAATAGCAAGAGCTATGAATGGCAAACGACAAACCACTAGAGCTCCCCTGAGAGAGAAATACCAGGCGAACGATTGGCAAACCGCTCGAGCTCCCTCAAAGAGAAAAAAAAATCGGGTGAAAAATAAAAAGATAGGTTTTAAAACATATATCATATATCATATATGTTTCAAAAAATTAATATTAATTCACTAATTTAAGATAAGTGTGTCACTTTTTTTAATATTATTTAAATTGAACATGTTGAAGTTGTGCCCGAAACATGCCCGGGACGAGTCGGACGCGTCATGTCTGACACTACATGAGTACTTAATTAAGAGTGTTTGTGTGCCTTCACTCATCTCTTCAATGACAACGCCTCTTTGCATCAACACCGATATCTCCCCTCATTGCATGTGCATTTTATGTTTTAAATTCCTTTACAATATTGGAGTGAATTTGATTAGTTGCTATTAAAATTTAGTAGTTATGGTTTATAAACTGAATAGTTATACATAGACATTTAAAATTTTTGAAAGTTAATGCTATTAAATTCCATATTTTCTCTTTTACATTATTTTTAATAATTTGGTTATATAATTTTACATAGTTTTTAATAATTTTTATAATAATGGCATGTCTGATGTGTGTCTATGTCCTATATATTCAATAATAGAAGTGTCGCATCTGTGTCATGTCGTGTCCGTATTTTTATCCATACAACATAGCATTAGGGGTGTCAATTCAGGTCAGCGGTTCGAGTTCGAGTCCAACCCGAAAATGACCCAAACCTGAGCTTCACCTGCTAACCCAAACCCGACGCGAAATTTTGTTATAATTCAGCTCATGTTTGGGTTTTTGAGTTCAACCCGACCCCGACCCGAATAATAAACGGGTCAAATTCTCTGACCCGAATCCAATTCAAAAAATATTCGGTTCAACCATAACCTGGATTTTTCGAGTCGAGTTCGAGTCGTGTTGGCGTGTCGGGTCAATTTTTTACACCCCTATATAGCATGGATCCTATGCTTATAGTACTAGTGAAGATTAAACTTGGCGTCAGCTGAGATAATCAATTTCTCATGAAACCTAACAAGCCAATGGAACCATTTTAAGTATGACCTAGTTAATGTCATATTCCCATCTTAATCATATAACATTTTCTTACAAGTCCTACTATCATGCATATTCCTTTTTCAATTAAATATAAGGGTGAGCTTGATGCAATCATTAGACCAACTTGATTACTCAAATCAAGAATAGATAGTCCTTATGTCATGTCCATCATATGAGTGGGGATCTTATGTCAAATTCTTGTGCATTCACTGGCAACCTTAAGTTTCATTAGTCATTAGAACCTTGGAGATTGTGCATTAAAGCTATGGAGTACTAAAAAATTGTACATAGTATTCAAGCATTATGTACACGGTTATCACGTGTGTAGAGTTTTCTAAAATGTTGTAAATAACTATAGGAAAGAACTCTTCTTTTACAAGGAAAAAGCCTTGCTACTCATAAAAATGGTGAAATCCCTTACATTTGATCACTATTCAAAAGCATTCAAACTTGGAGAATTAATTGGGCTCTTTAAGTGTCTTTTATCTCGTGCTGTTATGAGAGTGAGTGAGTGAGTGAGAGAGAGAGAGAGAGAGAGAATGAAAAGGTGGATGTACAAGTGGCAAATTCTTAGGTCATACAAGTGTAAGGATGTTAGATTTGAAATCCCTTGATAAGTAGCATAATAGCCAGAGTGATTTTACAGATTTAATCAAAGGCACGTTATGAAAGGTTCATTAAGAATCAAAGACAATTAGGAAGTAAAGGTATCAATTTGGGTTAACAGGACTAGTTTAAGTTTGATCGAAATTTGACTTGACCTAAAATTGTTCGATCTAAATCGAACACGTTTATTATACAGGTTAGAATGACCTGTTAGCCTTGACACAAATCAGATTAACCTGAACTCCATACATGTGATCCATTTATTATATGCTTCATATATTTTTTCTTGTTTTAATACAACCCAGTTACTCAAATGAGTTGGACAAAGGAGGGACTTCGGCTGAGCCAGAAAGAGGACTCTTTTTAGACTAAAAAAGTTAAATGTGTTATTTTTTTAATCGATTTTGTTATTTTATGTAAATCCAAATTCAAATTGAATATTAAATGGGTTAAAATTTTAGACTTGAACCTAGCCCATATATTATTCAGGTCATTCAAACTCAAAATTTTCAAATCAGATTCATAATAGGTTGTCATGTTGGGTCACTTATTAGCATCACTAACAATAAGACAAAGAAAAGCAATCTCGGGAGAGCACAAAGGATGTGTTGACAGCATTGCATGTTCACATGGCAGACGTGGAAATAGTCATGGGGATGTCCACGGCACGTTTGTACGCATTAAAAGACAGAAAAATGTAGGGCATTCCAAAAATGTTAACTTTACAGAGCTATTGATGTAAGATGATGATCTTCAAGGCTTGGTGAAGGCCATGTGATGTAAGTAGAGCCGTAACTAAGTTAAGCCGGCTTGAGCTTGGTTCAATAAATGGTTCATAAGCTGAGCTTGATAAGCTAACGAGTCAAACTTGAACTATCCCCGAATCAACTCATTAGCCTGTTAGCTGTCTCATTTAAGAAAGCCCTACAGGTTATCTAAATTTCATCAAAGAGATCACTCTTTCGTCAAATTAAAAGTTTGTTGACTATAAATTTAAACTTATTAGAATTTTTGTGCATAAATTCTTAGATTTGCATCAGGGAAAGCCTAGACCTTAATACATCATACAGTCTATTTGGCCTCAGTACCTAAAATTGCATTATCATATGAACTAGAAGACAGATAACCGGGAGTAATAAAAAAATGATGTAATTTAAATGAAATTAATTAGGTTATGATTCTATGTAAAAAAAGCACAACTATCATGAGAGTCAAACTTACATCACCCCATTTCAAAGGAGGTATTATATTACAAAAAACTTTTCAAATCGGATCAATAATTTATAAAAGCTGAAGATGCCAAAAAAATTTTTTCTTTTTTTCTTTTTTTTCTGAAGATGTCTAAACTTGCCAAAATAAATATAGATGTGTTCAATATTATTGACAGTGTTGCTGCTAAATCTATATGAATTAAAATGAAACGCAAATTCAAAAAACAATATACTCATTCACTGAACATAGAGATCCACTACATGATCTATTTAAAATTGTAGGCGAAGTGATTGCAGAATGTTTGAATATCATAGAAGATTTACTGAACTAGTAAATTATTTACCAGTGGATTATTTGGTTGTATATGATCATTCCCGTAATGTGGGAACATTGTTGTTCCCGGTCCCAAGCCCGGATGCGAAAAGCGGAGGGTTGCGTTAGGTAGTCGATAGCCAACGTAAAACTTTTCGAAAAAAAAAATCATGACATGAATCCTTTTGATCATTGTGTAAGTGCTAGGGCGCCCCTGGAAGCGACGCGCTGTATAGCCTGAATACAGTGAAAAGTGTGCAAGGNATACACGAAAGATTTGCTATAAAGATTTGTAAATACACTGAATTTTTCTACGAAAAAACTTTTAATAACTGAGGGGCTGAGTTCTTGGAGTATTGGGCCCTTGAGTCCTATGGTTAGGTCTGGCCCATATAATATGCGGCATGCATTAAAAAATAATAATAATAAATGTGTGAGAGAGAGAGAGAGGAAAAAATGTGTTTTTTTNTATGGCCCAACTAGAAAGCTTGTTTGCATCAATAATCCTCACTCTTGGAATTTACTCTAAAGCCTTAGGTCTGGCCCATATAATATGGGGCATGCATTAAAAAATAATAATAATAAATGTGTGAGAGAGAGAGAGAGGAAAAAATGTGTTTTTTTCACAGCAGATGATGATAAGTTTTTATTATGAAGTTCTTATTTTTTTAATTAATTTAATTATTAATTTCTAAGAAATAAATATATAAAAAATAAAAATTTTAATATAATTTAAGATTAGTAAAATTCAGGTGATTTTTTTTTTCATAAAAAATTCTGAATTATATATCATTTCTGATAACAAATATATTTTTATCAAATATTAAAAGTATGATTTGTTAAATATACATATGAATATTAATACTGATGAAATTTTCAATAACATTTTCTAGTACATTTTATTATTATTATTATACCAATTTTCATGTAAATATTAATAATTTTTAAATTCTTTTAATTAGAAATTGAAAATTTGTTTTTTTTTTAAATAATCATAGGAATTATTTGATCAAAATCACTTAAAATGACATTTCTTTTTAACTATATCTCATTTNATAACTGAGGGGCGGAGTTCTTGGAGTATTGGGCCCTTGAGTCCTATGGCCCAACTAGAAAGCTTGTTTGCATAGGAATTATTTGATCAAAATCACTTAAAATGACATTTCTTTTTAACTAGATCTCATTTAGTTTGACAAACTAATAAATCATTATATGATTTTATTAATCTAATAAATTTAAAAGATAATTAGNTATCTCATTTAGTTTGACAAACTAATAAATCATTATATGATTTTATTAATCTAATAAATCTAAAAGATAATTAGATGATTTAAATTAATTAAAAATAATCAATTTAATCAGTCAAAATGTTCAAGTATATGAAATTTAATCATTAAGCAAAATAATATTAATTTAAAGTTATGTTAAATTTTTAATAACTTAAGGTATGTGTAGAGCAGTTGCAGCTTATCAAATAATCTACTAATAAGCTGATTAAAATTACTATGCTGATAAACTAGGTATGATGATTATTACAAATTTTTATTTTTTTGGAAAAGTCATATCGCAGCGAGAAAGCTGTCACCGCACCTAGATATATGCGGTGGGAAAAAGTTATTTTCAGCATTTTGAAAATGCATACGCTACAAAAATATAGTTTGCCCAAGCACGTCCGATGCAACAGCACAACACTAAATAAGTTGCCCAAAAGGGTATTTAGTTATTAATTTGCGCTATTATTAAAAAAGTTTATGCTTCAGGCATGAATTTTAATATTGCACAACAGCTTTCGGCGGCCTTCTAGAAAAATATGGTCACGTCTTCTTGTTAACTCGTAATAAGCCCTTTGAANTGGAAAAGTCATATCGCAGCGAGAAAGCTGTCACCGCACCTAGATATATGCGGTGTGAAAAAGTTATTTTCAGCATTTTGAAAATGCATACGCTACAAAAATATAGTTTGCCCAAACACGTCCGATGCAACAGCACGACACTAAATAAGTTGCCCAAAAGGGTATTTAGTTATTAGTTTGGGCTATTATTAAAAAAGTTTATGCTTCAGGCATGAATTTTAATATTGGACAACAGCTTTCGGCGGCCTTCTAGAAAAATATGGTCACGTCTTCTTGTTAACTCGTAATAAGCCCTTTGAACATGAAATTCTAATGTGGGTTCAAACTGACTCGGTCCAAATCGATTCCGGTTCAAAATAATTGCTTGTTGACAAAGTAATCTTACAAATTAAATAATATTTAAAGCGACACGTGACTTAAGTGCGTAATCATCAGGCATTTGCCTTGAATCAGTCTAAATCTCAGAATTCCTCTTTCCCAAAAGTTATGCCTTATGTGTAGGGAAAAATATTTCGTCCAGACGTCCGCACGTCCGACCTCAACCACCAGCAATCACATCGAACGTCAGCCAGTTGACGTGCATGGCGACCTGACTGCCAGTTGTTGGCCGTCCGAATATGCAATGTATAGATGAAATATTTTCTCTATGTGTAGAGGTGTAAGTGAGTCTCTCGTGAGTTGGCATGGGCTCAGCTCAATAAAGGCACTTCGTCAAGTGCGCTTGATGGACTAGCAAGTCATGCTCAAGCTAGCTTCGACTTGACTCGTAAGCTAGTGAGCATGTTCACTCAAAAATATTAATATAAAATTTTAAGATTTCTTCTTTAAATCAATCTAAATAATAAAAAAAGATATTCTGTATTTTTTATAAAGTAGTTTCTTATTATATATTTTCAAATTATTATTTTTAGTTATCATTATATTGTGATATTATCTAAAAGTTAAAACTAGTTTCCCTATTTTATATTGAACATGCTCAAGCTCGATTAACTAATCAAGCTCAAGCTCAAATTAAGGGTGCTTATGCTGATGAGTAGAGATCGAAGGAACTCCCGATGCGTCAAACAACAGGAAAGAGGTGACGTGCCTATACCATACCGACGTAGATAAACTAGCCAGGGCACCTTAGCAGGCAGTGTAACTAGGTCACGCCGCAATTTGACTTAGCCACACCAATGTTTCGACCGTTTTAAGTATGGAGCCGAGATTGTGAAAAAAATATGTCATGTGCCTGAGTAGTTATGCCAGAAGGTTTCTGAATTACGAGATTTAAATCCCTCAAGAGGAGGGTACGAAATTGTTGTATGTTCGAGTGTTCTAGAGAAAAAAATTATTGCATGCATACACCGCATGAAGAGATGCATGCGGTGTCATATCATGACCGTAGATCACGGCAATCTACGATCAGGATGTATTTCAGTGGGACTCATTTTAAATTATTATTTTTTTTTCAAAAAAATTTTGATTGCATCATGACCGTAGATCACTGTGATTTACGGNTATGCGGGGTCATATCATGACCGTAGATCACGGCAATCTACGATCAGGATGTATTTCGGTGGGACCCATTTTAAATTATTATTTTTTTTTCAAAAAAATTTTGATTGCATCATGACCGTAGATCACTGTGATTTACGGTCATGATGGTGTCATGCAGAGATGCATGCGATCTATGTATGCAATAATTTTTCAAAGATCTGAGGCTGTATTTTGTATGTTCTCTCTTTCATAATATATATATATATATATGAATAGAACTCTACTCTGTACATCAAGAACGCGGGGAGACATTCATTTCATATGAACACGTCTAATCGAAAAAACTAATTTTGTTATCTAACCTCGCGTGATTAAAAATCAACTAGAAAGGCAGAGTTAGGTGACTTAGAAACGCGTTGCGACATTTTCCATCCTCCTTCCTCTACTCTCCCTCCCTCTATTTAAGCTTNAGTGACTTAGAAACGCGTTGCGACATTTTCCATCCTCCTTCCTCTACTCTCCCTCCCTCTATTTAAGCTTCCCTCCATCTCCTCCAGCCTATAACTCCACCACAAAATCAAGCAGCAGCAGCAGCACCAGTACTTGCAGAAGCAGAAGAAAGAAGAATCAGCTAACCAAAAAACATGGCTTCTCACCTGATCCACATAGCACTTCTTCTCTCCCTCACCCTCATCCTCCCTTCCTCCCATGGTAAGTTACTCAAATTATAAAGCACTATAACCCAACTGACTATTCAATCTTCTATGATTGCTAACACCCATTGCTGTTGGTGCAGCCGAGGTGATCTGCGAGGACTTGCCCGTAGATCTCTGCGCTTTCTCCATATCGTCCACCGGACATAGATGCCTCCTCGAGAGCTATCGCACGAAAGAAGGCGGCGAGNTTTGCTAACACCCATTGCTGTTGGTGCAGCCGAGGTGATCTGCGAGGACTTGCCCGTAGATCTGTGCGCTTTCTCCATATCGTCCACCGGACATAGATGCCTCCTCGAGAGCTATCGCACGAAAGAAGGCGGCGAGGCGACGAAATATCAGTGCAGGGCTTCAGAGGTGGTGGTGGAGAGAGTGTCTGATTGGATCGAGAGTGATGAATGTGTCAGGGCTTGCGGCGTCGATCGGACTGCAAAAGGCATCTCTTCTGATGCCCTCCTCGATTCCCAATTTACTGGAAAGCTCTGTTCCTCCACTTGCTATGAGAGCTGCCCCAATATTGTTGATCTTTACTTCAATCTTGCAGCAGCAGAAGGTAAGCTAATGGATCTTCTTCAAATCACCCAAAGACTGATTTGATAACATTTTTGTAAGTTGTTCTTATTAGTTTTCTGCTATGAATACAGGTGTTTTCCTTCCAGACCTCTGCCATGCCCGTCGATCNGAATGGATCTTCTTCAAATCACCCAAAGACTGATTTGATAACATTTTTGCAAGTTGTTCTTATTAGTTTTCTGCTATGAATACAGGTGTTTTCCTTCCAGACCTCTGCCATGCCCGTCGATCGAACCCGCGCAGATCCATGGCGGAAATACTCAGCTCTGGAGCTGCTTTCGGTCCGGCGGCGGCCGCGAGTGAGCTCGCCGATGATTTCGCTCCTTCGCCCTCTGCATAATCAATTGTTTCTCTTTATAAATGTAGCAGCTTTGCTTGGAATTTTTGGAATTGTTGTGTAAAGAAAGTAGGGAGATTGAGNGGGAGCTGCTTTCGGTCCGGCGGCGGCCGCAAGTGAGCTCGCCGATGATTTCGCTCCTTCGCCCTCTGCATAATCAATTGATTCTCTTTATAAATGTAGCAGCTTTGCTTGGAATTTTTGGAATTGTTGTGTAAAGAAAGTAGGGAGATTGAGAGGCACAATTGAAGGAACCATACATACATTCTTTCTCGTCTATAGATTTACTTGTATTACACACACACATACATTTTTCTATGTAACTATTCATTCAAATGAGTTGATTTGGATTCTATATTCCTTTATATATATTACTCATAGTTTGAGNCATACATTTGTCTATGTAACTATTCATTCAAATGAGTTGGTTTGGATTCTATATTCCTTTATATATATTACTCATAGTTTGAGTGTGAATTAATTCTTGCTTCTAGTTTGCATTAATTATGTACAAAACAGGCTCTGTTTTGCGTATAAATATATGTTTTATTCATCATGATCTTGTGATTGCCACTATGTTTATTAACTTAACCCAAACTCTTAGGTGTGTCCATAAATGACTCACAGTCATGAAACCAACTTCATAAACCAAACTAATAAAGCTTAATTAGAGCTGACTTGATTAGTATTCAAGTAAGAGTCGGATTGAGATGATTGATTTGATCTCAACTCAAAATTGACATGGGTTGTCCAACCGGCCCTAAAAGTGATTGGTTCACCCCTTCTACTTTTTGCCAGTTTGCATCTTCCACTCCTTTTTCACGCCGAAATCATAGCCTCAAATATAACATTTTAATGTAAGAAATTAATGCTTGTGAATGAAAGTGCATTTCTAATTAAGAATANTGTTTGCATTAATTATGTACAAGACAGGCTCTGTTTTGCGTATAAATATATGTTTTATTCATCATGATCTTGTGATTGAGTTTAAAATGCCACTATGTTTATTAACTTAACCCAAACTCTTAGGTGTGTCCATAAATGACTCACAGTCATAAACCCAACTTCATAAACCAAACTAATAAAGCTTAATTAGAGCTGACTTGATTAGTATTCAAGTGAGAGTCGGATTGAGATGATTGATTTGATATCAACTCAAAATTGACATGGGTTGTCCAACCGGCACTAAAAGTGATTGGTTCACCCCTTCTGCTTTTTACCAGTTTGCTTCTTCGACTCTTTTTTCACGCCGAAATCGTAGCCTCAATCATAAAATTTTAATGTAAGAAATTAATGCTTGTGAATGAAAGTGCATTTCTAATTAAGAAAATATGTTTGTGGTTGATACACTGAAATACAATGCATGTATATTGCTTTCATCAAGACCAAGGGAGGATCCAAGGGGGGCAATTGCCCCCATCAAATTCACTTTTTACTTATATCGGTAGGCAATTTGGTCTTCTGTCCCTCCTAAAATATCACTTTTTTACTTACAACCAGCACAAGCAATTGGATGTCTTGTTTAAAAACACTTTTATTATTGGATGTTGTTGAGGTCCTTCTTCTTTATATAAATCTGTTATGCATGGTGTCAAAATTTTCTTAGTGCTTTGAAGTTCTATTACTTTGAGAAGAACATATGGTGTTTAAATTGTTGATCGTCCACAAAATGTAATCATAGCCTTCAATAAGAAACGTATGTTTGTAAACTTATCTTAGTGCATGAAAGAAAAACAAGTAAATTAGAAGAATATTTTGATTCTTTATTCATCAAACTACAAATAGTAAGGAGTAGCAAACAAAATTTAACTCAAATACTGTTAAATCTCAGAATAATGTGGTGGAATACACACCTTTTCATTGATATGAATGAGGTTATAAATAACCCTNTACCCGGGGAGGATCCAAGGGGGGCAACTGCCCCCATCAAATTCAGATTCTGTCCCTCCTAAAATATCACTTTTTACTTACAACCAGCACAAGCAATTGGATGTCTTGTTTAAAAACACTTTTATTATTGGATGTTGTTGAGGTCCTTCTTTATATAAATCTGTTATGCATGGTGTCAAAAATTTCTTAGTGCTTCTAGCTTTGAAGTTTTATTACTTTGAGAAGAACATATGGTGTTTAAGCTATTGATCATCCACAAAATGTAATCATAGCCTTCAACAAGAAACGTATGTTTGCAAACTTATCTTAGTGCATGAAAGAAAAACATGTAAATTAGAAGAATATTTTGATTCTTTATTCATCAAACTACAAATAGTAAGGAGTAGCAAACAAAATTTAACTCAAATACAAACATGAGAACAAAACGCTTGAACCAAAATTAATAAATAATAGATAATTAATTTGTCATGACAACTTTTCTTTTGCACCAACAAGATTTCTCTCTAAATTTTGCTTTCGTAAAAATGAACGAAATCAATAAATACTAAAATTAATTTCAGCATGAACCTTTATTGACTCTTATTCTCAGCCATTACATTAAGTTTGCAAATCCAACCTTAATTCACATCACAAATTTCATTGCAAATGAATCCAAAAATCAAACAATTGTTAGATATAAAACCAAACACAAGAATTATTTCACTATATATTTAATCTGTGAAAATAAGCAGGGAAAAAAATGTTGTTGGTAAAGCATTATACCATGATACATGCATATCTACAAAACAAAAACAGCTAATACAATTCAACAAGCCTCTAATCTGTTGATTCAATTAACATTAACAAGTACAACACACAATAAGCAACTTTTATGAAGATAAAAGTGGGAAAGAATATGGTTGGAGAGATTCATTATGAACAGATAAGTTGGCGGGGCACTAAGGATTGGTAGAAGTAAATCATACAAGAGTTTCTTGTTCTAGTGCCAATAGAGCATGATGACATATTAGACATCTTGTTGATGAGTAATGAAGCTCAAGTTAGATGGAGGAGTAAATTTTATGTATAAGATAACTAAATATCATATTTTATCAAATATTTTTTTTTATTTTTTAATATTAATAAAATTAGTTTGTCAAGTGCTTTTTGAAAAAAGAGTTAACTTTAGTAGATGAGAACCAATAAGAACTTAAAAGGATGTTCAAACTTGTGATCGTGACCTAAAAACTTTGATAAGATGTGTTGTAAGATATTTGTTTATAACACCTCATAAATATGTTTCCAAACAAACCCTTTTAATTCTAGTGATGAGAATAGTAACAGTTTGTCAAAATAATTATATAGGATGAAATGATTGAACAATATCNATTATTTGGCTAATTGTCACACAAACACTTATAACATGCAAATGCCATTGCTTGTTTTTTTTCTATATTTGCTTAAATTTTTTTGTAGCAATAAATCATGAATTGGACTTAGAAATAAGGGGCAAGGGAATTGTCTGACACATCAAGTTATTTATACTTAAATATTCTTGTACTTTTGTTAATCTAATAAAATATCTAATTCTTTATCAAGATTCTATATATCTCTCACTCATTGGTGTCCCTTTTTAGTCTTGTTAGTAACATTTTTGTAGTGCCCAAGAAATAAATTTAAATCCAAGAGCACATCTCCTAACTTTTTGTTCACATCATAATCTTCGTACACATGAACTTTCCTAGCCTCCATTTTACGCATCTAATCAATCACTTAGGACCCATTTGGGGCAGCTTATTAGGTGTGGCGGCATTTTCAAAATGTCGCCGCAGTGTTTGGGAGACCGTTCGGTCTGATTATTCATGCTGCACTGCATCCCGCTTCGAAGAATTTCTTAAGGGCTTTGACGCGAGTCAAGACCCGCGTCCCGTGTTCGGCTATCATCTTTGCCCTAGATACCCCTTGTGCTCTCCCTCCCTGGTTTGTGGCCTGCAGTCAAATTTCTTCACCCTAGAGGAGATCGGATTGTGTTCCTTTCGATTTCTCTTTTTGATTCGTAAGGTATGGGAGTGAAAAGTCGAACCTCGTTGTTCTTTATTTTTTTTCTTCCTTGACGGAAGAGCAAGGGCTTTCATCTTCTTCCTTCTCAATTTGAAGGTCGCCGAATGGNTCCTGCAGTCAAATTTCTTCACCCTAGAGGAGATCGGATTGTGTTCCTTTTGATTTCTCTTTTTGATTCGTAAGGTATGGGTGTGAAAAGTCAAACCTCGTTGTTCTTTATTTTTTTTTTCTTCCTTGACGGAAGAGCAAGGGCTTTCATCTTCTTCCTTCTCAATTTGAAGGTCGCCGAATGGATCTTTATGGTTTTACAATTTCCTTTCATCATTTTGCTAGGCCTGAAGAAAAGTGTGGAGAATGCATTTTGATTGCTCCAGAAATTTGGTTTCAATTTTTTCNCTCAATGAAATGAAATATTTAAATTTACTTTCATTTGCCATTAACTCTATACAAAGAAATATTAAAATTTGTTGATTAATCCAAATCAATTAAGATTGCATAAACTTGTTTAATTTAACATGATAATTGACTAAGGCATGATATGAACTCGGCAAGCTCCAAATAAGCTTATCAAGCCCATCACATATATGTGTAGTCTAGGTAGAACTTGTTAGATTCATTATGGCCTCGCCTAGTCTAGCTTGAAGTTGCCAATAACTTTTCCAATCTAACTCAATGTAGACAAAAGCCGTATTGAACTCACCAAGATCCTTACAACCATGGCTAGGTTTAATAGCTAGTCACTATCTAAATGAAGCCAGAGCCCACTTGCAAGAGCCCAAGAAAATGCTCAAGTAAGAGCCCATTCAAGGTCAATCACAAAAGCCCTATCAAGAAGAAATATTTGAATTTATTCTTTATCATTAATATTTCAATTTAAATTTCTATAATGTTTGAATTTTCAAATTTTTAAGCTTTCATGGCTGGCCTTAAGAAAATAATAAATTTTGAATGTGATTAGCACATCCCTCTATTAATGGCCAACTGCCACCCTTCAATTTCTTTCTCTTTTTATAAACTTTTTTCATTGTAATATCCATAAATAGGGCTGATATGCAATTTTTTTATGAGTTTTCAATGAAAAATTTCAATGAGAATTTTCTCTCTTGTTTTTTTTGTGCTTGATGGCTTCAAGTGTTGTCCTTTCTTTGGTGAGATTATGTATTTTTATTTGTTTTTTCTTATAAGCTATCCATTAATCCTCCATAACACCTACTCCTAAATTCTTCACCACTCTTCATCAATGTCGTAATTTTCTTACAATATCAACAAACCAACAACCAAAGCCTCACAGCCATTCCAAACCCATTTTCATAACTCTTGGTAAAGCAAGAGCATATTAAGGTCTAATCTAGCTCTCTACCTATAAAAACCATTGTAAACTCATCCAAAACCTTCAATTTACTCAATATCATAAGTACACATTCTAAGATAACCACCAATAATCATTTCTCGTCATTTACCCAATCTTAAACCACTTAGCCAAAACTAGCCTAATCCAAACTAGTCTTTGTACCTTGACCACCATTCCCTCATAAATCTCTTAAAATTTCACCAAAACCTTATTAGTAAATTTTAGTAATAGTAATAGTAAATTTTAGTACTTTTTCTCATCAAAAGACAAACCTCCTCCGTTAACTAGCCTTTGACCAAGCAAGTCAAACAACTTTATCAAAGCTAATATTTTAGCCAAATAATAATGCATATTTCCATGTATTATTTGGCTAATTGTCACACAAACTCTTATAACATGCAAATGCCATTGCTTGTTTTTTTTTTTTTCTATATTTGCTTAAATTTTTTTGTAGCAATAAATCATGAATTAAACTTAGAAATAAGGGGCAAGGGAATTGTTTGACACATCAAGTTATTTATACTTAAATATTCTTGTACTTTTGTTAATCTAATAAAATTTCTAATTCTTTATCTAGATTCTATATATCTCTCACTCATTGGTGTCCCTCTTTAGTCTTGTTAGTAACATTTTTGTAGTACCCAAGAAATAAATTTAAATCCAAGAGCACATCTCCTAACTTTTTGTTCACATCATAATCTTCGTACACATTAACTTTCCTAGCCTCCATTTTACGCATCTAACCAATCACTTAGGGCCCGTTTGGGCCAGCTTATTTAGGTGCGGCGGCATTTTGAAAACTCCGCCGCAGTGTTTGGGAGACCGTTCGGTCTAATTATTCACGCCGCACTGCGTCCCGCTTCGAAGATTTCTTAAGGACATTGACACGGGTCAAGACCCGCATCCCGCGTTCGGCTATCATCTTTGCCCTATATACCCCTTGCGCTCTCCCTCCTTGGTTTGTTGCCTGCAATCAAATTTCTTCACCCTAGAGTAGATCGGACTGTGTTCCTTTCGATTTCTCTTTCTGATTCGTAAGGTATGGGCGTGAAAGGTCGAACCTCGCTGTTCTTTTTTTTTTTTTCCTTCCTTGACGGAAGAGCATGGGCTTTCATCTTCTTCCTTATCAATTTGAAGGTCGCCGAATGGATCTTTATGGTTTTACGATTTCCTTTCATCATTTTGCTAGGCCTGAATAAAAGTGTGGAGAATGCATTTTGTTGCTCCAGAAATTTGGTTTCGATTTTTTCTGTTTCCTTAAAGCTAACCCCCAAATTTTGTTGGGCTTTAGAAGTTTCTATGAGATGAATCCATTTTTGGTAGGCGGGAAGCAAAAGTGTGGAGAATGCATTTTGATTGCTCCATAATTTTGGGGTCAATTTTTTTTATTTCCTTACAGCTAACACCCGAATTTTATTTCAATTTTTGTTGGGCTTTAGACATATCTATGAGAGGAATTCATGCTCTTACCTATGGTTTACGAGCTGCAAATAATTCATGTTTATAGTATTGGGCAATAGTTATAACATCAATTGTTATAGTATTGGGCAATGTTTATAGCATCAGAGCTTTAGAGCTGGTATTACTTCCTATTTTTCAAGTTCATGTGCTGATGTTTATAGGCGGCAATTAACATACAAAATGGCATGCTATAATTCATGTTTATAGGAAACATAGGTATGAGCTTGGTTCATTAGAATTTCGAGAGTTAAGTACATACAAAATGACATTNGAAGTTGAGCTTTATTTAAGGAAAACAAAAAAGAAGAAAAAAATTTTTTGACAATGAAAAATATTTTTTGGCAATCATGACATGAATTCTTTTGATCATTGTGTAAGTGCTAGGGTGTCCCCTGGAAGCGACGCGCTGTATAGCCTGAATATTTTGATCATTGTGTAAGTGCTAGGGCGTCCCTTGGAAGCGACGCGCTGTATAGCCTGAATAGAGTGAAAAAATGCAAGGGCCGCTACACTGGCGCCCGGGTGTAGTGTTAAATAAGCAAGGGTTCCCACATTATCGGCGCCCGTGTGTAGTGTTAAATAAGCAAGGGTTCCCACATTACGGGCGAATGCGGGTAAAGAAGTTAGTCCATGAAACTAATGAAACTAATATTAGGATAGGATCTTGGAATATAGGCACTCTCAATGGTAAATTAATGGAATTAGTTGATATTATGATTCATAGAAAAATTAATATCTTATGTATTCACGAACTAAGTGGGTTGGAGAAAAGGCTAAGAAGATTGATAATTTAAGTTTTAAATTTTGGTATTCGGGTAAGAGTCGCACTAGAAATGGCGTAGGTGTAATTATAGATAAGAGTTTGAAAGATAATGTTGTAAANGATAATATCTTGGAATATAGGTACTCTCAATGGTAAATTAGTGGAATTAGTTGATATTATGATTCATAAAAAAATTAATATCTTATGTATTCAAGAAACTAAGTGGATTGGAGAAAAGACTAATGAGATTGATAATTTAGGTTTTAAAATTCGGTATTCTGGTAAGAGTCGCACTAGAAATGGTGTAGGTGTAATTATAAATAAGAGTTTGAAAGATAATGTTGTAAAAATTAATAGAGTTGGAGATAAAATTATAGCCCTTAAGATTATCATTAATACTAAGATTTTTGATATTATAAGTGCTTATGCTCCTCAAGTAGGTTTAGATACAGGATCTAAAGATAAATTTTGGAATGACTTAGAAGACTTTAGAAATACTTCATGGTGGCTAATGATGCCTCTTGAAGAAGGAATTTTTATTGGAGGAGATTTAAATGGACATGTCGGTAGAGTGGTAGAAGACTTCAGAAATATTCAGGATGATTATGGTTTTGGAGTAAGTAATGAAGAAGGTAGAATTATTTTAGATTTTGGTTTAGCGTATGATTTTGTTATTACTAATACTTTATTCAAGAAAAGAAATGAACATCTTATTGCTTATAAGAGTGGATCCAATAAAACACAAATTGATTATTTTCTTACGAGAAAAAGAGATCGTCGCGATTGTAAAGATTATAAGGTCATTTTAAGTGAAAATTTAAGTACACAACATCATTTATTAGTTCTAGATTTTAAGATTAAGAGTTATAAAATAAAGAATACTAGGACTCATTATCATAAAATTAGATGGAGAAACTTAAAAGCACAAATAAAATTATTTTTATGAGTAAAATTTAAGATTTCAAAATTTGGGATATTCATGAAGAACAAATGTTATGGGATAAAGTAACAAACACTATTAAACAAGTAGCAAAAGAAAAAATTTTTATAGATAAAAATAGTTGGTGTGGAATAGTAATGTGCAAGAAAAGATAAAATATAAGAAATTATGTTGTAAAAATTGGTTTAAATGTAAAAACTTAGAGAACTGAGAAAAATATCAAACGGTCTGCAGGGAGTCTAAAAGTACAATCTGTGACGTTAAAAATTCTGTTTTAATGATCTTTATAATAGATTAGATACTAATGATGGTGAAAAATATATGTATAAACTAGCCAAACAAAGAGAAAAGAAAAGTAAAGATTTAACTCAAGTAAAGTGTATTAAAGATGAAAATCAAAAAGTGCTTTTCTTAGAAAAAGATATTCAACATAGGTGAGTGAGTTACTTTAATAAACTTTTTAATAAAGTTTCTGAAAATAAGATCGACCTTAGTGATATTAATATCGTGAATAATAATAAAACGTTTTATTTTTACCGTCGCATTAGTAAAAAAGAAGTTGAGGAGGCTTTAAAGAAAACTAGGGGTGGAAAGTCTGTAGGACTTGATGATATACCATTTGAAGTGTGGAATTTGTGAGTTTCTTGGCTTACTAAAGTCTTTAATATTATTTTAAAAACTAAAAAGATGCCTGAGGAGTGGAGTAAAAGTATTTTGGTCCCCATTTTTAAGAATAAAGGGGATGCACAAGAGTGTGCAAATTATAAAGGATTAAATTGTCGAGGAGTGGAGGAAGAGTATTTTGGTTCTCATTTTTAAGAATAAAGGGGATGCACGAGAGTGTGCAAATTATAGAGGAATTAAGTTGATGTGCCATACTTTAAAGTTATGGGAGAGGGTAATTGAACATAGGTTAAGACGCATCACAAAGATTTCAGATTTATGCCGGACAGGTCTACTATGGAAGCTATAGATTTATTGAGAGGTTTGATGGAGAAGGTCAGAGATAATAAGGAGAATCTACATTTGATTTTTATTGATTTAGAAAAAAAGCTTACAATAAGGTTCCAAGAGATATCCTTTGGAGAGTTATTGAGAAGAAAGGTGTTGATATGACTTATATTCAAGTCATTAAAGATATGTATACTAGAG
>JXCR01083119.1:124182-140847 GCA_002079205.1 Phalaenopsis hybrid cultivar
ATGAGTAAAATTCAAGATTTCAAAATTTGAGATATTCATGAAAAAACAAATGTGATGTGGGATAAAGTAACAAACACTATTAAACAAGTAGCAAAAGATGTTCTTGAAAAATCAAAAGAAAAAATATTTACAAATAAAAAAAGTTGGTGGTGGACAGCAAGCGTAAAACTTGTCGAAAAAATCAAGGTCCATGTGAAAATTTAAATACCCAACATCGTTTATTAGTTTTAGATTTTAAAATTAAGAGTTGTAAAATAAAGAATACTAGGACTCATCATCACAGAATTAGATGGTGAAACTTAAAAGACAAATAAAATTATTTTCATGAGTAAAATTCAAGATTTCAAAATTTGAGATATTCATGAAAAAGCAAATGTGATGTGGGATAAAGTAACAAACACTACTAAATAAGTAGCAAAACATGTTCTTGGAGAATCAAAAGAAAAAATATTTACAAATAAAAATAGTTGGTGGTGGACAGCCAACGTAAAACTTGTCAAAAATATTTACAAAATAAAAATATTTAACACTGTTGTTGCCGGTCCCAAGCCCGGATGCGAAAAGTGGAGGGTTACGTTAGGTAGTCGACAGCCAGCGTAACACTTGTCGAAAAAATCATGACATGAATCATTTTGATCATTGTGTAAGTGCTAGGGCGTCCCCCGGAAGCGATTTTGATCATTGTGTAAGTGCTAGGGCGTCCCTTGGAAGCGACGCGCTGTATAGCCTGAATAGAGTGAAAAAATGCAAGGGCCGCTACACTGGCGCCCGGGTGTAGTGTTAAATAAGCAAGGGTTCCCACATTATAGGCCGCTACACCAGCACCCGGGTGTAGTGTTAAATAAGCAAGGGTTCCCACATTACGGATGAATGCGGGTAAAGAAGTTAGTCCATGAACTAATGAAACTAATATTAGGATAGGATCTTGGAATATAGGCACTCTCAATGGTAAATTAATGGAAATTAGTTGGTATTATGATTCATAGGAAAATTAATATCTTATGTATTCAAGAAACTAAGTGGATATTATGATTCATAGAAAAATTAATATCTTATGTGTTCACGAAACTAAGTGGGTTGGAGAAAAGGCTAAGGAGATTGATAATGTAAGTTTTAAACTTTGGTTTTCTGGTAAGAGTCGCACGAGAAATGGTGTAGGTGTAATTATAGATAAGAGTTTGAAAGATAATGTTGTAAANGAGACGACATTACCCAAGCCAAAAGATGGAGTTTCGGATCTTTGTTTGTTTCTTCGCTGTACCTCATGATTCTGTTGGCCTTTCTTTGCCAGCACATATCACGACTTCTTTGTGAGGAAGATACAGGAGGAGGAGAACAAAGGAAATTGCGGGTCCTTGTAAGCCACTAGTTGGTCGTTTGCCTTCTCCACGATTCCGTACTCGCGCCCTTGCAGCAGCCCGATCGCACGCTTATCCGAACTTTCCGCGCGAGGTTCCTTCCTCTTAAGAGCCACGATTTGAGATCTAATTTTTCTTTCCAAATTTTCAGATCGATGCTTTCATATCAAATTGATATGATGTGATCTCAAAATCAGCACATTTTTTTAGAAAATTAGGGAAAACACAATATTTATTCAGTAAATCAAACAACTCAACAAGAATACAAAGATAAACACCTACAGTTTGAGAGGTAGGCGATCTCTCCCAATGACTACGATTCGAGAGGTAGGAAATCTCTCCCAAACCTTAAACCTAAGACTAACAACTCAATCTTCAATCTTCGTGCANTCTTTAGCGTATGATTTTGTTATTACTAAAAGAAAATCTAATTCTAATTGAATATTCATAGATCTTGGCTTAAAACATGATGTCGACACTAATGAAATAAAGGACATTTGATGACAAAATTCTTTTTATTACCATTGGGTTTGATATGAAGTTTAAGCCATCTTCTTCGGTCCTATGCTTTGCACTTTAACATGTTAAAAAAAAAGTGAAGTTCCTTTAGTCGGTGTTTAATGCTTGTTCAAACCCTATGAAGAGAGTTGATATTTCAACTTGATGATGACATCAAGCTTGGCTTGACTCTTTTTGGAGCAATGATTATCTTTTTTATTTTGCCATAATTCGTCTGTCAATTGAGAGAATCCCATATCTATTAACTCACTAAGTTGGCTAAGTTTGGGTAATGCAGCTATTATCATTAGATGAATAAAGTGAATGATATTCACTGCGACCATATTTGAGTTTGTTGAGCTCAACCTTCAGGAGCCGCTTGAGTTCCAAACTTGAGTTGTAGACGAACTTGCGCTTCTCCAACTTAACATGTTAAAACTAATAAGCTCAAAATTCTCTTAATTTACTGTCATAATTATGACAAGTTTGAGAAAGGAACCTCTGACGTTTGAAATTGCATTGAGTTTAATTTGCTTGAATATAAAAATATCTTTGCCCAATAGCTTGAATGTAGCTTCAGCACGGATGTATTAAAAGATCAATTGTGGATCTCGGTTCAACACTTGATGTTGATTCAAATAAAATAAAATAAGTGGCCTATTCTCTTGATAGCAAAGGAACATCTGACTGGATATATTTTGGAATCTTGGTTTCGAGCACAATATCGACCCAAATAATAAAAGTGACCTCCCTATTTGGGTGACTTGCAAAGAAAAATTCTTTGATAATTGATAAACATTTTTGTGGATTAGCTTAAATCATAAAATTCACCCAAATAAAAATAAAATGCCCCCTGTCTAATTAGGGGAATCCTAGCAGTGTGAACATAGTTATGGATTTCAACTTGAAGCATGATTTCAACTTGAAGTTCTATATGTGAGGATTTCTTACGGACACACTCTTGATGAAATTTATAAATGGTGGATCTCTGAAAGTACATATCAGATGTCATATATTCATTCTTTTCAACATAACTTTCTTTTTCCTAAAAACTCAACTTCAAATCTGTTTATATCTCTGTTAAGACAATTTGGCGATGGATTCCTCGGCACACAATCTAAATTTCATGCCTCGATGTTCACCGAACAAAACTTGCTTTGATTGATTTTAAGCTACCATAACAAATAGAAGATAACTTATTGCTTGGAGGTCTATTAGTTTTAAGCTACCATAACAAATAGAAGATAACTTCTTGCTTGGAGCTCTATTGGTTTAAATCATAACAAACTTCTTATATCTTCTTTTCATTAAGCCTTTTTATTTGGGAACTTTCAGGACCATATGCAGTTGAAGATAATTTCAAGTTGCTTCTTTTTAGTAGTAAGATATTAATGTTGTTGAGCCCAAAAAGATTGCTTATTCACAGATAGAGTAATTCCTTCAAACCCATTTTAGAATTTGAATTGGTTGTGGATAGGAATAATCACTTTTGATACCATGGTTTATTCAATGATTGGTTGCTCGGAGAGTAGTTGTTGAGCCCTTCAATATTTTCATTCTCATTTGTCTTCTAGATAGTTTTCTTCTTGATGAGAAAGCTTTTGCATCATGTCTTCTTAATGCAAAAAAATTTATGTAGGGAGTTATATACAAAAGCACCAATAAAATCTTTTGCTCAATTATATTTATTTTCAAAGATGAGATTTTCTTCTGATTGCGACTTGAAATAAGCAACATGTAGATATTTCAACATATGGAACCATTTTGATGCGGCTTTAAACAGATACAACGATGAGAATCTCAACACCATCGAGATGTACATTGGCCATAAATAGTACGATTCACAGGAGAGAGTAGTTTTATCTTTAGAGAACAAAACAACTCCTTAAGATGTCAACTACTCTGATAATTACTAGTAGCAATATGATCTTCCAAAATTTAACCTCGATAAGTTTCTTTTCATTGAAATTCCTACCTTTCTACTAGGACTTTTTGGCATTGGATATTTAGACTTGAAACTCAAATATTACATCTAAATGTTCATCAGACATAATTTTACTTTATATTCGGACATTTTGACAGTGGATTGCCGGATTAAGAATCAAGAGACTTAACTTAATGTTCACAAGACAGTCATGTGTTGATATTCTCCCGATGGTCAATTTTTTATTGAACATTTCAGTGGTAGATTCCTGGATTGAAACCCAGATGTCATACCTTGATGCTCCACAAACAAAATTTATCTTTCTATTTGAGATTTTTCAGCAGTAGAATTTTAAATCAAAATTTAAGAGTTATACATCGATACTCACCAAACAAAATTTCTCATTTTGTTGGGATATTTCAGCACTAGATTTTTAAATTGAAATTTAAGAATCATATCCCAATGTTCTCACTAGAAAAAATTTACTCAATTTTTCAGTAATTACAAATTTGTAAAAATCATTTAGTTTTTCATTTGTCTTATCATTTTTAAGATCCTATTATAATGAACATATAACTAGCTAAGTAAAAGATTAACCTTCCCAAGCGAAATCACTAAAATCTGCAGGCTCTAAAAATTTGTGCCCTATACTATATTGTTGAGATGACTTTTGTATATTGTATTGACTTTTGTATATCGTATTCCGAGACAAATTTTCAAAAGGCAGAATAGGTTTTAGATAAACACTACCCAGAGAGTTTGCCCTCATTTGATGGGGACTTTTTGATCCGGGTTCAAATTTTCCAATAGGTGCTAGCCCATACATTTAATTACCTCTTCCTATAGCGTGAGAGCTTTTTTGATTAAGGATAATCATTAAGTACTGAATATTTAATTTATAATAGCAACAAACTTAAGATTTAGATTATAAAATGTCACATTGAACTTAAAGTGGATGATGAGGGAAATGATGATGAATCCAATCTAGATCCCATAATTAAGTCATCTCAGGTCATCATAATCTCTAATCAATTAGTTAAAAAAAAAATTTTGTAGACTCAACATGACTTAAGGATTCTTGTCAGTAGTCATGGGTTACGTCGTCTAAGAGACCCTTAAAGATTTGAGGTGAATATGTGACTAAGAAAAAAAATTTAATTGACTTCAGCTCACAAAATTTTTGTGCATCAAATGTATCTTTATAATTCACAAAAATAGTAGAAAGTCATTGGGGAACATATGAGTTACAGTCATGATTAATTTAAAGATGACATTTGGCGGTAAACCACCCAATCAAAAGGTTATGACGGTAGAATGACTCAGTCCATATCTTTATTAGCATGAGATTGTTTCAAGTGTCAATAAAATTATATATTTGATATGACATTCATTCTTTGTAAGCTAAAGTCAATCAAAATTGTCACCCTCAACAAACAGTTATAGAGGGTGGATGAGTTTGCTTTAAGCTTTAAGTGATTTAATATTAATTAGAATGTTTAAGTTTGTGAAATGAAGTCAATCAAAACTTTGATATGATATTCAATCTTTGTGAGTCAAAGTCAATCAAAATTTTGTCACTTTCGACAAACTACTACAGATGGTGGATGAGTTTATTTTAAGCTTTAAGTGATTTAATCTTAACCTGAATGTTATAGTTTGTTGTTTTGAAACTTGATTTGAAATGCTCAATTAAAAAAACTGACTCCTCGGGATGAGATTTTCAATTGACATGGCCATCATGGGGAATTTGGATGTTTGAAAACACTTATGTTTGTCATACATTTGAAATTTATCAATTTTAGATCATTAAATATTGGTCTTGTCAACTTCAGCCCTTGGGAGAAAAATCCAACTAGGAGATTTGAACTTACAAATTTTAATTCTTATTATTTGAAGATTATTGAAAACACTATAATCGTCAACTCTGATCCTTAAAAGGAGGATCGAGCTAGTTGATTTCAATATGTGATTTTGTTCTATAGATGGCGTGATTTAATTGAACTTGCTTAATTTGATTATTTTGAAATTAAAACAAGCGAGTTAACAATTTTAAAATAATCATAATTTTTTCAATGGAGAATTGCTCGTATTGATTTTATTTTAGTCCGACGAATGAGTCTAATCGCTTAATCTAATCGTCGGAGCCAAAGTTGTATGAAACGTGATACACATATAATTTTGAAATTGTGCACATTTTTTATTATATTCATATCTTGCACTTGTATGAAACGTGATACACATATATGATGCAATCATCTAAAGTTTTATGCTCTTCAAAATAAAAAAGAACATTTGACATACTCACAAAAAGCAAGTGCACATTTTTTTTAAATACTTAGATGCTTAAGACATTGAGTCAAAGTTCAATAGAATAACTAAATGGAAGTTTTAAAATTTATAAACACTATTGATTGTGCGAATGTATCATCTTTCAGAATCCACATATATAATTTGATAGTATTTGAACACCTACTGAAAATAATTACCGTNGGATAGTATTTGAACACCTACTGAAAATAATTACAGTGCATTTATGCAAATCTCAAAGTATTTCATCTAATTTAAACACATAAAGCTCATGAAGTCCATCAGAAAAAAAAAAAGAAATTTTGTGTAGGTCTTACCTTAATGGTGTGCACAAAATCATCTTCTAATTTTTCAAAAGACCATCTTTTGTCTGCTTGCGAGTTAGAATTAAAAATCCAGTGGTGAGTTTGAAATGTTAAGCCCATGATATCTGAAATTTATTGAATTCTTAAACATTCCATAGAACTTGATTCTCTCTAATAAATGAACTCTTGCACCATTTTAAGTGTGTTTGTGTAAGTTTCAATCACTTTTAATTCTCTTTAATAAAATAAAGGCCCTTATTAAAAGACTCCTTTCAAATTATTTTATGTCAAGTACAATAATTCAAGTGCTCATTATAATATATTCCCTGCGATCTTTTATGAGCCATCAAATCATCAACAAGCCTTATTTGAGTAATGCTTATCAATTTTGTTATTTTGAAAAGACCTTGAATGATAATTTGAGCAATCATTTATCTTGACTTTGTAATTTATATTTTTCGTTCTATTCAATAATCAGGAAATTCTAAATAATGCTCAAATATATATATACAAGTTCAAATGCTCCAAATTTAAATCATTTTTGTAAATTAAAAAATGTCAAATTTTGAATTATTTTATAAGTCCAAAAATTCCAAACAATAAGTCATTTTACAAGTTCAAAGAAGTCCACATTTTAATTTATCTCCAAACAAATTTACAGAAAATTTCAGCAATCTCTCGGCATCTTCCCCCGCTTAGGGGGCAGTGAGAAATATGTCAGTCTGCCCAACACTCAATAAGACACATTGATCAATATTATAACACACTGTAGCTAAGAAGCAAAAAAAATGTATTTAAATCTACGATCTATGAAACATGTTGTGCATTCAATTAACCTGCAAAAAACCAAACACAAGCACACATTTCCCAAACTGATATTTAGCTTTCCCTCAGAAATGCTTAATTCTCTGGACATATACTCAAGTTTTCTATAACAAGAACTTTAATTTTTTTCTTTAAATTTTTTCTTGAATAAGTACACAATTTTTTTGAATACTTGATTCCCTGGAAAAGGAGTCAAGTTTCCTCGAGTGAGTATTTTAAAAATTTTTTTGTTTTACACAAATTTCTCTAAACGTACTTAATTCCATGTACATTAATCAAATTTCTTCTAACGAGCATTTAAGAAAATCACCAATTTTTTATGCCTTTTCGAGTGACGGAAAGGTTGACAATGGCAAAACAACAGAAATGGTGAAATAAAATTTTCTAATTTCAGATTTTTGTCTCTTGGCTAAAGAAAATGGGAGAGAGAAGATTTGAATTTGGCTCAGATTTGTATGATCAAGAGATGAATTGAGCTTAACAAATGAAGCATGACTAGAATGATCCTAGTGATGTCAGGGTTCGACTTGGAGCAAAAGAGAAGGCAACAAGGGTTTTGGTTTAGGGCAGAAGAGTTGTGCAGGCTCAGGTTGAGAGAGGCAGAACAAAACAGAGAAAGATGGGAGCTCCAAAGGTCTTCATATGCCACAATCTCGCTGTTGAATTTTCTCATAAGTTGTAATCAAGTGTGTATCTCCAGGGTTTTAATTTGGGGCTTGTGAACAACAATGAAGATTTTTGCAAAGGCTGAAGCAAAAAGAGGTTTGATCTATTGTGAATGAGAGCCAAACAAGAAAGCGGGCAAGTACAGGTAAACAGTGTAGGAGGGTTTTGGCGAGGGCTTTTCACGTCGGCTTCAGCTCACGTTGCACAAACACAAGGAGTCCTGCGTGCAAAAGTGAAGATGAGAAGAGCACTTTCGTGCGTTTGGGAGGAGAGTATGACATGAAGAAGCGGACTGGATGCAGAAGTAGAGAGATATGGAGTTGTAGGAGAGAAAGATGGAAGTTTAGAAGGTCACTTTATGCAGCGATCACTTCATTCCCTTTCCGGTGAGCCATGGCTGCAACTGTATTGGAGAGGACAAGCACTATGGGGTTGGGTTCAATTTATATACATGAAAATAGGAGTGGGAGCAGTTTCAACGTCCTTGGGCAGGGGCAATTATCAAGATCTTAATTTATTTTAATTTCTTTTTTTCACGATCATGTTCTCCTGAAAAACAGCGCATCTCTAATGATGCCCATATTTGATAATATAAACTCTGAAGATCAATCATTTAAATAATTATCAATTTGGCCATCACATCCAACATATCATCAAAAAAGATATATGAAACCGCACAATGATCTTATTGATGGCATTAATATAAGGACCATACTCTTGATTACAATTCTTTTGAAATAGCTCACTGATGTGTCGCTAGAGCTCAACGTCTTTATCAAGATTTATCCAATAATAGAGAAGATTTGAAGGGCAACTCTAGGCACAAAATCGATATCAAATTGGATGCTCCTCAATGGAGGTAACTCGCTAGAAAGCTCATTGAGAAAAATCTCCTTAAATTTAGAAAAATATTAATTCATTTTGAGTGGGAGTGAAAACTCAACTTTAGATCCAGGCTGACACAAAAAATACTTATTTATTATATGAGTTTTAAGCTCTTTGTTGGATCTCAACAAAAGCAGTTTAAAGACAATTAGTCAACAAAATTTTAAAGCAAAATTAACATTGGCTTAGGGAGTTTTAGTAAGTGTCCTTAAATCGACTATATTATTGAAGTCTAGAGATTGCCAATGAACATAAACTAGCTTTGGCCTTCTTCATAACATGGAGCCCATGATGTTCGGCATCTGAACCAAAGAAGAGAGGAGAGAAGGCATCAAAGATGGTAATAATTCAAAAATTGAAACCCTATTGAATGACGAGGACGATGAGAGGCTAGAAGCATACAACGAGGAAGCTATGGGGAGAGATAGTGAAGGTCTGAATGGTTTTCAAAATCCTAGCCAACAATAACGAGAGCTACGAATGGCAAACGACAAACCAATGGAGCTCCCCTGAGAGAGAAATACCAGGCGAACGATTGGCAAACCGCTCAAGCTTCCTCAAAGAGATAAAAAATTCGGGTGAAAAATAAAAAGATAGGTAACCATTAAATAAAAAAAATTACTTTATTTAATTTTAATTATAAAACATATATCATATATGTTTTAAAAAAAATTAATATTAATTCACTAAATTAAGATAAGTGTGTCACTTTTTTTAATATTATTTAAATTGAATATGTTGAAGTTGTGCCCGAAACATGCCCGAGACGAGTCAGACGCGTCATGTCTGACACTAAATGAGTACTTAATTAAGAGTGTTTGTGTGCCTTCACTTCTCTTCAATGACAACGCCTCTCCGCATCAACATGGATATCTCCCCTCATTGCATGTGCATTTTATGTTTTAAATTCCTTTACAATATTGGAGTGAATTTGATTAGTTGCTATTAAAATTTAGTAGTTATGGTTTATAAACTAAATAATTATACATAGACATTTAAAATTTTTTAAAGTTAATGCTATTAAATTCCTCATTTTCTCTTTTACATTATTTTTAATAATTTGTTTATATAATTTTACATATTTTTTAATAATTTTTATAATAATGGCATGTCTGATGTGTGTTTATGTCCTACATATTCAATAATAGAAGAGTCGCATCTGTGTCATGTCGTGTCTGTGTCCCCGTATCTTTATCCATACAACATAGCATTAGGGGTGTCAATTCGGGTTAGCGGTTCGAGTTCGGATCCAACCCGAAAATGACCCGAACCCGAGCTTGACCTGCTAACCCAAACCCGACCCGAAATTTTGTTATTATTCTGCTCATGTTTGGGTTTTTTAGTTCAATCTGACCCCGACCCGAAAAATAAACGGGTCAAATTCTCTGACCTGAATCCAATTCGAAAAATATTTGGTTCAACCATAACCTGGATTTTTCGAGTTGAGTTCGAGTCGTGTTGGCGTGTCGAGCCAATTTTTTACACCCCTATATAGCATGGATCCTATGCTTATAGTACTAGTGAAGATTAAACTTGGCGTCAGCTGAGATAATCAATTTCTCATGAAACCTAACAAGCCAATGGAACCATTTTAAGTATGACCTAGTTAATGTCATATTCCCATCTTAATCATTTAACATTTTCTTAGAAGTCCTACTATCATGCATAATCCTTTTTCAATTAAATATAAGGGTGAGCTTGATGCAATCATTAGACCAACTTCATTACTCAAATCAAGAATAGATAGTCCCTATGTCATGTCCATCATATGAGTGGGGATCTTATGTCAAATTCTTGTGCATTCACTGGCAACCTTAAGTTTCATTAGTCATTAGAACCTTGGAGATTGTGCATTAAAGCTATGGAGAACTAAAAAATTGTACATACTGTTCAAGCATTATGTACACGGTTATCACGTGTGTAGAGTTTTCTAAAATGTTGTAAATAACTATAGGAAAGAACTCTTCTTTTACAAGGAAAAAGCCTTGCTACTCATAAAAATGGTGAAATCCCTTACATTTGATCACTATTCAAAAGCATTCAAACTTGGAGAATTAATTGGGCTCTTTAAGTGTCTTTTATCTCGTGCTATTATGAGAGTGAGTGAGTGAGAGAGAGAGAGAGAGAATGAAAAGGCGGATGTACAAGTGGCAAATTCTTAGGTCATACAAGTGTAAGAATGTTAGATTTGAAATCCCTTGATAAGTAGCATAATAGCCAGAGTGATTTTACAGAGTTTAATCAAAGGCACGTTATGAAAGGTTCATTAAGAATCAAAGACAATTAGGAAGTAAACGTATCAATTCGGGTTAACAGCACTAGTTTAAGTTTGATCGAAATTTGACTCGATCTAAAATTGTTTGATCTAAATCGAACACATTTATTATACAGGTTAGAATGACCTGTTAGCCTTGACACAAATCAGATTAACCTGAACTTCATAAATGTGATCCATTTATTATATGCTTTATATATTTTTTCTTGCTTTAATTCAACCCAGTTACTCAAATGAGTTGGACAAAGGAGGGTCTTCGGCTGAGCCAGAAAGAGGACTCTTTTTAGACTAAAAAAGTTAAATGCGTTATTTTTTAATTGATTTTGTTATTTTATGTAAATCAAAATTCAAATTGAATATTAAATGGGTTAAAATTTTAGACTTGAACCTAGCTCATATATTATTCAGGTCATTCAAACTCAAAATTTTCAAATCAGATTCATAATAGGTTGTCATGTTGGGTCACTTATTAGCATCACTAACAATAAGACAAAGAAAAGCAATCTCAGGAGAGCTCAAAGGATGTGTTGACAGCATTGCATGTTCACATGGCAGACTTGGAAATAGCCATGGGGATGTCCACGGCACGTTTGTACGCATTAAAAGACAGAAAAATGTAGGGCATTCCAAAAATGTTAACTTTACAGAGCTATTGATGTAAGATGATCATTTTCAAAACTTGGTGAAGGCCATGTGATGTAAGTAGAGCCGTAACTGAGTTGAGCCGGCTTGAGCTTGGTTCAATAAATGGTTCATAAGCTGAGCTTGATAAGCTAACGAGTCAAACTTGAACTATCCCCGAATCAACTCATTAGCCTGTTAGCTGTCTCATTTAAGAAAGCCCTACAGGTTATCTAAATTTCATCAAAGAGATGACCCTTTCGTCAAATTAAAAGTTTGTTGACTATAAATTTAAACTTATTAGAATTTTTGTGCATAAATTCTTAGATTTGCATCAGGGAAAGCCTAGACCTTAATACATCATACAGTCTATTTGGCCTCAGTACCTAAAATTGCATTATCATATGAACTAGAAGACAGATAACCGGGAGTAATAAAAAAATGATGTAATTTAAATGAAATTAATTAGGTTATGATTCTATGTAAAAAAAGCACAACTATCATGAGAGTCAAACTTACATCACCCCATTTCAAAGGAGGTATTATATTAGAAAAAACTTTTCAAATCGGATCAATAATTTATAAAAGCTGAAGATGCCAAAACTTTTTTTTTCTTTTTTTCTTTTTTTTCTGAAGATGTCTAAACTTGCCAAAATAAATATAGATGTGTTCAATATTATTGACAGTGTTGCTGCTAAATCTATATGAATTAAAATGAAACGCAAATTCAAAAAACAATATACTCATTCACTGAACATAGAGATCCACTACATGATCTATTTAAAATTGTAGGCGAAGCGATTACAGAATGTTTGAATATCATAGAAGATTTACTGAACTAGTAAATTATTTACCACTGGATTATTTGGTTGTATATTTCATTAAAGATCTTAAAAGAGAGAATATAAATGAATTAAGTTCCAACATTCCAAATACATTGCAAGAGACTTTTGCAATCACACTATTAAGATTGCAAGTAATTGATAATTCATGTATATTATTCTAAGGATGCTTTAGATATCGAAAATGATTTGCAGTTATATCTAAATCTCATCATATTTTGATGAATCTGTATATGCATTTATGTTAGAGCATATTCGTGCACTTTAACCTATAATTCAACAAGATTGAGAATTTAAGTTTAAAATTGGTTTTAAGAGCAATTCAAATTCATCACCATCATTAACTTTATCTTACAATTTTGAATTGGCAAATATGAATCCTCATTTTTCATTCTTTCTTAGTCAATCTCATCTAAGGTGCTTAGCAAATCATTTTAAACAAGTTCTATCTATGTAAAACTAATCTAGCCCCTTTTTTTCCTTGCCATAGCTCTTACATTAGTTTTATCATGCCTAATGCCTCTTCAACCTTCACTATACATATCTAAACCACACAAATATAATAACAATTATATTATATTCAACAGGGCTCACTCAAACATTTCCTCTGATATAATCATTCATTTAGCTTAATCTTGCTAGCATTCCTCACATCAATCTTGATAGTGCATATATGTTACTCGACATACTTCATAGCATTGCCTCATATCCATCTTAACATCACATTTGTGTTATTCGACTTAGAAATCAATGACCATACAACATTCTAAACCTAATTATTGTTTTACAAAATTCACCCAGCCTCTTAACATACTCTAACTACAAAAAAATCCCGTCACTTCTTCATTTTACATTCAAACTTAAATTTAAGAAGTGACATCATATATATCTTCAATCTTTTGTATAAAAGATTCAAAACCAAAATTGGATACATACAACATTCTAAACCTAATTATTGTTTTACAAAATTCACCCAGCCTCTTAACATACTCTAACTACAAAAAAATCCCGTCACTTCTTCATTTTACATTCAAACTTAAATTTAAGAAGTGACATCATATATATCTTCAATCTTTTGTATAAAAGATTCAAAATAATTATACCTCACACAATGAAGTATTAAATTATCTCCTATTCAATATTAAGTAATAATTTTAACACTGTACTTACTAAAAGTGCATATCATATGCTTAGTCTTTGTTCTATTAATTCAATGCCTCCGTCTACATAAATTTTTCTCTATTATTTTGTTTTTAAACTTATTTTTTTGAATGCTAAACAATTAAAATTATATCATACGAAAAAAAAGATTCATCAAGGTCCCTTCATTTGAACCTCGATTAGAAACCTAATTCATAGCCAAAATTGAACCTCACTTCATGTATAAATCTAAACTACAATCAGAATCTAAATTTATTCTTAATATCAATATACACTTTCATTGAAATTAAATTTATTCATGAACATGAACCTGAACATCCAACAGAAAATGATATTATTCTTATTATGTACCTATGCTCCTATTAAAAATTAAATTTACTCCCTGATGTTAACTTAAAACAATCATATCTAGAACAATTGATGAATCTCCTGATAAAATTTATTTCCCACCCCACCCATCTTTTATCCATAACAACGCCTCATATATATCATAGGTAAATTATAAGTAAAATACAAAAGTTTCACATGTCTTATATATCAATCTAGTTGATATGTTTCAAGGGGAAACAGTCATAGATTTATAACCAAATCGGCATTTAAAGCAGATAATCTACATTGAGTCATGCCAGAAAAGAATAAAAATGAAACCCTTCGTAAAACTGCGCAAAGTTCCATGCCTATGGAAAAGTTAATAAATCCTACTTAACAAACAAAAATAGGCACTAGAGCCATGACATTTAAACAAAGTAAAATTTACATACATACCACTCAATTCCTATCATATTTACAAATCTAACACCTATACTACAATTTTTAGATATATGCCAACTTACTTATGCATGAAAAGGTATATTTCACTTTTTAAAAGTTAAAATAGTGGTATTTGTTATGCGATATGAAAGATTTGGATGGTTTAAATAAATAAATAAATAATTTAGCTTATAGATAGTAAATACATATGCATGAAGAGCCCCTTGAACATATTCTTCAATATATCCAAGTTATGCTAGTAAGAAAGGAAAGAAAAAGAAGGGAAATTTACATATATACCGCACAATTCTTATGTATTTACATATCTAAAACCCAAAGTTTGATATTTACACTTGTAACACCTTGGTATCATAAACCTATGCATAAATGTGTATTTCAATTTTAAAAAAGGTAGTGATGTTAAAGATTTGAGTGTTATGCATGAAAATGTGAATGTTTAGGTGTTAGATATGTAAATACATGAGAATTGTGTGGTATCTATGTAAATGCCCCAAGAAGGAATTGAAAGCTTACCAGTTGCTACAATGACTCCAATGACTGTTAATGTAACGATGGACGAGATAAAGAACGCTGCAACAGATAGTGCTCCAACATATATTGCCGTGGTGAAGACGAAGAAAAGAGCTAAAAATCCACCAGCTGCTGCCAGAGACATGAGAAGGGAGATAATGACAGCATTGAATGTTGCCACCAAAAAGAAAAGAGTGAAAACCAGCNCGTCTTTTATCTCATGCTATTATGAGAGTGAGTGAGAGAGAGAGAGAGAGAGAGAGAGAATGAAAAGGCGGATGTACAATTGGCAAATTCTTAGGTCATATAAGTGTAAGAATGTTAGATTTGAAATCCCTTGATAAGTAGCATAATTGCCAGAGTGATTTTACAGACTTTAATCAAAGGCACGTTATGAAAGGTTCATTAAGAATCAAAGACAATTAGGAAGTAAAGGTATCAATTTGGGTTAACAGGACTAGTTTAAGTTTGATCGAAATTTGACTCGACCTAAAATTGTTTGATCTAAATCGAACACATTTATTATACAGGTTAGAATGACCTGTTAGCCTTGACACAAATCAGATTAACCTGAACTTCATACATGTGATACATTTATTATATGCTTCATATATTTTTTCTTGTTTTAATACAACCCAGTTACTCAAATAAGTTGGACAAAGGAGGGTCTTCAGCTGAACCAGAAAGAGGACTATTTTTAGACTAAAAAAGTTAAATGTGTTATTTTTTAATTGATTTTGTTATTTTGTGTAAATCCAAATTCAAATTGAATATTAAATGGGTTAAAATTTTAGACTTGAACCTAGCCCATATATTATTCAGGTCATTCAAACTCAAAATTTTCAAATCAGATTCATAATAGGTTGTCATGTTGGGTCACTTATTAGCATCACTAACAATAAGACAAAGAAAATCAATCTCAGGAAAGCTCAAAGGATGTGTTGACAACATTGCATGTTCACTGGCAGACGTGGAAATATCCATGGGGATGTCCACAGCACGTTTGTACGCATTAAAAGACAGAAAAATGTAGGGCATTCCAAAAATGTTAACTTTACAGAGCTATTGATGTAAGATGATGATCTTCAAGGCTTGGTGAAGGCCATGTGATGTAAGTAGAGCCGTAACTGAGTTAAGCCGGCTTGAGCTTAGTTCAATAAATGGTTCATAAGCTGAGCTTGATAAGCTAACGAGTCAAACTTGAATTATCCCCGAATCAACTCATTAGCCTGTTGGCTGTCTCATTTAAGAAAGCCCTACAGGTTATCTAAATTTCATCAAAGAGATGACCCTTTCGTCAAATGAAAAGTTTGTTGACTATAAATTTAAACTTATTAGAATTTTTGTGAAAAAATTCTGAGATTTGCATCAGGGAAAGCCTAGACCTTAATACATCATACAGTCTATTTGGCCTCAGTACCTAAAATTGCATTATCATATGAACTAGAAGACAGATAACCGGGAGTAATAAAAAAATGATGTAATTTAAATGAAATTAATTAGGTTATGATTCTATGTAAAAAAAGCACAACTATCATGAGAGTCAAACTTACATCACCCCATTTCAAAGGAGGTATTATATTAGAAAAAACTTTTCAAATCGGATCAATAATTTATAAAAGCTGAAGATGCCAAAACTTTTTTTTTCTTTTTTTCTTTTTTTTCTGAAGATGTCTAAACTTGCCAAAATAAATATAGATGTGTTCAATATTATTGA
>JXCR01083119.1:143847-172034 GCA_002079205.1 Phalaenopsis hybrid cultivar
TTCCTTTCTACTTACATATTTAACACTTAAATTCTACTTTCACCTTTAATACCACCCAAATCTATCAGATCACATAAAAACACCACCATTTCTACTTTTTAAAAGTGAATACAGCTTTCCATGCATGTAGCATGTATGTAAAAATTAAAGTTTAAGTGTTAGATATGTAAATAAAAAAGAATTTAGTGGTATGTATGTAAATCATCCATTTCTTTTTTCTAAATTAATAAAACATAAATCACGCAGGAAATTCTTAATTCATATATTAACATAGTAGGTACTAAAACCAGATGTGCAAAGAAGACACTTATCCGTGTAAAGGATATAGTAAGGTGGGGAAGGGAGCAGGAGAAGAAAGAGAGAGAGAAGACAGAGAGTGATTGACAAGAGAGAGAAAGAGAGAAAAGCAAGCACCCCAACCAGGTCTTCTGAATCATTCAGCCTTAACTTTTGAATCATCTTTAGGAAGATTCGAATACATAACACTCTGTTCTTATGTATTTACATATTTAACACCTAAACTTCAATTTTTACATATAAACCATCTTACCTTTGCATTACAAGGTGTATTTCACTTTTTTAATTAGTGATATTTTTTATGTGTGATTAAATATTTGTGTGGTATAAATGTTAAAAGTAAATTTTAGGTATTATATATGTAAACTCATAGGAATTGGATGGTATGCATGTAAATGCACCTTATCTTTAACCTCGAAAATACACCAGCTAGACCGAAATGGCAAGTCAACTGATGATTTCGACTTGTTAATTAATAATTTAAACTCGTCTGCATCTAGGATTCTTGAAACATAGAGAAGGTATGGTTAAGGATATAACAAAATAATTGTTTAAGGTGCTCTTATTAACAACGGTTTTTAGCAGAAAAATAGCATTGGATGTGTTCTATATATATATATAACTTGGATAGGCTTACATGGTGGCTGTTCTTTTAAGACTTTGGGGCATTTACATACATACCATCCATTTCTTATGTAATTACATATGTAACACCTACACTTTACTATTTTACATTTATAACAACCAAATCTTTCATATCACACAAAAAAATACCACTATTTTAATTTTTAAAAAGTAAAATACACCTTGTCATGCATTGGTAAGGTGTCATATATGTAAAAATTAAAGTAAAGGTATTAGATATGCAAATACATCAGATTGAGTTGCGTGTATGTAAACCTTCCTAAAGTTTTCCTATGTTGAATTAAAATATATCAGCTTAAACTAGGCACGAGATTATTCTCAGCAGCTATCAGCTTGGAAAGTTTGTAGTATCTTCTACCAGAATTTATGCTCGCTTTCAACTGCTATGCTTGTTAAACAATGTAACATAAAATACTCAACAAAACAACATAATGTAAATTATGTTTTCAGAAATCTTCAGAACAATCGGCTATGAACCAAGAATATCCAAGTACAGTTATAGCTTTTGAAGTAGTGTGTAAGGCAATACTTTCAAACTAAACTACAGTTCCTTGATAATGGTGCTATAAGCTCAAACGACATGAAGCATGTTGGCTAGGTTCTAAACGAAGAATGACCGTCAAAACAGGAAGAATCTCTCTCCATAAATGAAGGACCATGTCACAAGAGTATTGAGCTCCAAGTTAAAGAAGCAACACTGGAGTGTCCGATAAGATGGTTGCTACACTACTTGAGGATTTAGTGAGTGGTCCTCAGTCATTGGGAGCAAAAACATTCATGCCTCGGACAAAATGGTCAAAGAGCCGGAAGGGCTTGTGCTAAATTAGGACATCGAGGTTTTAGACCTAAGGTTCTACAAGAAAACAACACAAGTGCGCTTGGCCAACAATTCCTTAAGTGGCAACATGGTCCTCTTCCTCCCAAGGTTGGAAGAATTTTCCATTATGTAATAGTTAGTGATGTGATGGTTGTTGAGTTCGAAGACAAATTACAGGATCATTGAGGTGACGACATAAGATAAGATGAAGCCTACCAGATGAAGTAGAGGCAGAGGAGAAGATTGCATTGCCCTTGGCCAAGCGAACAAAGCATAGGATTAAGTATTCGACTTTAAGTGGATGAACAAGGGTATGCAGGCCAGCTTGGACTCCTTGTAGGACACCAAGAGCAAAATGTAGCCTAGAAACTTCAACTATTTTGACAAGAAGCAATTCGAGTGCATGGAGCCATATATCTTTATGAGGCTCGACATGGGCATTTAAACCTGAGTTTATAGTTGGATTTGGTTGTTTTAGTGCTCATTCAAACACGCAGGACATCACTATCTAGGTGTTGAGGTATGTCATGGTGAAGCCACTGAAATTTGATGCACCTCTCAAGCCGACGATGCATCCAACAAACTTGATGGGTCCCTCGATATGAACGAGCAAGCAACACCTAGGATGATCGAACAAGCAACAACGAGCTAACAGCAGCAGTCAATAAAAGGTTATCAATGAGTTGCAAGGGTCCTCATGAGATATATGTAAAAGCATTGTTAGCACCTTTGTAAAATTATACGTAAGCAAGATATTGAAAAGTCTTTATAATTTAAATTTTGATATGAATGAGAAAACTTTTAGCTTCATGTGTGAATATGAATAAGAAAACTTTTAGCTTCATGTGTGAATTTTCATATGTAATCACATAATAATTAATGCACCTTGCTGATACTGGATTATATAAAATAGGTTGTTGGCATGTAATGTTGATGTCAAACTACCATCATAAAAATATTAGTTTCGGCCAGGGTAAAATTTCCCAAAGTGAGGGTAAAATCTTTTTGAAGTCATTTCATGTGGAGGCAATTTGATGTTAAGATAGTAATTAAAAATTAATATCAAATTTTGAATGAAGTGTAATATTAAAAAAAGCTTTGCTTCAAGGATTAAATTGTCATTATGCAAATTGAGATACATCACATTGGAAATGAATATGACATTTCGCCTTTTAAGGACTCCAGCCCACTTTTCAAGAATATCTGTTTTCCTCAGCTTAAGAGAGTCCAATTGCTTTTGTCTAGACTTTCTTGTATTAGCTTTACTCTGTGAACCCCTTTGTTGTGAGAGCTTTTTTTTTTTTTTTGCCTTTTCTCTTTGTGATCATAATATCAAAGGTTGATAATAAGCCGAAAAAAATTTCATCAAGGTAGTCTAATAGTGACAGACTATGTCAATGTTCATTAGTAACTTCACTGATACGTGTTTTTCGCCAACCATGACCAATGTTCCTATTGTAACGAGGCTAAAGAATTGGTATACCCTCCGGTTATGAGATGTTGTAAGGATCCTAGGTAGGGAGGAGAATATAACTTTCAATTTCAATACCAAAGAGGCCTGCCACTACAAACAATACTTTGAAATGGGTTAGATCTAACACATGGTGAGGAAGTTGGTGTCCTATTACGAACCATCCAATTTGTTTCAATGATCAACGCACCCTAAATTCCTTCACTGTCCTAAAGGGAATGAAGGCGTTAATAAAGCAGTATGTTGTTAAGTGGTAACTCAACAATTTCTTCTATTTTTCAATATCAGGTGTTTTGGGCATCTCTGCTATTTTTTCAATCGTGTCAAACATCCTCTCAACATCACAGAGTTCCTGCATTCTAACAAGACGTGAAAGAAAAAGTACTCTACCATGTAGTCATACAGTGGACATACCCGAATATTCTCATCATTGACGTGCTAGAAGCCTTTAAGCTAATTGCATGATTGTATATTAGAGAAGAAAACAGACGGTTGGGGAAGAAGCGATAGAGTGACCCTACACAAGAAGAGTTCAAGGATATTGAAACTGTTAATAAGGTGTTTGAGCATTGTTTCATTAGGAGTAGAAAGTCCGTGAGGGTAAAAGATTTTAAAGTCATCTCATGTGGAGGCATTTTGATGATAAGATAGTAATTAAAAATTAATATCAAAATTTGAACGAATTGTAATATTAAAAAAAAAAACTTTTCTCCAATGAAATGGACAATATGCAAATTGAGATACATCACATTGGATTTCGTCTTTCAAGGACTCCAACCCACTTTTCAAGAATTCTTTTTTTCGTCGGCTTAAGTGACTCCAAATTTTTTCTGTCTAGGCTTTCTTATTTTAAACTTTCTCTGTGAAAACTTTTATTGAGAGAGCATTTTTAAGTTGTTTCTCTTCCTGATCATAAAGACCAAAGGTTGATAATAAACCAAAAAAATATTTCGCCAAGGTAGCCTATCAATGACTGACTAAGTCTATGTTCATTAGCAATATGTTCATTAGCAACTTCACTGATGTGGATTTTCCGCCCACCATGACCAATGCTCTCCTATTGTAAGGAGGNGTAAACCAAAAAAATATTTCACTGACAGACTATGTCTATGTTCATTAGCAACTTCACTGATGTGGACTTTCCACCCACCATGACCAATGCTCTCCTATTGTAAGGAGGCTAAAGAATAAGCATGACCTCTGGTCAGGTAATGTCATAAGGATCCTAGGTAGGGAGGAGAATCTAACCATCAATTTCAATACCAAAGAGGCCTGCCACTACAAACAATGCTTTAAAATGGGTTAGATCTATCAATTGGTGAGGAAGTTTGTGTCATATTACAAACCATCCAATTTGTGTCAACGATCAACACGACTAACCCCGAATTCCTCTGTTGTCCTAAAGGGAATGAAGCCATTAATCGAGAAATATATTGTTTAAGTAGTAACCCAACAACTTCTTTTCTTTTTCAATATCACATGTTTTGAGGATCTCTACTATATATCCAATTGTGCCACACATCCTCTCAACATCACAGAGTTGTCTCATTCTAACAAAAGGTGAAAGAAAAAGTACTCCATCATGTAGTCATACAGAAAGTGGAAGTACCTAAATATTCTCAACATTGACATGCCAGAAGCCTTTGAGCAAATTGCATGCTTGTATTCTAGAGAAGAAGAAAAACAGTTGGGGAAGAAGTGATATAGTGACACTCAACAAGAAGAGTTCAAGGATGTTGAAGCTGTTGATAGGGTTTTTGATCAATGTTTCATTCCGGGTAGAATGCTTTAAGTCATCTCATGTAGAGGCATTTAGATGTTAAGATAGTGACTGAAAATGAATATCAAAATTTGAATGAATTGTACTATAAAAAAAAGCTTTTCTTCATGCTTTAAATGGTCATTATGCAAATTGAGATACATCACATTGGAAATGAATGTGACATTTAGTCTTTCAAGGACTCCAGCCCACTTTTCAAGAATATTTTTTTCCTCAACTTACATGACTTCAATTTTTTCTATCTAGGCTTTCATGTATTAGACATTTCTCTATGAAACTCTTTGTTGTGAGAGATTTTTTAAGTTTTCTATATCCGTGATCATAAAGGCCAAAGGTTGATAATAAGCCAAAAAATATTTCGTCAAGGAAGTCAAGCAATGACAGACTATGCCTATGTTTATTAGCAACTTCAACGCTGAGGACTTTTCGCCCAACATGACCAATGTTCCTATTGTAAGGAGGTTAAAGAATAGGCATGCCCTCTGATAAGGCAATGTCATAAGGATCCTAGGTAGGGAGGAGAATCTAACCTTCACTTTCAATGCCGAAGAGGCCTGCCACTACAAACAATACTTTGAAATGGGTTAGATCTATCAATTAGTGAGGAAGTTGGTGGGATATTAGGAACCATCCAATTTGTGCAGCGATCAACACCACTAACCCAAAGTCCTTCACTGTCCTAAAGGGAATGAAGGAGTCAATCAAGAAGAATGATGTTAAATGGTAACCCAACAATTTCTTTTCTTTTTTAATATCAGGTGCTTTGAGAATCTCCATTATTTATCCAATCGTGTCACACATCCACTCAACATCACAGAATTGTCGCATTCTAATAATAGGTGAAAGAAAAAGTACCCATCATGTAGTCATACAAAGAGTGAAAGTACCCAAATATTCTCATCATTGACGTGCCAAAAGCCTTTGGGCTAATCGCATGCTTGTATTCTAAAGAAGAAAATGGACAGTTGGAGAAGAAGTGATAGAGTGACACGCAAAAAAAAAAAAGTTCGGAAGTTGAAGCCGCTGATAGGGTGTTTGAGCATTGTTGGCCCATTCTTAGTGTTGCTGAGGAAAAGGTTGAGAGGGTGAAGGTGGGAGAACACTTAAACGATGCCCTCCTCCAAAATGGTTGAAAGGGTTGCATTAAGGGGTTGCATTAGAAAATGTAAAGAGATATTACATAATATCTCAAAGAGTGGCGGAAGAGCCAATCTCCAAGGATCAACATGGTGAGACCTACAAAAGTGACCGGTTTGGCTAGAGAAGGATACTCTTCCTTCCTTGTGGTTGTGAGAGACCAAGAAGAAACTGTCCTCAGATTCAATCTTCCTATTCGCCAATGAGGCAGGAGCAGAATGTGACAAGTGCTAAGCCTCAAAAGAAAACACTTTGACAGAGGTGAACTTGGAATCTTTTCAAACTTTTTAGTGGTAACAGGAAGATTCTTGGCTACAGAGAATTGAAATTCTCAGGCAGCAACTAGATGACAAAAGCACTTTGTGGCAGAATTTTTGCCGTCATTAATGATTTTGTGATAAGCCTTGTTAAATATGTTCATGTAGTCCTGAAGGTACTTACCTTCTTTCTACTTGATGTAGAAACGGGCTAAGAGATCGTCAAAGGCCTCTTCAAGACAGTAAATTGGGATAAATATAGATGAAAGATTTCGTTGAAGGAGCTTAAGGTGGAAGTAAAAGCTTAGTTGATTCACCTTTTAGCAGCAGCTTTAAAGAGGCCTACAAATAACTAACAATTGAGGGTATTGAAAACGTTACATATTGACATAATGTTCTCAAAAGTAGTGATCTAAAGGGCCAATGGTTCCCTTGTATATCTCAAGTTGTGGAGCCTTGAAACTTAATGGGACCACCTCATCGAGGATCTTGGGGATGAAGGGAGAGTTATTGATGTTTTGGTCCTCCAAAGGAGAAAGAGATCGAGCATCACCCATAACAAAGGCTTCCCCTTGTTCAACAGCCGAGCGAGGTGAGTGACTAGCGTCGGCTTACAATTGAAGGAAGTTTGGATAAGACCAATGATATTGACAAATAGTTGACAAAGATCACCGAGGAGAGAGCAGTGGTGATCATGAGTAACAAAGGTTTTACCACCCAGAGGAACCCTCGGATGAAGGGCAAAGTAGCATTGAGCCTACGACTAAAAGTTTTGATTATTGTTGATTTTCTTGACCAGCTCCCCTATTTCTTAAGGAAGAGTAGTTGATGGTTCCCATAAAAGACACCATAAATGGTAGCGATATAATTTGTTTGCTTGAGAAGATGGAAAGAAGAATGTGTCAAAGGTTAAAAGATAAATAATGAGAGAGACCACACTTCACAATAGTTAATATATGAGGAGGAAGATAAAGAAAATAGTCAAATAAAGAATAAACGAGAGTTTTAGAACAGTTTTATTACTTGACCTATGTTTATTGTATGGCCTGCTGAAAAGCTTGTTAAACTTCGAAAAGTATAGAGAAATTAATTAATTACAATGGCTTCCAAAATTAAAATGAAGTAAAAGAGAGCATTCAATATTGAGGTGTATGATAGGGAAAAAACACTCCAAAAAGCATATTTTAGCAGAATTTAGGTAGATAATGAGGAAGAATAAACTCAAAGTGATGAGAAGAAATTAGAGACAGCAAGTACAATCCAAAACAAAAACAAATGGAACTTAGTTTACCTCTATCTAGAGGACCACAAATATCCTTTTCATTTTTTATATGTCGATATCGATAAGCATGGTTGCATTTGACAGTATATCCAGTTATGATGGCTTTTCTTAGAGTTTGAGACTGACCATGATGGTTTATGTGGCAATGGATGAAGTTTGATTGTAGCAATCAATTAAGACTGGTTGTGTTGCATATTACTTCACCAAATGGACAATGTATGTAAATGAGATGATAAAATAAAAAGAATGTCATAACATGTAGTAAATGCTATATTAGTGCTAAAGTATCTTTTAAGTATACAGCATTTATGGCCGTTAGAACAAAAGTAGCTACGTTGTGAAGTAGATCAAAGCATTCCCGAGGGGGTTTAAGCAATAGTTGAGTTGAGCTTTCCCCGAGAAATATTAAGAGTTGGGTAAGCCAAGATCAGTCCCAAGAAGATTATCTCAGAGAAAACCTCAAGGACCTCCTTATGATCGCCAAAAATGATATCAAGCAGGTCGATATTTTTTGAGCTTTCAAGAGTCACATGTTTGTCATGTGTAGGGCTAAGATTGATTCTGAGGATGTGTGGTGTTCAAGGATTACAAATAGTAATCAAACTTTAGTACAATGCTAGAACGATAAAGAAAATGAGAGAATTGAATATATATTATCTTCTGTTCTGAACATACAAAATCATGCCTACAGATAAAAATGGAGGGATCAAACTAAAGTTACAATAAACAAGAATAGAATGTCATAATAACAATAAGAGAAGATCCTCGATATGTGTATTATAGTATAGACCACCCGAAACTTGCTATTTACAAATCAACCACCCTCTTTTATCCATTTTTCAAATTCTCGCTCAAACATCAAAATTATTGGTAAAACCCCAACCAATATTTTCATTTTTATCAAATTCTTGATAGTTTGAACGTAATATGTGTAAATACATCTGTTTGGTAGTTCAACAAATTTACCTGGGTGGTTAACTTCAAAATATCAATGTTTTGAGTGGGATGTGAATAATTATCCCTATTGTATATGCGGTAGAACCACCACACCAAAATGAAGTTTCATCCAATGTATCATATCAAACAGAAAAAAATGCTCATAACTATTTAAGCCAGTCTACACGAATTCACCTCAATTGCTTATAATCCAGCTAAATTAAACTACTGATACAACTACTTCAACCTAAGTGAACTAAACCAAACAAAACAACAACAATCAGAAAACAAAAACGGACATCGCTATCAAGTCTAGATGACCAGGAGATCATGGAGAGGCCTTCCCTCTCGATTCGAATCAGGATTGCCTTGTGCTGTTCCAAAGACTCACCCAAAACATAATATAGTTTCATTCAACTAATCATTCTAAACAGAAAACAAATCTTTACGCACATCAATGTCACCTGTCCAAAATTTTGCAACCTAATTAAGAAAAAAACAAGGGAAATTTACGGAAAAAAATAGGGGTGGAAGCGCGAACCGAGATGACGAGTAGACCTCGCAGAGCGNCAAATCTGTACGCACATCAATGTCACCTGTCCAAAATTCTGCAACCTAATTAAAAAAAAAACAACAAGGGAAATTTACGGAAAAAAATAGGGGTGGAAGCGCGAACCGAGATGACGAGTAGACCTCGCAGAGCGCCGCCCCGTCGAGTCCATTTTGCAAGAGCTTGAGCAGAGTTCCTTGACGCATCTTTGAGCCGAGGTGCGTTGGAGGAGAGAGAGACTCGAATGCGATGGGAAAGCGGCGACTTCCCGTCGGCGGCGAGGCCGNGAAATCTGTACGCACATCAATGTCACCTGTCCAAAATTCTGCAACCTAATTAAAAAAAAAAACAAGGGAAATTTACGAAAAAAAAATAGGGGTGGAAGCGCGAACCGAGATGACGAGTAGACCTCGCAGAGCGCCGCCCCGTCGAGTCCACNCAAGGGAAATTTACGGAAAAAAATAGGCGTTGAAGCGCGAACCGAGATGACGAGTAGACCTCGCAGAGCGCCGCCCCGTCGAGTCCACTTTGCAAGAGCTTGAGCAGAGTTCCTTGACGCATCTTTGAGGCGAGGTGCGTTGGAGGAGAGAGAGACTCGANTCCGCCCCGTCGAGTCCATTTTGCAAGAGCTTGAGCAGAGTTCCTTGACGCATCTTTGAGGCGAGGTGCGTTGGAGGAGAGAGAGACTCGAATGCGATGGGAAAGCGGCGACTTCCCGTCGGCGGCGAGGCCGGCAAACAAGTCTCGTAGAACGGCGCCGAGGCGGTCGCCGTCGCCGGCAAACTCAACCTCAATGTCGCCGTTGGATTGCTTCGCCACTTCCTCTGATTCCGCCATTTCTCCGATCTTAGATTCTGATCCGAGTTCGAAGAACAGTGAGGGGTTTACAGTATTTTCCGAAGCTCTCCTTAAATACTTTCTTATGCATTTATATTTATAACTAAACTTTAATTGTTTTTTGGATTCACGACCTAAATTTGTAGTCGGCTAAAAATTTGTCCTGTGACAAGTGATCCCACACTTTTTTTCAAAATCACCGTTATAATGGTGGACCACTTGCCATGTGATAAGTTTTTACTGGACTCAGGGACGTAACTTGTCAAAATGGCTCGTTGTTGGCTCTTGTTCGCCTCTTTAAGAAGCTCTTATTCAATTCTTTTGCTAGGTAAACGAGTTGAATAGAAACAACTTCTTTAGGCTTGATATATAAGCGAGTCGAACACAAATAAAAATTTGTTTATTCGTGCTCGGATCGTTTCACTCAAAATAATTAAATTATATATTTTTATATTAGTATTTTTTAAAAATCTAATTGACTGTAAGGCTGTAAAGATTTATAATAAATTAAAATTATTGACTTAAAATAGAATAAAAATATATTAAAGTATATTTATATGATGTTTTAATATAAATAATAATATTTAAATCTCGCCCNAACCACCACCTACGACGTGACAAGTTTTTACTGGACTCGGGACGCAAATTTGTTTTGGATGCAATGTTCTTGCCAACTCTTATTCAATTCTTTTGCTAAGTAAACGGGTTGAACACNGACCACTTACGACGTGACAAGTTTTTACTGGACTCGGGACTCAAATTTGTTTTGGATGCAATGTTCTTGCCAACTCTTATTCAATTCTTTTGCTAAGTAAACGGGTTGAACACAAACAACTTCTTTACGCTTGATATACAAGCAAGTCGAACACGAATAAAAATTTACTCATTCGTGTTCGGCTCGTTCGACTCAAAATAATTAAATTATATATTTTTATATTAGTATTTTTTAAAAATTTAATTGTCTATAAGGCTGCAAATATTTATAATAAATTAAAATTATTAACTTAAAATAGGATAAAAATATATTAAATTATATTTATATGATGTTTTAATATAAATAATAATATTTAAATCTCGCCCTACAATTAACAACTTACGGCTGCGTGATTAGGGTTGTCAATACGACTCTTTGTTTGCGAACAGCTCGTGTTTGGCTCGCTAAACAGACGAGCCGAACAAGAACATTTTTTTTTTGTTCGAAATATAAACGAGTCGAACAAGCACAGTGATATTTTTTAACGAGTCAAACACAAACTGAGTTTGGGGTCGCCTGTGTTCGGCTTGTTTGCACCCCTACCAACATTTGCACGAAAATATGTATTTTAACTTTTTTTAAAGATAAATTAATTATGTTTTATATGATTTAAAATTATGACTTTTATACGAACAAATATAAAGTTNCTTTTTAACGAGTCAAACACAAACTAAGTCTGGGGTCGCCTGTGTTTGGCTCGTTTGCACCCCTACCAACATTTGCATGAAAATATGTATTTTAACTTTTTTAAAGATAAATTAATTATGTTTTATATGATTTAAAATTATGACTTTTATACGAACAAATATAAAGTTAAAATGTTAAATATATAAGCACATAAAAACTATATAGTATGCATGTAATCTCCCCTTTAAATATTAATAAAATAATACAAATTTGATAATTATATACATAACATGATAATTATTAAATATTATAAAATTTTAATATCAATATGCAATTATTAAATTTTTTTATATTAACATGCATAAGTTTTTATTACCAAGTTGTTATGAACGTAAACATCAAACTTTAGTTGTCAGGTACATAAATGCNTGTGCTAGAATACAAATCCTTCATTAAAAATAAAATTTTATTCAGACAATTAATTTTTTATTATTTTTTTAATCAAATTTATACTAACAACATAAAATTAAATATTACATTAATTACTGAAAACAATTGATAAATTTAAGGCCGTTATGAGATGAGTTACATGTGATACACGTGGCTAGAGTTAGATTATTAAAAATAATATCCTCTTATAGTAAAATCAGTAATTTAGAAATTTTTGGGACATTTACGTGCATGTCACCCAATTTTTTATGTATTTGCACCTCTAGTTCTATGTTTATAGAGTCCAATAATAAGTTATGGGTCTCTTTCACGTTTCATTGATCATATATTTATTTATAGTTGACGGGAGTTACATTATGAAATATCAATATTGTCCCTTGAAATGCTCTAGTGTCGGTTATTCGTAGTGAGCATCACGATTATCGTTACTATTACTGAACCCTTTTATGTTGGATTATTGTTTCGCTCACGCCCAGGCTAGCGAGTCGTTCGTATCTTTATTGGATCGGCACTTCTGTTCGGTCAGCTGGATAATTTGTTTCATGTTGGTTGAAAAAGGGTTTGTGCTCATTGGAGTTGATTCTTCGACGAGCATCTCGTCGATTCGGTCGGCGTGGTAATTTGCTCTATGTTGACTGATGGCTCTGTGTGTTTGCCATGGTTGATTCTTAGACACATGTTTCATCTNTTCTAGTGTCGGTTATTCGTAGTGAGCATCACAATTATCGTTTCTATTACTAAACCCTTTTATGTTGGATTATTGTTTCGCTCACGCCCAGGCTAGCGAGTCGTTCGTATCTTTATTGGATCGGCACTTTTGTTCGGTCAGCTGAATAATTTGTTTCATGTTGGCTGAAAAAGGGTTTGTGCTCATTGGAGTTGATTCTTCGACGAGCATCTCGTTGATTCGGTCGGCGGGGTAATTTGCTCTATGTTGACTGATGGCTCTGTGTGTTTGCCATGGTTGATTCTTAGACACATGTTTCATCTAGGGCAATTTGATATGGTTTAAATTAGTTGGATCATATAAATTTTAGTTCTCAGATTCTTTCGTCTTTTAGTAGTTTCAAGCCAAAAAAAAGTATGTGATAATTAAATTCAATAAGAGTTTTTTTTATTAAATAACTTCATTAATTAGTACTTGACTTTGTGCCCGTAGTTGCTTTTAAATAGAAGATAGCCTTTCCAATTTTGAATATTTTGGGTTTCTTCTTCGCATTTTCTTTCCTTCGCATCTTGGTTGCCTTCTTTAGAGAGAAGCGTCCTTATGATGGATAAGCCCCCAAAACATCAATCTAGTGAAGTCTTTGTTGTGTGGGTTGTTTGCCAAGAGGAGAAAGTGACATCTTGAGACTGGTCAAAAGAGAAAACTCATTGGGAAAAAGAGGAAGGACTCGCCCTTGAGTCGGGCTTATTCCAAAGCAGTTATAGGGAGCGCTCATTTAGCGGTTATCGGTGCTCAACCTATTGCCATGATCACATAGTAGCCCAATAGAGAGCCTACCTATTGTCATGATCACATGGAAGCCCAATAGGGAGCCGTCTACGCTTCCCGTTGTTGTCCATAGCTTGGTTGTGGACCATACCTCGCCGACACCACTTGGTTCTTTTCCCATCATGTGGCTTCATTCCCATGAGATGATGGTGTCGGGAAAGTATTACCTTGATCGGAATGGTTGTTAATGTCTGTTGATGATTTATTCCTCGACTTAGGTATGACAGATGACGAGACACACTAGACTCAAGCATTGCTCCAAAGGTATCGATCGAGGCTGAAGGGCAGGTGGGGAGGTTGATTGCACCCAGAATCTCTCGCTTTCTATCAAGTCCTAAGGGGAGAAGTACGAGCGACCCAATCGGTATAGGTTGAATTGGCTTCTCTCTTAGCCGAGATTAAGCACTCGTTCGCCCTTGATACCAATTTCCATGGAAGTTTGGAGAAGTGTTCCATGTCGACTCGTATGGCTTAACTTGAAGAGATAGTTTTCAATAATGAAAAGATGAGCTTACGAGCTCTTGTAAAGCATCTCGAGTCCTTCGGGCTTGAGTTGAGTCTGATAAGTTAGGGCAGTTCAAATCCTACGAGGAGTTTTTGTTTCAGATGTTGGTTCGATTAGGGCATGTCTTGGCTGAGGCGGCTTCGGTCCCACATGAAAACTTCTTCCTTTATCCGCACGGAGCAAACAAATTTGTAATTATTCATCCTATAAGAAATAATTTCACATAATGTTTTCTTGATTTTTGTATTAGCCTTTTAGGCCNGCTTAAAATCTCATCCATATAAAATTGACATTGGGATGCTCACCTTTTTTAAAATAATTAAAAAAAGGAAATTTACATTAGCGGCACACATTTCTTATGTATTTACATATGTGGCCCCAGGACTTTCGTATTTACATATTGTATGTCAAAAAAATGTTCGCGCTGATTTTGATGAGATCTAACGAAAGAGAAAATCAACAAGTTCAAAACTGAATAATAGAACACAAGACTCACCGTAGCATTGGAGGCCCTCGTATGGCAGAGGACAAATACCCAAAGTAATTGTATTGCTCTCTTTTAAGTGTGGGTAATGTTTCACTTTTAAGTTTAGTTATTCCTATCTTCTACAAGTAAGATGACTCTAACATATATTAGAAGCTTTTGGTTCTCCTCTTTTGTAATTAATATTGAGTGAAATAAAGTGAATGAGAGCCCTGGGAACACGCCTTTTCTATCTGACAGGAGCCACCACCTGAGTTGTTCTGACGACAACTTAACTTATTCGGCTGGCCACCTAATCGAAACCTAATTAAGTCATTAAAAACATGAAGATTTACATACATGCCACTCAATTCTTACTTATTTATGTATATCTCATTGGTCATCCATTGATCGGCCGCCTTGTTCCTCTGGTCGGCTACCCATTGGCCGATCACCACGAGCTCATCGTGATCTTCCGAGCTAGTGACACATTTTATGGTTGCTCGCTTGTTTATACCTCCCCGGGTGTAGCAACTAGATCAGTTGATCGGACATTCCTTTTTACTGTATCGCCTACTTAGATCAGTTGGTCGAGCATTTGCTTGTTAGTTGTAAGTCCCCTCTAGTCAGGGATTTGATTCCCTTTGAATGTAAAGTGTGGTATTTGAATTGTTAGGCACATTGGGGATGACCAGGACCAATATAATAGTCGCAGACCACTTTATATATATATATATATATATAACCCATACTTGTATCAGTTGGTCGAGCATCTGCTTGTTAGTTATAAGTCCCCTTTGGTTTGAGGTTCGATTCCCCCGAGCGTAGGGTGTGGTACTTGAATTATAGGTGTGCGAGGGATAGCCTAGACTCGTATCATAGCCTCCGACCATTCATAAAAGAATATATATATATATATANAGATTCTGATTCAAGTTCGAAGAACAGTGAGGGGTTTACAGTACTTTCCGAAGCTCTCCTTCAATACTTTCTTATGCATTTATATTTATAACTAAACTTTAATTGTTACAAATTTATCGTAATTTTTGTATTTTTGGATTCACGACATAAATTTGTAGTCCAGTAAAAATTTGTGACAAGTGGTCCAAAATCACGATTATAACGGTGGACCACTTGTCATGTGACAAATTTTTACTGGACTCAGGACTTTAATTTATTTCAGATGTAATGTTCGCTCGTCAAAATGGCTCGTTGTTGGCTCTTGTTCGCTTCTTTAAGAAGCTCTTATTCAATTATTTTGCTAAGTAAACGAGTTGAACAGAAACAAGTTCATTACGCTTGATATATAAGCGAGTCAAACACAAATAAAAATTTACTTATTCGTGTTCGGATCGTTTAACTCAAAATAATTAAATTATATATTTTATATTAGTATTTTTTAAATATTTAATTGACTATAAAGTTGCAAAGATTTATAATAAATTAAAATTATTAACTTAGAATAGAATAAAAATATATTAAAGTATATTTATATGATGTTTTAATATAAATAATAATATTTAAATCTCGCCCTAACACTTAACAACTTACGACTGCGTGATTAGGGTTGTCAATACGACTCTTTGTTCGCGAACAGCTCGTGCTTGGCTCGCTAAACAAACGAGTCGAACAAGAACACATTTTTTTTGTTCGAAATATAAATGAGTCGAACACGAACAGTGATATTTTTTAACGAGTCAAACACAAACTGAGCCTGGGGTCGTTCGTGTTCGGCTCGTTTACACCCCCTACCTGCATTTGCATGAAAATATGTATTTTAATTTTTAAAAAATAAATTAATTATGTTTTATATGATTTAAAATTTTGACTTTTATATGAACAAATATAAAGTTTAAATGTTAAATATATAAGCACATAAAAACTATATAGTATGCATGTAAGCTCCCCTTTAAATATTAATAAAATAATACAAATTTGATAATTATATACATAACATGTAAAATTATCATTATGTTTGGCAATTTTATATTATTTAAAAAACCAATGTTATGCAATTACAAATATAAAATTTTAATATCAATATGCAATTATTAATTTTTTTTTTATATTAATGTGCTAGAATACAAATCCTTTATTAAAAATAAAATTTTATTCAGACAATTAAATTTTTTTTATTTTTTAATCAAATTTATATTAACAACATAAAATTAAATATTACATTTATTGCTGAAAACAATTGATAAATTTAAGGCCGTTATGAGATGAGGTACATGTGATACACGTGGCTAGAGTTAGATTATTAAAAATAATATCCTCTACTACTTATGTTAAAGTAAAATGAAATTTTTGGGACATTTATATGCATGTCACCCAATTTTTATGTATTTGCACCTCTAGTTCTATGTTTATAGAGTCCAATGGTAAGTTATGGGTCTCTTTCACGTTTCATTGGTCATATATTTATAGTTGACGGGAGTTACAATATGAAATATCAATATTGTCCCTTGAAATATTCTATTGTCGGTCATTCGTAGTAAGCATCACGGTTATCGTTACTATTACTGAACCATTTTATGTTGGATTATTGTTTCGCTCACGCCCAGGCTAGCGAGTCGTTCGTATCTTTATTGGATCGACACTTCCGTTTTGTTAGTTGGATAATTTGTTTCATGTTGGCTGAAAAAGGGTTTGTGCTCGTTGGAGTTGATTCCTCGACGAGCACGTCGATTCGGTCGGCGGGGTAATTTGCTCTATGTTGACTGATGGCTCTGTGTGTTTGCCATGGTTGATTCTTAGACACATGTTTCATCTAGAGCAATTTGATATGGTTTGACTTAATTGGATCATATATATTTTAGTTCTCAGATTCTTTCGTCTATTAGTAGTTTCAAGGCACAAAAAAGTATGTGATAATTAAATTCAGTAAGAATTTTTCTTATTAAATAACTTCATTAATTAATACTAGACTTTGTGCCCGTGGTTGCTTTTAAATAGAAGATAGCCTTTCCAATTTTGAATGTTTTGGGTTTCTTCTTTGCATTTTCTTTCCTTTGCATCTTGGTTGTCTTCTTTAGAAAGAAGCGTCCTTATGATGGATAAGCCCCCAAAACATCAATCTAGTGAAGTCTTTTGTTGTGTGGGTTGTTTGCCAAGAGGAGAAAGTGACACCATAAGATTGGTCAAAAGAGAAAACTCATTGGGAAAAAGAGGAAGGGCTCGCCCTTGAGTCGGGCTTATTCCAAAGCAGTTATTGGGAGTGCTCATTTAGCGGTTATCGGTGTTCAACCTATTGTCATGATCACATAGTAGCCCAATAGAGAGCCTATCTATTGTCATGATCACATGGTAGCCCAATAGGGAGTCGTCTACGCTTCCCGTTGTTGTTCATAGCTTGGTTGTGGACCATACCTCACCGACGCCACTTGGTTCTTTTCCCATCATGTGGCTTCATTCCCATGAGACAATGGTGTCGGGCAAGTATTACCTTCATCGGAATGGTTTTTAATGTTTGTTGATGATTTATTCCTTGACTTAGGTATGACAGATGATGAGACTCATCTAGACTCAAGCATTGCTCCAAAGGTATCGATCGAGGATGAAGGGCAGGTGGGGAGGTTTATTGCACCTGGAATCTCTCGCTTTCTATCAAGTTCTAAGGGGAGAAGTACGAGCGACCCAATCGGTGTAGGTTGAATTGGATTGTCTCTTGGCTGAGATTAAGCACTCGTTCGCCCTTCATACCAATTTCCATGGAAGTTTGGAGAAGCGTTCTGTGTCAACTCGTATGGCTCAGCTCGAAGAGATTGTTTTCAATAATTAAAAAGATGAGCTTACGAGCTCTTGTAAAGCATCTCGAGTCCTTCGGGCTCGAGCTGAGTCTAATAGGTTAGGGCGGTTCAAATCCTACGAGGAGTTTTTCTTTCAGATGTTGGTTCGATTAGGGCATGTCTTGGCTGAGGCGGCTTCGATCCAATGTGAAAACTTCTTCCTTTATCCGCACGACGCGAACAAATTTGTAATTATTCATCCTATAAGAAATAATTTCACATAATGTTTTCTTGATTTTTGTATTAGTCTTTTAGGTCCAATGAACGATAATTTTTATAAAATATTTATTTTTAAACAATTTATTAAAATAAAATAATTTAAATTATAAAAAAATGATGGAATTTAGCAAAATTATTCCTTAACTTAATCTAAAACAATAAATTAATAACTCTTTATAGAACAAAATTTATTAGAGTTATGTTGTCTAATATANGCCTACCTCTCAAAATCTATCAAATCATATCAACAAAATAATTTGCTTCTTCAATGAGGTATGATTATTTCGGCTAGTTATTGAAGCTAAAAATTCTTTTTGATGACCCGACAAAACTAATGAGATTACAACTTAAAACTTTTTTATGCTCAATATTTAAAAAAAATGATAATTACTTCTTATGTGCAGGAATTTAAGACAATTATTTCTTGATATTTGTTTTTTTACATTTAATCTAGTTTGAGTTATCACCAGGGAATTCAAACACGAATAGATGTCTGATTAGTATAACTAAAAAAATCTCTTATCCGGAATGAGCAAACAACCATCACGACTCAACGGCAAACACGAAGAAGCTCATCTCTAAACTCGACATAGAAAAAACCGTAGAGGCGGTTCCCCGCTCAATAGAGAGAAGTTTCATGAAGGTTATGCTACAAATCACCCGAGTAGTGAGTCTCGATGGTCAACCCCACAAAGACAGCGACACGACCAACTTTAAACCTGGCAAAAGGTGTGGTCAGATCGGGACAATAAAATGATCAAGCAACTAAAACATGGGCATCTCAAGGCTTGAGTTGAACAATAAATACAAACAAAAAGCGATCAATGATCTTTCCAAAGATCCAAGCGATCAGTCGACACCAACATTCAGCACCAAGCAATTATTGCAAATAAAAAGCTAAATTGAAGTAAAATTCTAAAGAAAATGTGAAAAATACAGAAACTTTCACTCTATTTACGTATTACAAAACATCCTTTTAATGATAAAAATATAGTGTAAGTGACAGATGGAGCCAATTGAGCTAACTAAACGTCTCCTCAACTAGTTGAAGATCGGCTAACCACGAGATGTCAAAATCAAATGAGTTTAAATATCATATTATTGTAATTGCCTTTTTTTTACTTATCATAGCTTTGTCTCCAAGAAGTACGAGACTCGGGGACTCTTATGTATGTCCAAAAATTATCCACACAAATCTTGATGAGATATGATGACAAAAAGACCGGTAAGTATGATGCTAAGCAAAAGAAAGTAAGGTTCACCGCAGCCTGACAAGCTCAGTCGGGCGACTACGGCTTAGTGACCGCAGCCTAGCAGCCATACTCTGGCTGGCGACAAAATTTGGTAGATAAAATAACCAAAGTTACTTGTACTGCCCTCTTTTAAGTGTGGGTAAAGTTGTACTTTTATCTTTAATCTCTTATATCTTCTATAAATAAGAGACTATAACATGTATTAGAGGTTGTTGGTTCCCCTATATTATAGCTCAAATATTCAGTGAAACAAATGGGTATGATAACCTCGAGAACACGCTCTTCCGTTCCTACTGGCCATGTTTTGTTGTTCTCTCTTTCTCTCTCCCAGTCAAATATGCACTATTTCTTATGTGTGCTCTACCATACAAGTCTAGATTCAACACATACAAAACACTTTTTAAATGTATAAATAAAAAGGTGTAGCTTACAATTAAAAACAAGCAAAGTGCTATTTTTTATGTGATATTAAAGATTTGCTTCTCATAAAAAAAATATGCACTAAAAAATTTAAAAGTGTTCAACAACTGGGAATATCATAATACAAGATTCAATCATTTCTATATGGGTTTCAATTGTAACAAACTTAAGAATATTATGAGCCACTTATGCAAACCTTAATTTTAGCAGATGTCTCAATTGTAACAAACTTAAGAATATTTCTATCTGGGACTCTAGCACATGTCTCAATGCATTCAATTAAAATTTTTCAAAATTAAACTCTGACTTATGCAAACCTTAATTTTAGTAAATTTATAATCTAGCATCTTAGTAAGTCAAATCAATCATATTAAAAGAAGAGATATTGATTTTCTTGAGCTCACTTAGACTATGATTCTTATCATAGTCATATGTAATTTTTGAAGTTATGCATCTTAAAATTTAATACAAGTGTATAAGATAAATATAATGCATACATTTTAGAATAGTGAATTGGAATATAATGTGCGAGCATTTAAATATACTGCACACATAATGAAGCAAATGTCTAAATATAATGTATGTGTATTAAAACAATACTATTGTTGAATTCTAAATTGTGTTTCTGAAAAAGACACTTTGAGAGTTAGAGCTGAGAGGAGAGAAGAAAGACCTGAAGTCAAGAGAGTGAAAAGTTCCTTTATTTATCTCTAACCTTCTACTTATAAGGATTTAAAGTTACGGTTACAAAAAGAATGAATCAATTATAATAACCATCCAAATAATTAAATTTCATTAAATGAGAATAACATTATAATACAAAGAAATACAATGTCTATCGACGGTCAGATGCTGTCATGAAAAACGACGACAAAAAAATGAAAAAATTGGATTGAAAATTTGTAAAGCAGAAAATAACACACAGGTTTATGTAGTTCGGCTAAATTGCCTACATCCACCGAGCTGCAAAGGATTTTATTAATTTTAGAAATTACACCATCGAGCGCTTCGACGTTGACACAGAAACTTCCTTTCTCTTTATCTCTTTATTTCTCTTAGCTCTCAAGAAGAGTTGGCTCAGCACTTATGACAAAACAAAAAAGACTATTTAAAGAAAACGAGAAAGAGGTAGGTAAGTTACATGCTCTATATATTTAACAATTCTCCCACTTGAAGATTGAGACACCGACTTCATCACCTACAGACTGCATCATATGCTGGCTATACCGAACTTTTTCTTCAAACATGACATTCTCCACTTTCTTCCACCTCTGCAACTCATGGCTCCTGTCTTCACGCTGGAAGACTAATTGAAGTTGAGCACAACTTCAGTTTCTCAAAAGTAACACTCTTAGTTGATATATCATCGCCAATGTAGCCTTGTACCTCCAAACTCTTTTCATCAGCCAGTCATACCTTAGATCTATGGTTGATTCAAGCACATGTCTCAGTGTATTTAGTATCCAGTCATCTAAGATTATTTCATCAGTCGTCATACCAAAGGTGGCTGATGGAAAAACCTGTCAATCCAGTATCCAATCATAAACAAAACAGTGAACTGTCAACAATAGTATCATGTCTTTAGTTACCGCATTTGTGCTATCATTCTCTTTCTTTTTAAGATTCCTGCAGTTCATTTTTATGTAGTAAATCTTGTCATAATTTCAGCAGATTGTCTGCTGACTAGACTTTGATTTTGATCTTTTTCTGTTTGAGTTCCTGTCTTGGGATCTCCCACTGGAATCAACAATTAGTGTAGACCTCGAACCTGAGGTCTCGCCATAATCTTTTCTGTGCACCTCCTCAGTCAAAATCAAATCACAAATATCATCATATTACAGTTTGGATTTACCTGCAAAACTGCTAACTGTCATCCTCATGACTTCCAAACTATTTGACAATGATGCTAACAATATCAGCGCACACATCTCATCATCAAAATCAATTTCAATAGACGATAATTGATTTATGATAGTATTAAAATCATTTAGATGTAAAAAAACATACACACATTCCTTCATCTGCAGGTTGAATAACTTTTTCATCAAGTACACCTTATTATTTATCGATGACTTTTCATACATACCTGATAAAGTCGCCTTTAGTCTTCTCCTTGATGACGTTGTGGGCAACAAATCTTCACAAGGTTAATCGTATAACCCCCAGAACCTATCGATCCAATAAATTCCATTCCACCCCGTCTATTTTTTCCAGCTTCTTTCACAGAAACAAAAAAAATGAAGTTTCTTCCCAAAGAGGTAGTCTTCTATCTGCATCCTCGAGCAACCAAAATCGTGCCATTAAATTTTTCGATCTCTGATGCCGTCACTTCATCTCTGGCCATCGTTCCTCATCAGATTTGAACCGGGGCTCCGATACCAATTGCTATGAAAAATAACGACAACAAAGTAAAAATACCGGATTGAAAAATTACAAACAAAAAAATAATACACAGATTTATGGGGTTTGGCTAATTTGCCCATGTTTACGGATCTGCAGGGGATTTTATTACTTCGGGAAATTACATCATCGAACGCCTCAACGTTTACAAGAAAACTTCATTTCTCTTTCTCTTAGCTCTCAAGAGGACTTGACTTAACACTTATGATAGGCCAAAATAGGCTATTTAAGGAAAAAAAGGAGAGAGGTAGGTGAGATGTAGTATGTGAGGTAGGTAAGTTAAAGGCTCCATATATTTAACAAGATGCTTCAGTGTAGTTGGTCATGCCCGTCGATCGAATCGATCGATTTCAACTAGAGGACCAGTTTACCGATCAAAGGAAATTGTTCCATTCCAAATCGAGATCTATCGGTCGATAATCTGTCAGTTGAAAGATTCCGTCGGTCGAAAGCTTTTATCGTTTGATTCCGCTGTAAAGTCAATCGATGTCTTGGCTAGTGAATTTCCTATTATTTAGCCCGGAACTTCAATCGCCTGGGTCTTTATTCTTGGCCTTTCGATTTCTTTGAGATTTGTGTTGACATTTTTGTAGTATACAAATATGCATGTATTAAAATATTTTAAGCATAAATTGCATGTATTTGAAAATATTGTGCATGCATTTTGATACAATGAGGAATATAAGCGTGTGTATTCAAATAAAGCATGCATATTTGAAAATATTGTATGTCGAATTAAATATGATATGTGTTTTTAAATATGATTTATGTTTATTGTGTTGAAGTTGAGTTGTACAAGGTTAAATTATTGAGGGAATTTGTTTGACTGATTTTTTTTATAATAGTTATTTGGGTGAGTCACCACAACACCTAAAAAAATGTTATATTAAAGATCATCAAATTAAGCTTAAAATATCATATAAACAACACATATATATTATAATTCTCATGCGGGCATTCTAAACATTTTGCTCTGTGAACATAATGTATAATAAAAGTATAGGTTGTATCATACAAGATCATAGGGGTTGTAATTTATTGGTATGAGGAAGACACACATAATATATATAAAGACAATGATAATTTTAGATGTATTGGCTAGGATTATGAAGATGTCAACAAGTATACAAGTGTATGTTAGAAATAGACACATACAACTTATTAGCATGCAGACCAAGGGAAGCATATCATATATTGATATTTTGAAGTTGTGTGGCAAGCATGCAGTCATATCAAGAAAGTAAGGACATGCATGAGAATTGAAGGCATGATGGAATAGGGTGATGAAGGAATGCACTTTCCATATATTAATGCAATCATCATTAAAGAGAGAGTGGGAACATGATAAGAGTGATTTATAAGCTGTGTTAATTGTGTTGCCAACATGATAAGAGTGAGCAACCATTGATGTGATTACTGAAAAGAAATATACGAGCTATGATTTGATCATTCATACTCTTAACTTACCCAACTTCATGCGCACAACAACAAATGGTGATAGGTGCCTTGTTATATGCTTGAAGTTGGGCAACAAAATGGCTTATTAAGGAAGTTGCTCATTGCCATCATCTACATTGCTCACCATTAGCACCATTGCCACTCATTATCATTGTTAGTCATTATTTTTAGCTATTGTTGCACGTTGCAACCTCTGTGGTCGATCATCAACACTCATCATTGTATCCCCTTTACTCATGTCAAATGTTGCCACCCATTGCCCACTAGTTGTTGCTGTCTATAACAACCCGTAACCACTTCCCTAGACCACTTATTATCACTCAAACATATTCTTGTGATCTTATCCATCATAATAAAAATCACTAAAAATCACAACATTTAAGTTAAAATAAAATAAAGCGCCGCGTACTCATATCAGTTGGTCAGACCTCTGCTTGTCGATTTTCACAAATATAGAATGTGATATTCAAATTCTTAGGCGCATGTGGGTGGAGACTCCTGCATAAAAAAAAAAAGACAAATGAAATTACGCTCAAACTATTTAAGCGCCTCACAGCGAGGAACGCGTTGGTGATAATCGCCGCTCACCTCCTCCCCTTCTCCCACCGGCGACTGACACTNCTGCCCACTAGTTGTTGCTGTCTATAACAACCCGTAACCACTTCCCTCGACCACTTATTATCACTCAAATATATTATTGTGATCTTATCCATCATAATAAAAATCACTAAAAATCACAACATTTAAGTTAAAATAAAATAAAACGTCGCGTACTCATATGAGTTGGTCAGGCCTCTGCTTGTCGATTTTCACAAATATAAGATGTGATATTCAAATTCTTAGACACATGTGGGTGGAGACTCCTACATTTTAAGAAAAAAAAAAAATTATAAAAAAGAAAGGACAAATGAAATTACGCTCAAACTATTTAAGCACCTCACAGCGAGGAACGCGTTGGTGATAATCGCCGCTCACCTCCTCCCCTTCTCCCACCGGCGACTGACACTCATCCCCTCAAAATCCACATCAAGGAAGAAAAATGCCTCCAAAGAAGAAGAAAACTGTGAAAACCCCACAGAAAACGAAACCTTCCACCCCTTCCTCCACCGCCGCCATAATCGATCCCACTCCCACCCCGCCGGAGCCCTCTTTCGCCTTGGATACCGCCGCCTCCACCGCTTCCAACGATCCCTATGTGGGGAATGATCTCCAGCCCGTACCCGAAGCTGAAATCGAGACCAAGCTCGAGGCCAAACCCTCGCTAGAACCGGAAATCACCACCGCTGCACCCGAAGCCCTAAAACCCGCATCGGAGGAAGCTCCGGAAGCCCCTAAAGCCTCTGAAGCCCATGAAGTGAAGACTTCTGCTGAACCCGCAGAGAAGTCTTCCACTAAGACGGTCTTGCGGGTGAGAAAGGTAGTTAAGAAGAAGATTGTGAAGAAGTTAGTTCCGAAGGTTTCTGTGGCAGCCATGAAATTGGATGCCGTGTCTCCTCAGCAAGACGGCGCTGTGTCGTTGCTGGAGAGCTGTGAGAAAGACGTTAACCCTAATTCTGTCTTGGATAGTGGCACGCAACAGATTGCAGCGGAGGAAGCTTCTAACCCTAATACTTTGCAGCAACAGGAGCCTGTGAAAACTGTACCTGAGGTCGANGCTGTGTCGTTGCTGGAGAGCTGTGAGAAAGACGTTAACCCTAATTCTGTTTTGGATAGTGGCACGCAACAGACTGCAGCGGAGGAAGCTTCTAACCCTAATACTTTGCAGCAACCGGAGCCTGTGAAAACTGTACCCGAGGTCGANGACACTTTGAGAGTTAGAGCTGAGAGGAGAGAAGAAAGACCTGAAGTCAAGAGAGTGAAAAGTTCCTTTATTTATCTCTAACCTTCTACTTATAAGGATTTAAAGTTACGGTTACAAAAAGAATGAATCAATTATAATAACCATCCAAATAATTAAATTTCATTAAATGAGAATAACATTATAATACAAAGAAATACAATGTCTATCGACGGTCAGATGCTGTCATGAAAAACGACGACAAAAAAATGAAAAAATTGGATTGAAAATTTGTAAAGCAGAAAATAACACACAGGTTTATGTAGTTCGGCTAAATTGCCTACATCCACCGAGCTGCAAAGGATTTTATTAATTTTAGAAATTACACCATCGAGCGCTTCGACGTTGACACAGAAACTTCCTTTCTCTTTATCTCTTTATTTCTCTTAGCTCTCAAGAAGAGTTGGCTCAGCACTTATGACAAAACAAAAAAGACTATTTAAAGAAAACGAGAAAGAGGTAGGTAAGTTACATGTTCTATATATTTAACAATTCTCCCACTTGAAGATTGAGACACCGACTTCATCACCTACAGACTGCATCATATGCTGGCTATACCGAACTTTTTCTTCAAACATGACATTCTCCACTTTCTTCCACCTCTGCAACTCATGGCTCCTGTCTTCACGCTGGAAGACTAATTGAAGTTGAGCACAACTTCAGTTTCTCAAAAGTAACACTCTTAGTTGATATATCATCGCCAATGTAGCCTTGTACCTCCAAACTCTTTTCATCAGCCAGTCATACCTTAGATCTATGGTTGATTCAAGCACATGTCTCAGTGTATTTAGTATCCAGTCATCTAAGATTATTTCATCAGTCGTCATACCAAAGGTGGCTGATGGAAAAACCTGTCAATCCAGTATCCAATCATAAACAAAACAGTGAACTGTCAACAATAGTATCATGTCTTTAGTTACCGCATTTGTGCTATCATTCTCTTTCTTTTTAAGATTCCTGCAGTTCATTTTTATGTAGTAAATCTTGTCATAATTTCAGCAGATTGTCTGCTGACTAGACTTTGATTTTGATCTTTTTCTGTTTGAGTTCCTGTCTTGGGATCTCCCACTGGAATCAACAATTAGTGTAGACCTCGAACCTGAGGTCTCGCCATAATCTTTTCTGTGCACCTCCTCAGTCAAAATCAAATCACAAATATCATCATATTACAGTCTGGATTTACCTGCAAAACTGCTAACTGTCATCCTCATGACTTCCAAACTATTTGACAATGATGTTAACAATATCAGCGCACACATCTCATCATCAAAATCAATTTCAATAGACGATAATTGATTTATGATAGTATTAAAATCATTTAGATGTAAAAAAACATACACACATTCCTTCATCTGCAGGTTGAATAACTTTTTCATCAAGTACACCTTATTATTTATCGATGACTTTTCATACATACCTGATAAAGTCGCCTTTAGTCTTCTCCTTGATGACGTTGTGGGCAACAAATCTTCACAAGGTTAATCGTATAACCCCCAGAACCTATCGATCCAATAAATTCCATTCCACCCCGTCTATTTTTTCCAGCTTCTTTCACAGAAACAAAAAAAATGAAGTTTCTTCCCAAAGAGGTAGTCTTCTATCTGCATCCTCGAGCAACCAAAATCGTGCCATTAAATTTTTCGATCTCTGATGCCGTCACTTCATCTCTGGCCATCGTTCCTCATCAGATTTGAACCGGGGCTCCGATACCAATTGCTATGAAAAATAACGACAACAAAGTAAAAATACCGGATTGAAAAATTACAAACAAAAAAATAATACACAGATTTATGGGGTTTGGCTAATTTGCCCATGTTTACGGATCTGCAGGGGATTTTATTACTTCGGGAAATTACATCATCGAACGCCTCAACGTTTACAAGAAAACTTCATTTCTCTTTCTCTTAGCTCTCAAGAGGACTTGACTTAACACTTATGATAGGCCAAAATAGGCTATTTAAGGAAAAAAGGAGAGAGGTAGGTGAGACGTAGTATGTGAGGTAGGTAAGTTAAAGGCTCCATATATTTAACAAGATGCTTCGGTGTAGTTGGTCATGCCGGTCGATCGAATCGATCGATTTCAACTAGAGGACCAGTTTGCCGATCAAAGGAAATTGTTCCATTCCAGATAGAGATCTGTCGGTCGATAATCTGTCAGTTGAAAGATTCCGCCGGTCGAAAGCTTTTATCGTTCGATTCCGCTATAAAGTCAATCGATGTCTTGGCCAGTCAATTTCCTATTATTTAGCCCGGAACTTCAATCGCCTGGGTCTTTATTCTTGGCCTCTCGATTTCTTTGAGATTTGTGTTGACATTTTTGTAGTATACAAATATGCATGTATTAAAATATTTTAAGCATAAATTGCATGTATTTGAAAATATTGTGCATGCATTTTGATACAATGAGGAATATAAGCGTGTGTATTCAAATAAAGCATGCATATTTGAAAATATTGTATGTCGAATTAAATATGATATGTGTTTTTAAATATGATTTATGTTTATTGTG
>JXCR01083119.1:172653-213199 GCA_002079205.1 Phalaenopsis hybrid cultivar
ACCTTCTACTTATAAGGATTTAAAGTTACAATTACAAAAAGAATGAATCAATTATAATAACCATCCAAATAATTAAATTTCATTAAATGAGAATAACATTATAATACAAAGAATTACAATTTCTATCGACGGTCAGATGCTGTCATGAAAAACGACGACAAAAAAATGAAAAAATTGGATTGAAAAATTGTAAACCTGAAAATAACACACAGATTTATGTGGTTCGGCTAATTTGCCTACATCCACTGAGCTGCAAAGGATTTTATTAATTTTAGAAATTACACCATCGAGCGCTTCGAAGTTGACACGGAAACTTCCTTTCTCTTTATCTCTTTATTTATCTTAGCTCTCAAGAAGAGTTGGCTCAGCACTTATGACAAAACAAAAAAGACTATTTAAAGAAAACGAGAAAGAGGTAGGTAAGTTACATGCTCTATATATTTAACAATTCTCCCACTTGAAGATTGAGACACCGACTTCATCACCTACAGACTGCATCATATGCTGGCTATACCGAACTTTTTCTTCAAACATGACATTCTCCACTTTCTTCCACCTCTGCAACTCATGGCTCCTGTCTTCACGCTGGAAGACTAATTGAAGTTGAGCACAACTTCAGTTTCTCAAAAGTAACACTCTTAGTTGATATATCATCGCCAATGTAGCCTTGTACCTCCAAACTCTTTTCATCAGCCAGTCATACCTTAGATCTATGGTTGATTCAAGCACATGTCTCAGTGTATTTAGTATCCAGTCATCTAAGATTATTTCATCAGTCGTCATACCAAAGGTGGCTGATGGAAAAACCTGTCAATCCAGTATCCAATCATAAACAAAACAGTGAACTGTCAACAATAGTATCATGTCTTTAGTTACCGCATTTGTGCTATCATTCTCTTTCTTTTTAAGATTCCTGCAGTTCATTTTTATGTAGTAAATCTTGTCATAATTTCAGCAGATTGTCTGCTGACTAGACTTTGATTTTGATCTTTTTCTGTTTGAGTTCCTGTCTTGGGATCTCCCACTGGAATCAACAATTAGTGTAGACCTCGAACCTGAGGTCTCGCCATAATCTTTTCTGTGCACCTCCTCAGTCAAAATCAAATCACAAATATCATCATATTACAGTCTGGATTTACCTGCAAAACTGCTAACTGTCATCCTCATGACTTCCAAACTATTTGACAATGATGTTAACAATATCAGCGCACACATCTCATCATCAAAATCAATTTCAATAGACGATAATTGATTTATGATAGTATTAAAATCATTTAGATGTAAAAAAACATACACACATTCCTTCATCTGCAGGTTGAATAACTTTTTCATCAAGTACACCTTATTATTTATCGATGACTTTTCATACATACCTGATAAAGTCGCCTTTAGTCTTCTCCTTGATGACGTTGTGGGCAACAAATCTTCACAAGGTTAATCGTATAACCCCCAGAACCTATCGATCCAATAAATTCCATTCCACCCCGTCTATTTTTTCCAGCTTCTTTCACAGAAACAAAAAAAATGAAGTTTCTTCCCAAAGAGGTAGTCTTCTATCTGCATCCTCGAGCAACCAAAATCGTGCCATTAAATTTTTCGATCTCTGATGCCGTCACTTCATCTCTGGCCATCGTTCCTCATCAGATTTGAACCGGGGCTCCGATACCAATTGCTATGAAAAATAACGACAACAAAGTAAAAATACCGGATTGAAAAATTACAAACAAAAAAATAATACACAGATTTATGTGGTTTGGCTAATTTGCCCACGTCTACGGATCTGCAGGGGATTTTATTACTTCGGGAAATTACATCATCGAACGTCTCAACGTTTACAAGAAAACTTCATTTCTCTTTCTCTTAGCTCTCAAGAGGACTTGACTTAGCACTTATGATAGGCCAAAATAGGCTATTTAAGGAAAAAAAGGAGAGAGGTAGGTGAGATGTAGTATGTGAGGTAGGTAAGTTAAAGGCTCCATATATTTAACAAGATGCTTCAGTGTAGTTGGTCATGCCCGTCGATCGAATCGATCGATTTCAACTAGAGGACCAGTTTACCGATCAAAGGAAATTGTTCCATTCCAAATCGAGATCTATCGGTCGATAATCTGTCAGTTGAAAGATTCCGTCGGTCGAAAGCTTTTATCGTTTGATTCCGCTGTAAAGTCAATCGATGTCTTGGCTAGTGAATTTCCTATTATTTAGCCCGGAACTTCAATCGCCTGGGTCTTTATTCTTGGCCTTTCGATTTCTTTGAGATTTGTGTTGACATTTTTGTAGTATACAAATATGCATGTATTAAAATATTTTAAGCATNGTGCGTCATTTCAGTGAACAATATTTTTAAACCGGGAGGTTTTTTCTATAAAAATATTATGTCATCTATATGCCCATTTAAAAATGCACTTTTACATTCATTTGAAAGAATTTAAAGTCCTCATGGCATGAGAAGCAATGAGTAATCTAATAGCTTCTAATCTTGCTACCGAAATAAAAAATTCCTTAATATGTTTTTCTTTTATTCGACTATACTTAGTTTTGCTTTTAATAATACAACCAGAGTAATTGAGTTTATTCTTATAGACCCATTTAGTTCCAATTATAGTATGATCTTTAGATCTTGAGATTAATTTTGCATGGCTATAACATAAAATTCATCATTAAGCGCTTCATCAATAATATGGTTTTATTTTAGAAAGAAATGCATAGTGAATAATTTCATTTTACTTTTAGTGCTAATATCTTGAGGTAGTTATCCTACGAGTCTTTGCCTTCTTCCATTCTTTGGGGAACATAGATTTTCAATTCTCATTTTTTGGATCATTTAAATAAATATTTTGAGTTCCCCTATCAATTTTATCTTCATCAACATCATTTTTAATGGATCCATGTTTAATTTCATCTAAAAAAATGTGTTAATTCTTTCAAAATCACCATTCACTTATTAAATACTATAAACTTTGCTATGATATAAAATATCCAAGAAAAATTGAATCATCAGATTCTCTATCAAATTTTCCTAAATGGTCTTTTTTTTATTTAATGCATAACAAGAATAACCGATTATATATAAAAATATAAAATTTTGATTGATAACTTAACATATATTGATTGCTTCATTTCAAAAACGTTTTAGTATATTATATTCATCTAATATAGATTTAGTCATCTCAACTAAAATTTTATTCTTTCACTCAAAAGGACTTAATGGAGAAAAAGGATCGTGTAGCCCCCACTTAGTGGAAAAAGACTTCTTGTTCTGTCAACTATTCCATTCTAATATTATTTTAAAAATTAAAAAGGTGTCTAGTGAGTGACGTAAGAGTTTATTGGTTCATATTTTAAGAATAAAAGGGATGCACAAGAGTATGCAAGTTATAGAGAAATTAAGTTAATGTGTCATATGTTAAAATTATGGGAGAGAGTAATTGAAAATAGGTTACGATGAGATATAAAAATTTCTCAAAATCAGTTTGAATTCATGTAGGGTAAGTCTACTATGGAAGCTATACATTTATTCAGAGGTTTGATAAAAAAAATATAGAGAGAATAAGGAGGATCTACATATGATTTTTGTTGATTTAGAAAAAAAATTTATGATAAAGTTTCAAGATAAGTAATTTGAAGAGTTCAAGATAAAATGGAGTTGATATTGCTTATATTCAAGTCATTAAAGATATGTATACTAGAACTATTACTTGTGTTCAAACACAAAGAAGATTGACCAAATATATTTCTAGTTCAGTTGTATTACATCAAGGATCGGCTTTAATCCCGTATATTTTTGTTTTAGTTATGGATGCTCTTACTGGATATTTATTGTAGGATGTACCTTGGTGTATGTTTTTCACAAATGATATTATTCTTATGAATAACACTAGAGAGTTTAGGAAAAAAATTGCATTATGGATGTCAACTTTAGAGTTTGAAGGCTTTCGTTTGAGTAGATCTAAAATGGATACATTAAATATAATTTTAGTAATAGTAGATCTAGTGGCGGGGTTATAACAATGAGTGATCAAATAATTAAAAGGAGTGAACATTTTAGATATCTCGGGTTTATTAATCAAAGTGTTGGTGATATAGATGGAGATGTTTTTAGTTGATTTCAAGTTGGATGGTTGAAGTAAAGGAATGAATCGGTCTTATTATGTGATCGAAAACTACCGCTTAGACTTAAAGGAAAATTTTATAAGATGGTGGCGAGACCTACAATAATTCTATATGACACAGAATGTTAGCCTATAAAAGAGAAGCGAAAAATTAAGTTAAGTGTTTTGATGAGAATGCTCAGGTGCATGAGTGGTTTTACTCTAAGAGGAAAAATGCTAAAACAAATATATTGGTGCAAGGGTTGGAGTAGCTCATGTGGCGAACAAAATTAGAGAGTCACCTTAGATGGTTTGGTGACATTAAACGTCGATCATCNACTATATGACATAGAATGTTGGCCTATAAAAGAGAAGCAAAAAATAAGTGTTGTGATGAGAATGCTCAGGTGGATGAGTGGTTTTACTCTAAGAGAAAAAATGATAAACAAATATATCCGTGCAAGGGTCGGAGTAGCTCATGTGGCGAACAAAATTAGAGAGTCACCTTAGATGGTTTGGTGACATTAAACGTCGATCATCTAACAACCCTGCTAGGAGAGTAGATGTTTTAAATTTGACTTATGTTAAGAAATGTAGAGGTAGACCTAAAAAGATTTGGGTATGTTGTATAAAAAAGATGATCTTTGATTAGAATTATATATATATTTATATTTATATTTAAATACAATAACAACAAGTCTTTATCCCACTAAGTGAGGTCGGCTACATGAATCCTTTTTCTTCATTGCGTCCTATTGAGTGTTATATTTTCATTTAATTGTAACAAATTAATCATTTTTTATACAATATGCCCAAGTCTTTTTAGGTCTACATTTGCCTTTCTTAACATAAGTCGAATGTAAAACATCCGTTCTCTTGACCATATCATCAAATGGCCGACGTTTAATGTGACCAAACCATCTAAGAAGATTCTCTCTAATCTTGCCTGCCAATGAAGCTACACCAACCCTATCATGGATATATTTATATCACATTGTCTCTTAAGTGTTAAACCATTCATCCACCTAAGCATTCTTATCTCAGCAACACACTTTGTTTTATGCCTCTCTTTTAAAGGCCAACATTCTGCGCCATTTAGTATTGCAGGTCTTAACACCATCTTATAAAATTTACCTTTTTGTCTAAGCGGTACTTTTCATTTACACAATAGGCCCGATACGTTCCTCCACTTCAACCATCCAACTTGAATTCTGCTAATAATATTTCCATCTATATCACCATTATTTTGAACAATAGACCCGAGATATCTACAACTTGCACACCTTTTAATGATTTGATCACCCATACTTACAACTCTGCCACTAGAGCTATTACTATGAAAATTACATTCCATGTATTCTGATTTAAATCTCTAAATTAAATACATATTTATTTTATAATTTTCAAATTATCATTGCCATTAAGATAGCAACAAATTTTATATTAATATTTTCATGCTCCATTGGAAAGATGAAAATAATGGAAATATAAGATAGTATATTGAAGTGTCAGTTGGAATAAAAAAGAATTCGGAAACAAAATACATATTAGTAATTAGATGTTTTGCTGAAGATTTTCTGACAAAATTTGGATCGTTTATTAATTTAAAATAATTTGAGCTTTATCAACAGAATCAAAGAGAATATGAGCTTTACATTCATTATTATGCTTGTCTTAATCATCTCGAGCTCCAAGCTTCCTTAATACAAATAGTCAAATGATCTTGAAATTTCTGCATGAAAATATTAGATTTAGCAATCATGTGTTTATTATCATCAAAATTATNCAACCTACAGGTGCCTATCAAATAACAAAATATATGCATAACGACAGTTAAATGAAATTTCTTAGAGTTGTCTTGAAAATGAGTACAAACTCATACAACAAACATAATGTCAAGTCTGCTTCTAGTCTGGTATAAAAGGGAATCAATCATATTTCTTTAAAGTTTATTATCCATAATTTTTTCTTTTTTATCTAAATCTAATTTAGTAGTCTGACTTATGTGGGTTTTACCGGGTTTGAATCTTTTCATATGAAATTGTTCTAACAAGCCATTTATTTAGTTTGACATATAAAGATATATTTTTTTCTTATTGCTCCATTTAAAACGTCAAACGAAGTCTTTTCTTACCATGTTGATTTCAAATTTCTTATTCATCATTAATGAGAACTCATGACATAAGAATTCATTTGAGATTCCAAATAAAATACCATTAACATAAATTTGAATAATAATAATGTTAACTCATATTTTCTCAATGAAGAGAGTGGTGTCTATTCTATCTTTATCAATTTCTTTTATAGAAAAAACTACTAAGCCTATCACACCAAGCTTCGTGTGCTTATTTCAATCCGTATAAAGCTCTTTAATTTGCATATGTGATATGTGTACAATATCCTCGAATAAATTGTTCTATAAAACATCTTGATATATATAACCATTTAAAAATTCATTTTTTACATCAATTTCATAGAGTTTAAAGTTCTTATGACTTGTAAAAACAATGTGTAACCTAATAGCTTTTAATCTTTCTATTGGTACAAAAAAATCTTCCAAATCTGTTTCTTTTATATGACCATATCTTTGAGCCATAAGCCAATCTTTGTTCTTAATAATATAATCTCTGTTATTTAGTTTATTCCCCTTTAGTTCCAATTTTATTATGTTCATTAGGTCTAAGGACATTCTCAAACATCTTTTCGCTTAAATTAATTCAATTCATTTTGCATGACTATAACTTAAAAAAATTTATCATTAAAGTATTTCATTAATTTTTTGGAGTTATATTTCAAAATGAAATATATATTGNTTGTTATTTAGTTTATTCCCATTTAGTTCCAATTTTATTATGTTCATTAGGTCTCAGGACTAATTCTCAAACATCTTTTCGCTTAAATTAATTCAATTCATTTTGCATGACTTAAAAAAATTTATCATTAAAGTATTTCATTAATTTTTTGGAGTTATATTTCAAAATGAAATATATATTGATTAATTTATTTCTCAATTTCATTTCTGGTACTAATATCTTGAGATGATTCTTCTATCTTACCATGCTTTGTGAGCTTGTTTCAATCCATATAAAATTTTCTTTTAATTTATATATGTCATTTCAGTGAACAATATTTTTAAACCGGGACGTTTTTTCTATAAAAATATTATGTGATCTATATGCCCATTTAAAAATGTACTTTGTACATTCATTTGAAAGAATTTGAAGTTCTTATGGCATGAAAAGCAATGAGTAATCTAATAGCTTCTAATCTTGCTACCGGTATAAAAAATTCCTTAATATCCTTTTCTTTTATTTGACTATACTTAGTTTTGCTTTTATTAATACAACCAGAGTAATTGAGTTTATTCTTATAGACCCATTTAGTTCCAATTATAGTTTGTTCTTTAGATCTTGAGATTAATTTTGCATGGCTATAACATAAAATTCATCATTAAGCGCTTCATCAATAATAGGGTTTTCTTTTAGAAAGAAATGCATAGTGAATAATTTCATTTTACTTTTAGTGCTAATATCTTGATGTAGTTATCCTACGAGTCTTTGCCTTCTTCCATTCTTTGGGGAACATAGATTTTCAATTCTCATTTTTTGGATCATTTAAATAAATATTTTGAGTTCCCCTATCAATTTTATCTTCATCAACATCATTTTTAATGGATCCATGTTTAATTTCATCTAAAAAAATGTGTTAATTCTTTCAAAATCACCATTCGCTTATTAAATACTATAAACTTTGTTATGATATAAAATATCCAAGAAAAATTGTATCATCAGATTCTCTATCAAATTTTCCTAATTGATCTTTTTTTTTATTTAATGCATAACAAGAATAACCGATTATATATAAAAATATAAAATTTTGATTGATAACTTAAGATATATTGATTGCTTCATTTCAAAAACATTTTAGTATATTAGATTCATCTAATATAGATTTAGTCATCTCAACTAAAATTTTCTTCTTTCACTCAAAAGGACCTAATGGAGAAAAAGGATCGTGTAGCCCCCACTTGGTGGAAAAAGACTTCTTGTTGTCTCAACTATTCCATTCTAATATTATTTTAAAAATTAAAAAGGTGTCTTGTGAGTGAAGAAAGAGTCTATTGGTTCATATTTTAAGAATAAAGGGGATACACAAGAGTATGCAAGTTATAGAGAAATTAAGTTAATGTGTCATATGTTAAAATTATGGGAGAGAGTAATTGAAAATAGGTTACGATGAGATATAAAATTTCTCAAAATCAGTTTGAATTCATGCAGGGTAAGTCTACTATGGAAGCTATACATTTATTGAGAGGTTTGATAAAAAAAATATAGAGAGAATAAGGAGGATCTACATTGATTTTTATTGATTTAGAAAAAAACTTATGATAAAGTTTCAAGATAAGTAGTTTGAAGAGTTCTAGATAAAATGGTGTTGATATTGCTTATATTCAAGTCATTAAAGATATGTATACTAGAACTATTACTTGTGTTCGAACACAAGGAAGATTGACCAAATATATTTCTAGTTCAGTTGTATTACATCAAGGATCGGCTTTAAGCCCGTATATTTTTGTTTTAGTTATGGATGTTCTTATTGGATATTTATTGTAAGATGTACCTTGGTGTATGTTTTTCACAGATGATATTATTCTTATGGATAACACTAGAGAGTTTAGGAAAAAAATTGCATCATGGATGTCAACTTTTTAGGAAAAATGATAAACAAATATATTTGTGCAAGGGTCGGAGTAGCTCATGTGGCTAACAAAATTAGAGAGAGTCACCTTAGATGGTTTGGTGAAATTAAATGTCGATCATCTAACAACCTTGCTAGGAGAGTAGATGTTTTAAATTTGACTTATGCTAAGAAAGGTAGAGGTAGACCTAAAAGATTTGGGTATGTTGTATAAAAAAATGATCTTTGATTAGAATTATATATATATTCATATTTAAATACAACAACAACAAGACTTTAACCCACTAAGTAAGGTCGGCTACATGAATCCTTTTGCTCCATTGCGTCCTATTGAGTGTCATATTTTCATTTAATTGTAATAAATCAATCATTTTTTATACAATATGCCCAAGTCTTTTTAGGTCTACATTTGTCTTTCTTAACATAAGTCGAATGTAAAACATCCATTCTCCTAACCGTATCATCAAATGATCGAGGTTTAATGTGACCAACCTATCTAAGAAGACTCTCTCTAATCTTGCCTGCCAATGGAGCTACACCAACTCTATCATGGATATATTCATTTCGCATTGTCTCTTAAGTGTTAAACCATTCATCCACCTAAACATTCTTATCTCAGCAACACACTTTTTTTTATGCCTCTCTTTTAAAGGCCAACATTCTGCGCCATTGAGTATTGCAGGTCTTACCACCATCTTATAAAATTTACCTTTTAGTCTAAGCGGTACTTTTCTTTTACACAATAGGCTCGATACGTTCCTCCACTTCAACCATCCAACTTGAATTCTGCTAATAATATTTCCATCTATATCACCATCATTNCAACAACAACAAGTCTTTATCCCACTAAGTGAGGTCGGCTACATGAAACCTTTTTCTCCATTGCATCCTATTGAGTGTCATATTTTCATTTAATTGTAATAAATTAATCATTTTTTATACAATATGCCCAAGTCTTTTTAGGTCTACATATGTCTTTCTTAACATAAGTCGAATGTAAAATATCCATTCTTTTAACCGTATCATCAGATGGTCGACGTTTAATGTGAGCAAACCATCTAAGAAGACTCTCTCTAATCTTGCCTGCCAATGGAGCTACACCAACCCTATCATGGATATATTCATTTCGCATTGTCTCTTAAGTGTTAAACCATTCATCCACCTAAGCATTCTTATCTCAGCAACACACTTTGTTTTATGCCTCTCTTTTAAAGGCCAACATTCTGCGCCATTGAGTATTGCAGGTCTTACCACCATCTTATAAAATTTACCTTTTAGTCTAAGCGGTACTTTTCTTTTACACAATAGGCCCGATACGTTCCTCTACTTCAACCATCCAACTTGAATTCTGGTAATAATATTTCCATCTATATCACCATCATTTTGAACAATAGACCCGAGATATCTACAACGTGCACACCTTTTAAGGATTCGATCACCCATACTTACAACTCTGACACTAGAGCTATTACTATGAAAATTACATTCCATGTATTCAGATTTAAATCTCTAAATTAAATACATATTTATTTNCATTTTGAACAATAGACCCGAGATATCTACTACGTGCACACCTTTTAATGATTTGATCACCCATACTTACAACTCTGTCATTAGAGCTATTACTATGAAAATTACATTCCATGTATTCAGATTTAAATCTCTAAATTAAATACATATTTATTTTATAATTTTCAAATTATCATTGCCATAAGATAGTAACAAATTGCAAAATTTTATATTAATATTTTCATGCTCCATTGGAAAGATGAAAATAATGGAAATATAAGATAGTATATTGAAGTGTCAGTTGGAATCAAAATGAATTCGGAAACAAAATACATATTAGTAATTAGATGTTTTGCTGAAGATTTTCTGACAAAATTTGGATTGTTTAATAATTTAAAATAATTTGAGCTTTATCAACAGAATCGAAGAGAATATGAGCTTTACATTCATTATTGTGCTTGTCTTAATCATCTCGACCTCCAAGCTTCCTTAATACAAATAATCAAATGATCTTGAAATTTCTGCATGAAAATATTAGATTTAGCAATCATGTGTTTATTATCATCAAAATTATAGAGTCAACAAGATGATTTATATAGTTTCAGGATTTAAAAGCTCTTGCCTATGACTATCATGCATCATGCTTGATCTTATGAGCAATTTCTCTCATAACCATCACATCCTTGGCAGATAATGCTTCTGTCATCTTTAACAACTGATTGTATTAAATTTTTGGTTGCATTTTATTTTATTCTTCTGTTATTTGATTCACTAGCTAAGAGACATCATGTGAATTTTCTCCTCTTCAATTTACTGATTGTTGACTTATGACTCCATTTTAATTATAAAGCTAGCAATTGTTGTTTGTTGCAGTGGCCTTTATCCGTTTGATTAATTTATGCATTTCTACTTTATTTATTTCTTTTTTTTTATACTTTTGAACTTAAATTATGCAACCATTCCAGTTGCCACCTTGTAAATGCAACATCTAACAACTTTTTACCTTATTAATTTTCTCATATTGGGCAATATTTTCTAGGTCAAGATTAGGGGAAGGTCATTGCAGTGTTTTGCTTGTGGAGACAATGCTGCCTTAACTCGACAGAGTTTTCAAAATTTTGATTATGAGGGCTTCACGCAATCTCCTATGTCTGATAAGGTAATTTAATATCATACTTGCTGATATGATGATGTGGCTTTTGGAGTCTTTATCTTCTTAACGTTCAAAATCAGCGGCGATATATTTTCTAGCCGATAGCATATAAACATTATTCAAAGGGTATCATTGAGCTTGCTCAGTAGCTTGCATTTCATGGCTTTGTAATTATGTATTCTGATTGTTGATCACATATGTAATGGAATATAGTTACATATTTTCTCAATGCTGTGTATGTTTCTGCATTTCCTCATTGTAGATGGATCTTGCCACCAAAATCTTATCTTGTCCTCCAGGTTTCTTTCTCCTTGTATTTCAATGGATGTTAAAAGATGTCAAGGGAATTTGTAGTAGTTGGGAACCATTTTGTCCTTTCATTCTTAGATCATTCTTCATCTTCCCAGACCAATCTGCATTATTCTTCTCCCTTTTTTTTAATCATGGCTTAATGAGAAGCGCTTTACGGTGGTGACATGCTGAGTAGCCTTCCCTGATGATCTTCTCCTTTGTTGAAAGGTAGCAGCCATGGAAAGATTAAAAGTCTTGTTTGGCTCCTCTCTCCCATTTCCACTTTGATTGAATAATTCTTTGAAGAAGTTGAGCAGCTGAAGCCATGGGAACCCGACCCATGTCTGATGGGTAGCCTCCAGTGTGAACCTTTTCCTTTATATTAAAAAAGAACTGTAATGCATATTTTCAATAAAATCTCTTTTATAATTATTTAGAATAAAATATTATACTATAGATTCTTTAAGCCTTACATTTTTTGCATTTTGCTGTCACCATTGATGAGCTCCTAGGCTTGAAATCAAATATTGTACTACGAAAGAAGTTACTGTGTTAGCATTACAACTTTCTCCAACAAAGTCTAAAATTAACTGCGTAAGCAAAATAGTGTTTTCTCTGTCAAAATACTTATTTATCAAACATCATTATTCTTTTTTATGCTATGATCCTGCAACTTTTGTGAATCTTAATACTTAAAAGTTCAACCATTTTCTTTTTATGAAACTTTTTTATTTATTTATGAAACTCACTGTTTTTTTTTTTTTATTATTTTTTAATGAAACTTGCTATTTTACTCTTCACATGTAGACTAAATTTGAAATGGTATATGACTAAGAATCCCTAAAGAAATAGATTGTTTTAATTGGTCCACAACGAACTTTGAAACTTGGTCATGAAATAAAATTATATTCTAGTAAATTAAAGATTTGTAAAATTTCAATCGCTCTGTACGGTCTAAATGGACATTCTATGAGTAGACCAAAACTTTGAAATGATCTTTTGAGCAAAATGAATGACCCTCAAACCTCACTGTGAAATAATAATATAATAAATTTTTGGTCAAATATAATAAAGTCAATAAATCTGAATTGTTTTGCATAGGATTACCATACTTCTGTCTGCATGTTTTAGCCTCATAATTACATCCTTTTTTTATTGCTTCAGCTTATATCAATGAGATTCATAACAAGGAAGCATAATCAATAATAAGCAGAACTTCAGTTTAACTTTTTGTAATCTGCATTATTTTCATTGCAATTTTAGGCTCGTCCGAAGCTAAATTTGATTTCGGACAGTGCGCGAATAAGCAGTACAGAGTACAAAGATTTGATCGATAAACGTGAACCACATGTATTACTAGACGTACGCCCGGCACATCATTTCAAAATCACAGCTATTCCTAAATCCATAAACATTCCACTGTCCACATTGGGGGATCAGATATCCCTTGTCAATTTACATTTGAAAGAAGCAACAAAGGATTCAGGTAAAGCTGCTTCACTCTATGTAGTTTGTAGAAGAGGAAATGATTCACAGAGAGCTGTTGATTTCCTGAGCAAGAATGGTTTTCCTCTGGCAAAAGATATTATTGGGGGACTCGAAGCATGGGGTCTTGAAGTAGATCCTTCATTTCCTATATACTAGGAAACTTGCAAAGAAGGTGCTTTTATTATATTAAAAAATGCTTGTAATTCATTAATGTTTATTTTCTGGTGAGGATTCAGGAAAGCATAAACGTTATTTTATGTATTTGATTGAGTTTAAGGCGGATTAGAGATAATCTATTGCAGATATATTGTGTTTGTTGGATTTTATCACATATATTAGTAACTAATTTCATTTTTTTGGGATCAGTTTTGTGAATGATCTTAAACATATCACGTTATTTTCACCATTGTTAGCTTGATTCTACCTGTTTAAGATCTGTTTCCTGATTATTCTTCATTAGTCCCTGTATAGTTTTGCATGGTTGCTAAAATAACTTCATTTTATTTTTGCACGACGTCTGTTTAGATTTAATTTATGCTTCACCGCCCTCAGTAGCTAGGGCCTGCTTTGTTGACTTGTCTATTATGATTTTGATGTTATGACATGCAAATACAGGATTAATTATTGACACATATCTGATGCGGGGCTCGGCATGAGGACCAACCGATCCGTAAGGGAGGGGGGCTGCCACCCCCTCCCACTTCCTTCATTTCCTTTTATTCTCCTTTTCTTTTTCCTTCCTTCTTTTCTCATTTTCCTTCCTAGAACTTTCCTATTTTAATACCTTTCCTAAAACTGAAATTTGATGTTTATTCTCCTTCTAATTTAAATCCTTTCTTAAAAGCCTAAATCTTAATTTTATTTTCCTTTCTTACTTTAAAATCATTTCTCAAAATCTGAGATTTTGATTTTATTTTTATTCTCCTTTCTTACTTTAAATATTTTTTATAGTCGGTCAAGTATTTTATAAATAGAAATTGATGTGTCTAGGGTTAGGGATCTTAATTTTAAAATCGAAATTCAGTTTTATCAGTGTTTTCCCGCTTGATGGTTGTATCCAACGAATAGGAGAGTGCTCCGGCTGTAACCTTATCGGAGGTGGTGATTATCTTCACCATTCCGACCACTCCACGCTATCCAATAGTCCGACCACGTACCTATCAGCCAACAGTCGGCTGATTTCCTAGCCACTCCTCTCAGATTGTCGCCAAGTTGCACTGCAGCTTACCTGCAGAATAGTCGTCGCTCTATTGCCCTCTCAGATCATCGTCGATCCCCATGTAGCTTCACTGCAGACAGTTTGCAGCGCACTTGTTGTCCTTTTTGATGTCATTGCTGCAGCCACCTGCAGTCAACTACAACCACCTTTATTCGCAACTCCCTGCTGCCCTTCATGCACCTTCGCTTGGCATTGCTCTAGCCTTAACAATAGTAACACCCTCAGTCGATATATGAACATCAACATAGCTTTGTACCTCCAAGCTCTTTTCTGGGTTGCTCCAGTATCTGCTAACAACTCTCACTGCGTGGGCAATATCCTGCCTCAGTTAAAAGCTCTTTTCAACAAGTCCAGCTGTATACCTTTTATTGTCATCAAATGCAGTCTTCACCCGGTACACCTTTTAGTGCAATGCCTTCTTCCTTGGTGGAAGTTCTGTCAGATCCCAAGTTTGATTCCCTGACAAGGAGTCCATCTCCTCCTCCTTGGTCAGCTCCCACTTGCTCGAATTCTTATCTTGCGAGATTTCTTCATAGTTGTGATTCTCCGACATTTGTCTGTACAAGGTCCGGTTTTCCTCTCTGACGCTGTCACTTTTCAGGAAATTGATCTTCTTCTACTTCCCCATAATGCACATCTGACTCATGTGTCATCATATGAGTAAACTTGTAGTCATATATAGCGTGTCAGTTTTTTTACCCCAAACCAGTACTAATGTTGTTTTGGTAACCTTCCAGTTGCTATCTGAGAACAACACTGAATGACCACCCTCATTGAGCTGTCCAACAGAGATAAGATTTTTCTTCAACTCGGGAACATGCCTGACTTTTTGTAAAGTCCATTTGCTCTTGTTAGGGACTGCAATATCAACGTCCCCTATCCTCACCACGTCCAGAGCTTTTCCATTAGCCAGATATATCCTCCCAAAGTTATCTGCAACATAATTTCATATTAAATCCCTGCGGGAAGATGTATGGAAGGAAGCCCCTGAATCTAGTATTCAGCCATCAACAGAACCGTGAACTGCGAGCAATAACACATCTTGTATTTCTTCAGTTACAACATTAGCGTCATCATTCTTCTTCTTCTTAGGATTCCTGCAGTTCCTTTTTATGTGGTCAGCCTTGCCACAATTCCAGTAAGTTATCTGCTGACCAGAATTTGATTTTGATCTTCGTTTGTTTGAGTTTCTATCATGTGATCTCCCTTTAAAATCAACATTCAGCGCCGAATTTGAACACGATGCCTCGTCAGAATCCTTCTTGCACATCTCTTCAACAAAAATCAAATCATGAATATCATCATATTTCAGCTTAGATTAACTTGCAGAACTACTAACTGTCATTCTCATGACTTTTCAGTTATTTATCAATGAAGCAAACAATATCATCGCACGTATCTCATCATCAAAATCAATTTCAACAACGATAACTGATTTGTGATAGTGCTGAAATCATTTAGGTGTTGAGCAAAAGACACATTTCAGCATCTTCAAGTTGAATAACCTTTTCATCAGGTGCACCTTATTATTTGCTGATGACTTTTCATACATATCTGATAAAGCTATCATGAGATCTGCAGTAGTCCTCTCCTTGATGACGTTATGAGCAACTGATCTCGACAGAGTTAATTGACCAAAGGAAAATATGTTGAGATTTTTATACATATTTTACATTGTTTTTTATGATATTGCACTTTAAAGAAATGTATTTTTGATATTTTGTTGCAGGAATGATGAATTAGGGTCATTGGAGTAAAAAGATGCAAAAAGGATCAAATTTGGAGCGAAAAAGACCAAAATGTGAATATTTGAACTAAGGCGCCGACGACGAGATTTTCCTGAGACTCCAGAATTAATTCACTTAGAAGGCCCGCCGACAACGTCCTCGAGCTGCCGACGGCGAGCTCGGCGGTTATTCCCTACTAGGCATTGGATGAGGACAAATTTTGGAGGGGTGCTTAGGCAACTCTTGGGAAAGCTCATCCACAACTTTAAAAGAAGATTTTGGCCAAAAAATTGGAGAGGTCTTAGATGTTAGAAATTTCCTGAAGGTGGGGGAGACTCAAAATTGAAGTGTGAAAAAAGTGTAGAGTCTAAATTGCGAGGAATTCTTCGAGAGATTGTAAGAGTGGAGGGAAAGTGAGAGATTTCTTTCCGTAGAGTGTAACAATTGTGAGGAATTCTTCAAGAGATTGTAAGAGTGGAGGGAAAGTGAGAGATTTCTTCCTCCTTCCACTTCGAAGAAGAATTCTGTGTGCTGTAAAGAAAGAAAGAGATTCAGAGGAACTTCGAGGAGCAATATTATGAGGAATTCTTCGAGAAATTGTAAGAGTGGAGGGAAAGTGAGAGATTTCTTCCTCCTTGCTCGTTTCGAAGGGAATTGCTTGTGTTGTAAAGAAAGGAAGAGATTCAGAGGAACTTCAAGGAGTGTTCTTGGGGAGAAATTAGAATTTTGTGTGTTGTAAAGAAAGAAAGAGATTCAGAGGAACTTCGAGGAGTTTGCTTGTGGAGGAATAAATTCTGTGTGCTGTAAAGAAAGGAAGAGATTCAGAGGAACTTCGAGGAGAGTTCTTGGGGAGAAAGAGATTGTAAGAGTGGAGGGAAAGTGAGAGATTTCTTCCTCCTTGCTGCTTTGAAGAGGAATCGTGTGCTGTAAAGAAAGGAAAAGATTCAGAGGAACTTCAAGGAGTGTTCTTAAGGGAATTGCTTGTGTTGTAAAGAAAGGAAGAGATTCAGAGGAACTTCAAGGAGTGTTCTTGGGGAGAAATTAGAATTTTGTGTGTTGTAAAGAAAGAAAGAGATTCAGAGGAACTTCGAGGAGTTTGCTTGTGGAGGAATAAATTCTGTGTGCTGTAAAGAAAGGAAGAGATTCAGAGGAACTTCGAGGAGAGTTCTTGGGGAGAAAGAGATTGTAAGAGTGGAGGGAAAGTGAGAGATTTCTTCCTCCTTGCTGCTTTGAAGAGGAATCGTGTGCTGTAAAGAAAGGAAAAGATTCAGAGGAACTTCAAGGAGTGTTCTTCGAAGGGAATTGCTTGTGTTGTAAAGAAAGGAAGAGATTCAGAGGAACTTCAAGGAGTGTTCTTGGGGAGAAATTAGAATTTTGTGTGTTGTAAAGAAAGAAAGAGATTCAGAGGAACTTCGAGGAGTTTGCTTGTGGAGGAATAAATTCTGTGTGCTGTAAAGAAAGGAAGAGATTCAGAGGAACTTCGAGGAGAGTTCTTGGGGAGAAAGAGATTGTAAGAGTGGAGGGAAAGTGAGAGATTTCTTCCTCCTTGCTGCTTTGAAGAGGAAATGTGTGTTGTAAGGAAAGGAAGAGATTCAGAGGAACTTCGAGGAGTTTTCTTGGAGAGAAATTTGTAAAGAAATGAAGAGATTCAGAGGAATTTCGAAGAGTTTTCTTTGGGAGAAATTAGAGATAAGTTTATTTATTGTTGTAGTTTGTATGACTTTGATTTTATATATGAATTCTGAGTTTTGTTGTGTTTTCCCCATGAGATCTGAGTTGTTTTCTCTGTCTTTCTCCTTGTCTTGAGATTTGTGAAATGATGATTTGAATTGGTGAAGCCACGAAAATGTTTAAGAAATTGTGATAATCTTTTCACTTTGATCTTAATTTACTTTCAATCTGATCAATTGATTTATTAAAATATGTTGAGTTTTATAACTAAAGTGAAGATTACATCCAAGATTCAGGGAGGTCTAAGCCCTTGGAAGTTGGGTGCAAAATTATCAGACGTAAAATTGGAGATTTTAGAGTGACAGACTAAATTCCCCAATTCGGTCCTATCGTTTGGGTGCTGGAGTGTAGATGTTAACCCTCATGCAAGGGGAACGTGGGAGCTCCGAAGTGAGAGCTGGTATCCTCCCAGCCTAGCCGCAGATTCAGTAAACAAGNAATAGGACCAAATTAGGGGTTTTAGTCTGTCACTCTAAAATCTCCAAATCTATGTCTGATAATACTATTTTCCTATTTATTTGCACCAAACTTCCAAAGGCTTTGACGTCCCTGAATCTTGGATGTAATCTTCACTATAGTTGTAAAACTCTACATATTTTAACAAATCAATTGGCCAAATTGAAATTAAATTCAGAACGAAGTGAAAAGACCATCACAATTTCTTAAACATTTTCATGGTTTCACCAATTCAAATCACCATTTCACAAATCTCAAGACAAGGANAGTCCACATTACAGTTTCACATAACGTAACAAACAAAGTCTAAATAACATCACAACACAAACAATACAATCACACAGTACAAACACAAACAAACAAACAAAAAGATCACTAGTCAAATCATCTTTGTCTTCATCTACATCCAACTTCTGCTGCTGATATGGAGTAAACACGGTGAACAAGGAACAGAACTGAATGTTCTCCCCTCAGGTATCTAATTAAAGCATCATTATAAGCAGCATCATACTCAATTTTTTGTCGAATCAAATCATCAGTGTGAGCATTTTTGGCTTCCATATCATGCATCCTATAATCCATCCTCAAAATATCTCCCTGTTGTATCATCATTTGATCCAAATGTTCTATGTTGTTGGGGTCACTAGAAGTAGGTCCATGAGAGGTAGAAGGAATATCCCTAGAAGTAGAAGGAAAATCTCTAGCCTTACTGCCAGATCTCCAGTCAACATGAGATTCATATGTCTTGATGTTTGCAAGCCCAATAGGTCTCTAAGGCTCAATCCTCTCCCATCAGGTCTAAAATCAACTCCTGCCTGCTCACAAAGTGTGTAAATAAGAGCAGGGTGTGCCAATCCACCAAAAGTCTCTCCTAGAGCAATAGATCAAGTGTTCATAGAAATAATATAGGTGACCAAAGGAAAATATATTGAGATTTTCATACCTATTTTATACTGCTTTTGATAATATTGCACTTTGAAAAAGATATTTTTGATGTTTTGTTGCAAGAATGATGAAATATCATTGGAGCAATAAGATGCAAAAAGGAGCGAATTTAGAGCGAAAAAGACCAAAATGTGAAGAATTGAACTAGGGCGCCGATGGCTCCATCGACCCCGCCGACGACGAAATTTTTCCAAGACTCTAGAATTAATTCATTAAGAAGGTCCGCCGACGGCACCTTCGAGGCCGCCGACGGAAAGCTCGACGGTTATGTCCAACTAGGCTTTGGATGAGGATAAATTTTAAAGGGATGCTTAGGCAGCTCTTGGAAAAACTCATCCACATCTTTAAAAAGAAGACTTTGGCCGAAAATAGAGGAAGGGAGGTTCCAAATTGAAGTGTGAAAAAGTGTAGAGAGTCTAAATTGTGAGGAATTCTTCAAGCGATTATAAGAGTGGAGGGAAAGTGAGAGATTTCTTCCTCCTTGCCGCTTCGAGGAGAAATTTTGTGTGTTGTAATGAAACGAAGAGATTCAGAGGAACTTCGAGGAGTTTTCTTGGGGAGAAATTAGAGAGAAGTTTATTTATTGTTATAGTTTGTATGACTTTAATTTTATATATGAATTCTGAGTTTTGTTGTGTTTTCCCCATGAGATCTGAGTAGTTTTCTCTATCTTTCTCCTTGTCTTGAGATTTGTGAAATTGTGATTTGAATTTGTTGAGCCATAAAAATGTTAAAGAAATTGTGATGATCTTTTCACTTCGATATTAATTTACTTTCAATCTGGCTAATTAATTTGTTAAAATATGTTGAGTTTTCCAACTAAAGTGAAGATTACATTCAAGATTTAGGGAGGTCAAAGTCCTTGGAAGTTGGGTGCAAATAAATAGGTAAATAAAATTATCGGGCGTAGAATTGGAGATTTTAGAGTGACAGAATAAAATCCCCAATTCGGTCTTATCATTTGGGTGCTAAAGTGTAAATGTTAGCCCTCAGGCGAGGGGAACGTAGGAGCTCCGAAGTGAGAACTGGTATCCTCCCAGCCTAGCCGCAGATTCAGTAAACAAGCGTAGGATTAGTCAATATTCTTTATGCCTGGACCAAAGGGTAAAGAATAAGTATGCTCCTATTTGACACAATATAATTTGAACTAATTCACTTTATCCATTCAATATAATTTCTTGACAAGGAGAAGGATGCTTTCTTATATATTGAATATCACACTAAAAACCTCGTTAGTATATTTTATTATTTAATAGTTATTAAATTGCATATTTATTTCAATTGCCTATTAGTGACAGATAAGAAAATTGAATTCCATTGTTGTGATTAAAGTATTGCTTTTATAAAGTCTTAATTCGTAGTTCTAATATTACTCCTTTTGGGATCGATATCTAGGACTCCATTAGAGCCCTATATTACTTGAGCGATATGTATACTTGCGTAATTTGACTTTAACATTATTGAATATTATATCTATACATCTTTATAATCATATATATATATATATGATTTTGCACAATTATTGAATATTTTATACACATCTTTATCAAATCTATAACTGTTATCAAGTTTTTGGCGACTCTATTAGAGCCCTATATTACTTGAGTGATACGTATACTTGCGTTGATAAGTGTGACTTTACAATTATTGAATATTTTTATACATACATCTTTATCGACTCTATAACTGCTATTAAGTTTTTGGTGCAGTTGCTGAATTATATACATACACCTTTATTAAATCTATAACTGTTATTAAGTTTTTGTATAGTTGCTGAGGAATTAAATCTTTTAGCAGCAGTATTAATTGCTTATATTTTTAAGCATATATAAAGTCGCGTTCAAGTTTTTGGCGTCGTTGCCTGGGAGTAAACAAAAATTACAATTAGAGTAATGACCGCGACTTTATATATTCTTAAAAATATAAGATAAATATGGACGTAATAAATATTCAATAATTGTAAAGNCATGCTCCTATTTGGCACAGTACAAATTGAACTGATTCACTTTATCCATTCACTATAATTTCTTGACAAGGAGAGGGATGTCTTCTTATATATTGAATGTCACATTAAAAACCTCATTAGTATAATTAGTTATTTAAGAGTTATTAAAAATATATATTTATTTCGATTACCTATTAGTGACAGATAAGCAATTTGAATTCCATTGTTGCGATTAAAATATTGATTTTCTAAAATCTTAGTTCGTAGTTCTAATATTACTCCCTGTGGGGTCGATATCTATGACTCCATTAGAGCTCTATATTACTTGAGCGATAAGTATACTTGCGTTGATAAATGTGACTTTACAATTATTGAATATGTTATACATCAATCTTTATCGAATCTATAACTGTTATTAAGTTTTAGTACAGTTGCTGAGGAATTAAATATTTTAGTAGCAATATTAAATACTTATATTTTTAAGCATATATAAGGTCGTTGTCATTAACCCCTAAAAAATGTCGATCCAACAGATTCCACTCCGTTTCGTCCATTGTTTTTGGTCGCTTTCGCAGTAACGGAAGATGAAGTTTCTTCCCATAGATGTAGTCATCTATATGCATCATTCAGTAAGCAAAATATGTGTCATTGAACTTCTCGATCCCCGATGTCATCACTTCGTCTTCGTCCATCGTTCTTCCTTAAATCCAAACCCAAGGCTCTGATACCAGTTGTGAAAAACGACGACAATAAAGCGAAAAATGAAACCATAAAAATTGCACTCAGAAAAAAACATCAGAGCGACACAAATTTACGTGATTCGATAAATTTATTTACGTCCATAGAGCTGCATAAGATTTTATTTCTTCGAAGAATTACAGAGTCGAGCGCCTCGATGTTTACAAAAAAAATCTTCATTTTCTTCTCTCCCTTCTTCTCTCTCTCTCTTCTCCTATCTTTCTCTCTTAGAGAACTTGGCTTGGCCTAGCTTATTTATGAAAAACCATAAAAGACTATTTATAGAAACCAGAAGAGCGGTAGGTGGGAAGTAGGTGAGCGGTGTGTGGGATGTGGTAAGTGAGCGGTAAGTGGGAAAATATGTGAGCGGTAGGTGGGATTCTTAATTAGAAAACTAATTAACAACAGTTAATTAAATTGCAGTGGACCGGTTCTCCACATTACCCAACAAAATAAGTATGAGATTTTAACTTTTTAAAGAATTTGAATGGTCAAGAAAGAATGAGGATGAAATTTCTTACAAGAATTGCATGAAATCTTTCATACGAAAATGTGAATAAAACATAATCTATTTAATGAAATCAACAAACAAATTAACAAGAATTAACGATCTATTCTTTATTGTTTATGAAGCAATATGGATTTTGTATAGCCAAGCAATTTATGCATATGTTCAGCACAAAATTAATGTTAGACAAAGAAATAGGATGATTAGAAGGTAAATAGATAATATCAGCATTTATTTGTAAATAAACTCACCAAAAAAAAAGTTAAAGTTGTGCCAAAATTGACTCATGTGTGCCAAAAATGTCCACTAAATCGAGTTTTACTGTAAAAAATAATAGAAGTGGGAATCGCGTGAAGCTGAATAATTTTGTAAAGAAATAAACAAGCCATTTGCAAAGCATTTATTGTGTTGGTGCAAACTAAAAGGTTGGCCATCTTAGAGAAGCAACAAACTATAATAAAGCTAAAGTTATATTTGTTGGAGATCCTGATAAACTTAGGGATGAAGTCCAATTTAATATCTTTCCTATAAACTTTGGATGAAAAATGGCATGCAATTTTCAATGGTTTGCTTAATCACTTCACCACAGTGGCTAGTCTAAACATTGAATAATGACATAATTACCCCAAAAGAAAATCTCTCAGAGATGTCTATAGAAAATAGATGAGTAATCCTTAAAAATTTAAAAATCATCATGATGTGTGAAAAATAACATACAAAAAGTGGAATGGAACTTTAGCAAGCATAGATTCTCTTAAAAAAAAAATCAACATGATGTGTAAATAAGAAAGTAGAATGGAATATTAGTGTTAAGCGAAGCATATATTCTCTTAAAATTAGAGCTTGAAGGTCTCTCTTCTTTGGCTGGAGAAGGCTAGGAATTAAAATAAACATCAAGGTCGAGAAGTAATAGTTATTGACATGAGTTAGTGTGGTGTCAGTACTCATGAGGAAAGATATTGATAAGTTCTTTAGGCCCTCATGTTTCATAATAAGGGATAAACTTGTGTGATAGAGATGATAACATTGGTATTATAAGGCATGGATGACTGCATAAAACTAATGATCAAATTGAAATAATATTGTTTAATCTCATTAAGAAAAATGGGCTATGAGATGTCCTATCTTAATTAAACATCATGGGAGACTTGGTCATTTTAAATGTAATTAATTTAAAGTAAAGTTGGTCAAAGGTGGCTATTATAATACTTCATTTTTTGTGACAACATTTAGCGGATCCATGATCATGCATTCATGTTAAACCTTCCAGTAAATTTATGGTAAAGCATAGCTATGCTACAAAAGCTACAAGCCAAAATCACAGATTAACCCAAAAATGCTATAAACGTTGAGAAATTCAATCAGCTAAGACAATAAACACAGGAAAATGAACCTTTGTTTGTTTGAAAAAAAAAATGCATTTAATTTGATTTATGTCATCTTTATTGTGACCAATGGTGATAAAGCTTAAGATGCCATCCACTAAAAGATATTTGATGATAAATGATGTAGTAATTGGTCCATGACTCACAGGACATATCAAAATACTTAAAAAAATCTGCTATCCTTTCAAAAATAGGTTTCCACTCATCCTCTATACAGATATATAGCTAGTGGTAGCTACATTGCAAACTATTTAAAAAGTGAACCTAAGGGGTTGTTTAAAACCATTATTTATTTATTTATTATTTATTATTTTATTTTGTTAATGTTTTGATTTGAATTAGAACATATTTGGTTATACTACTCATTTTGAAAAACACTATACAATTTAGGTGTTTTGAGTGTTTTTAAGATAAGGTAAGGTGAGTTGATTTTTAAAATAAAAAATAAAAATATATATGCTCTCAAAAATACAAAACAAAGATGAAAATAAAAATAGAAAACAAAAATGAGACCATACAGACCTTAAGCATGACATCTAAATGTGATACAGGAACGTGATCAAGTGATGTTTGATGATGATCATTTTGATGATCCGACTATCGACACACATATATCAAATCTCATCATCCTAAAAAAAAAAGGAAGAATGCAGGGATGAGATAAATATCAAGTTCAACTTTAGTGAAGCCTTTAGTTGAGATGCCTACCATTAAATTATTTTCTCAAGTTTAGCATGCTTCTTATGACTAGCCCTGTAATAATAAAGAATAGCTAAATTTATATCATGGACAATCATTAACATGTTGAATGTCTTGTATAGGAGGAATAATCATCAGGGATAATCATTTCCCATAATGTGTTTGTTAACAATACAATTATTCTACTAACTAATATTGATGATATATTAGAATAAGTTGAATTCCACCAGCTCACCATGTTCTTCCCAGAGTTTGAGCTACTCTAGAATGAGTTTATGACGCCCAAAATGAGTTCATGCAACTTTGAGTGAGTTCATCTTTAATCATTTCAACTTTGCCGATCTGGCCTAAATGAATCCAGATTAACTAGCACCAAAAATTTGGACAAACAGAGTCCACTGATTTTATAAATTTATAAATACCTAGCTAACAGATCAAATACAATCACTCTCAAACCGAAACATTAACATTAATAAATCAAAACCTTTCAAAAATATCTTTTTCATTCACCCACCCTGCTCTTCTTCTTTCTAAAATCTTCAGGGCCAACAAGCTTTAAACCACTCGAGTTCATCTCTTTCCACAAATCCATGGCCGCTTCTATCTTCCCAAACTTCCTCAAATTACTGATCATTGCACGATATACATATATTGAAGGACAGTGACGCTTTTTCATTTCACCAAATAATATCATTGCGTCATTAACATGACCTGCTCTTCCAAGACCATCAATCAATGCTGTATAAGCTTGCAAATCCAACTCAAATCCTACATCAATCATTTCTTTTGCAAAAGCTTTACACAAATCCAACCTGCCAAGCCTTCTAAGGCAATTGATCAAGGTGTCATAAGTAACAGTATCTGGAGAATAACCCAACTCTTTCATTAATGAAAATTCAGACAGCATTTTGTAGACTTGACCAGCTCTACCTAAGATAGCCAGGACTGTATTGAACGTTACAGTGTCGATTTTACAGCCATGATTCTTCAGTTCTTCAAATATCATCACACTTTTATTGATTTGGCCGGATTTGGCAGTCAGAAATATAATCCTGTTTACAACAGTAGGATCACTATGGACAGTGTTCTCTGAAACTTCTTTGATGAATTTTAGTAGTTTTGAGTCAGACAAACTTGGAAGAACCCTTGCAACATTAAGATATGAAATTAAATCAGGGGGTAGTTTTGAAATGAGTAATTTCTGGAAGATATCACAGAAAAGATCAAAGTCACTAGTTTCAGCTGCTTCAGCTAGAAGTGAGTTGTAAGCATTCAGATTTGGATGTAATTGTTTATCATTAGAGTGCTGCAACAAAGAGACAGCATCAGATAAGTTGCCAACTTTACAGAGTTTCTCAATCAATATACTGCACATATCTTTTCTGTAACATACTTCGTCTTTCTCGTTTGAGAAGAAAAGTTGCAAGGCCTTTGTCAAAGATTCATCAGTAACGGAAATGGCTGTTGAAATTTTCCGGTAATGGCCAACTTCTGATGCTAACTCAGATTGTTTGGAAGACAATGATGACATTAATTTAGCCGGAAAGGAGTTACCAATCATAGATTTCTGTGGGTACCAGAGCAGAAATCAGAAATAATATAATCTTTACAGTTAAGTAAATAACAATGTAAGAAAAAACAATGCTCAAATAAAAATTTGAAGGGACGATAAATGAAGATGAATTATAGCAATATTTTTCCCTTGTTTTCACGCGTCAACATCCAGCATCCTTTATTAAATTTTCAACAAACAAAAAGAAAAGCTTAGGACTTATTTGGGATTAATTTTATTTTTTAGCTTCTAAAAATAAATTAAATTGTTTTTTAAAACACTCAAAACAACTTTTAGGTGTTTTGGGTGTTTTTAAAAACAATCATATCTTAATCAAACATGCTAAACATGTTTTGTTTAAAATCAATACATTAAAAATTTAAAAAATTAATAAAAAGAAGATTAGAAAATAAAAAACAAAATTGACCCAAAACGGGCCTTTTGAGGCTATTTGCGGTCACTTTGATTAATTGTTTTCTAATTTGTATTCTTGTTTTGTTTATGTTTTGATTTGAAATAAAATATATTTGTTTAAAACTAAATAAAGTGTTTTAACAAATATTCTAATCAAATTTTAGTTTTTTTGAGAGTTTTTAAAAACAGAAAAAAAAAAGATGAAAAATACACAAAATAAACATACTTTTTTAAAACAACGACAAAAAGCAAAAATCTGAAAAGTCCCATAATCAACCATTTCTAGACTAATGGATTTGATGATGTTCATAGCTTCATAAAAGAAGGTATAAAAGCTTTGCATCACATTTCATAGTTCAATAAAACCCAAAAAAATGCTAATTTTAGCATATGTAATGTCAAAGGGGTAGGTAATGGGGAAATGTACAAATCCAAATCTTGACCTGACAAATAAATCTTGACATATATTAGTTTCTAATCCTTATTCTTAGACTTACTCATCCCAATTTAAGATTGACATTTATTATAAAGTGACTCGAGGACGTCCATGAAAGAATGTGTCACTAGGATCATTCAAATGACTAACATAAAAAACAAAAACAAGACGTGGATGGTACTTTTAATATTAAAAAAAGTAAGAGATGTAATTGCAAATTATTTTCTCGACTCTATAATGACTCTTTGAAATGCCAATATACGCTGGCTAGCAAGACCATCTATAAACTATATAGAACTTGTTAATCGAAACCTCACGTTTTCAACTTCATTTGACATCTAAATTAATGCAAATAGAATGCGATAGATCTAGAAATAAAAATAATATTGCATGATCGAACTCTTATTAGTTATCACACTATAATGAAAATGGAAAAAGTATACATATTTTTCTCATTTAAATTGAGGAAATGAAACATATATTAATGACCCAGAAGATTTTCCATAATGATGACTGCAATGGTGTTGATATTGCTCAAATATATGCAAATGAAAAAAGAAAGTTCAGTCTAATATGCTTAAAGTAGGGGTGTATAAGAAAAAGGCTAATCCGAAAATCCAAAGCTCACTAGTTAAACGGATTTGTGGTTTCATTCTGTTTGATTGGCATTTTCTCTACAATGACTTGTTCGGTTAGGTTTAAATTTGAAGTTTTGCAGCAAACCAATCTATTAAACATATTACATATAATTAACAAACATATTACTTAGTAGTTGATCAATCAATTCAAATGGAATCACAACCTTTCTTTAATTTTACACAGCCCAATTGGCCCAGTAGTTAAGTGCTTTGTCTCAGAACTTGAGTTCAAGGACTAGCACACACGAGTCTATGCATGAGTTAGAAAAAAAAAAAAACTTCCCTTGATTTATCTGTATATATATCATACTACTGAAATTCAAATGTGAGGTTCAGATTTGTCACAAAATTTAATTAGCATAACTATTAGCTTTCTTTATTTCTACAAGGCTGTTTCCTATTTTAGGGAATCTAATTGAGGGTTGATATATAGTAATAGGAAATAAAAATAAAAAATGTAATTAAGGACTGATTTGATGTAATAAGAAAAGAAAAACTTCCCCACCCCTAGGTATTGTTCCCTTTGTAATTCAGAAGGGCAAAGGGATGAATACAATTCCCTTACTCAATTTTTTTTATGGTATCAACTATCAAAGCATGGACTATGATACTCGCATATGTCTACTCTTCGACTGAGAAAATTTTTATCCACCAGTTGATAAATGTAGAGATCATCACCATAAAACATCGCAGTAGCTCACACACACATGCTCTATAATGGCTGGATATAGAGGAACTATGAAGCCACATGTTCAATGAGCTCCAATGATTTGAAAAGACTTGTAATTATTAAGTAAGTTCATTGAATCATATTTCTAATAAGTGGTAGTAGCTTGATCCGAAATGAAATTTTAGGTATGTTTTCAAAAAAAAATAATAATAATAATAACGGGCATATTTCTTCAATTATGAGGCATATAAAGTCAAATCACCAGTCTAAATAAAAAAATTCAGTTCTTCGACTAAAATAATAACAGTAAAAATTAGAATGTCAACTCAAATTTCCAACCTCTTCAACAAAAAGCTTATGGCATTCCCTCCGACGATACCCTAATAGTTAAAGCATTACATTTCTGAGACCTAATTTACTATTTTGGAGTAGCCATGCACACTTTACTTCACAGAATGACAGCATTGCACACAAACTAGCTGCTTTTCAATTTTCCCACTTTCCTAAAAATTTCGGCAGAGCAATGCCCTAAATTTATATCTCATAGAGATTAAAAGTGGAAGGAAAATAAAAGGAAAGAAGTCATCATCCGCGTAAATTTTGTCATTGAGGCGAGCAATTTACCGATCTCCCATGACGAAAGCGAAAGCCTAAAGAGCCACTATAGTTGTGCTCGCAGTATTCGCTATCTCCATCAGCTCCAGGCTTGAGATGACCCGCTTCAGAAAACAAAACCCTAGAGCATCTGTGGCAACCACTGCAAGCATATCCGTCCAACAAAAGTTGGAAACTTAATCGAGATAAATTCATCGTCAGCAATGGCATGAGCCGATACCGATACATAACCGCACGCCAACCCTAGATCAGGAGAGTGGGACACCATTTAGCCAATAGCTTCGTTCTGAAATGAACCGTAGACGACGCTGAGAACGGCAGCTGGTTCCGGAGTTCTTCGAGTTGCTGATAATGGTGACTGAAATATATACAAGATAATCGTTGAGAGGTTTCGAACCCTAATGTCTGTGGTTGCAAATTAGTTGGTATGATAGAGATTAAATTCAATTAAATTTAAGGAATTAGTTGGTAATTTGTTTTAATAAATTAATTTATATTGGATTTTAAGATCAAATTTTTAGAAGGAGCATCTTTATTAATAGTTTATGGGGGAGGAGCTTACAAAAAAAATGTGCATAAATGCCCAAAGGGGAGCATTTCTATAAAAAAATAATTTTTTTATTATATAGTATAGTTTATTATAAATAATTTAAATATTAATATATATATANTTATATAGTATAGTTTATTATAAATAATTTAAATATTAATATATATGTAGTTTATTCTAAATAAATTCGTTAATTATTTTTTACATTAATAAAAAAATTAATTTTTTTAATTATTTAATACATTAATTAATATTTAAGTAATATTTAATTAATTCAAATAATATACTTGAACAAAATAAATTAACTAACAATATATAAAATTCTTAAAATTTATTTCACATGAAAATATTCTCATAATATCATATTACAAAAAAAAAACTATTATTTTGTATGATGGGGTGGGATAACGTCTGAACCTGATGTATATCGAGACAATGATCGCATTGGTTGATGTTGCAACTGATATTCTTGAAGTTCTTCTTTAATATTATCATCTTCAATTGCATTATTTGTAGTTTGTTGTGACATCTGGTAATTTTGTAACGAAAAATTGTTCATATAATAAATAAATAAAAATATTAGATGTCATAACAAACTACAAATGACACAACTGAAGACGATGAAGTTAAAGAATAATTTCAAGAACATCATTTACGACATCGACCATTGCGACCATCGTTTAGTTATACATTTGGCTCAGGCACGAATCCACCTCGGCGTAGAATGATCATATTCTTTTATAAACATAATGCTACGAGAATATTTTCATGTGAAATAAATTTTGTAAATTGTATATATTGTAAGTTAATTTGATTTGGTCAATTAAATTTTTTACATTAATTAATGTAATAAATAATTAATTAAAAATTTTAATATTTTCATTCATGTAAAAAATAATTAATAAATTTATTTATAATAAACTTAATGCATATTAAAATTTGAATTAATTATAATAAAATATATTATATAGTAAAAAATAAAATTTTTGATATATAATATAGAAACTCCTACCTTTATAAAACCCCCTCTTTTAGGAAAAATTATTCCATACAGACACCGCATGCAAAAATGCATGCGGTGTTTGATTTGGACCGCTCGTCACACTCTATCAATTTTTTTTTTTCAAAAAAAAAATGAAAATGGGGCCTACCGAAATACAACTTTCACTGTGATGAGCGGTCCAAATCAGACGGTGTCCGTATAAAATAATTTTTCCTCTTTTATGGTGTTTATGCTCCTTATTTTCTTTAGGGAGCTCCTCCCCTATAAACTACTAATAAAGGTGGTTCTTTTAAGAATTTGCCCGGCTTTTAATTGGTGCTATTTAAAAATTTTAGAATTTACATTATTGGATGTCTTATTATATTATTTAACTATGTTGATTTTAATTAGGGTAATTAAATAATATTTATTGTAGTTAAAACATTCAATTAATTATTAATTTTTATTTTGTTAAGTTAATTCGATAATAAGTTTTATTTTGAAAAATAAAAAAAAATAATGTCAATTTACTTAATTTAACTTATATTTAATAAAATAATACTAACTATTAAATTAAATTAAATTTTAAACAGTGTACTAAGCTCTATTCTATTTGTTTAAGCATTAATTATTTTAATCAGTTTACTAGCATTTATAATTATAGCAATTAGTTTATATTTAGCATAAGTTAATATTTTAATTAATGATTAAGTAATCAATTATAAAGCTAATTAAACAAAATCATTTCTATTTAACTAAATTAAAAAAAATTAATGTTAATATTTTTAGTAAATAATATTAGTTTAAATATCTAATTAAAATATCTTATTTAGGTAATACTAATTAATATTATTGATTTTACTAGTTTTTAAAAGTCATAAAAATAAAATGATAAATTGCATATTATGAACAAAAAACAAGAGAACTCTCTATCTTTCGTCCCAGAATTCTGAAACCCTCTATGACGAAAGAGCAAAAAAATCATAACTAGAGCTTGCTACAGAGCCATCAATGATGCATACAATAAGCGAAGTAAAGAGTTTGTGATAGACTTGTGGGTTCAAGTAAATTTGCCACAAGTCCAAGTTCACTAAATTTGGAATATTATATAAAATAACAACAAATGGGATTTTATGAAGTCATTTTGTTGTTATTTGACATGATTTAAGTCAAATCCTGCTAAAATCTTGTTGCTAGACAACATTTATAGACTTTGAAATTTCATTTAAAAATTAATGGTATTAATTTTTCTAGTGTATCAATTTTCTTAAGGATTTAAGTCACTAAATATGTATTTCTATTGTTATATTACTTAATTTTTAAATATTATTAATTGATGTTTACTTTACTAAGTCTTTTTTAATATATCACTCTAAATGATTATAATGCAAAAGAAAAGTTTGGTTAGTTTAAATGAATATCCTCACAATGACCATAAAACTTTCATATTCACTTGTTTTGAAAAATGGCGAGCATGTTTATCCTTTAAAAAGAAAAGTTATCATTTTTGTTATTACATATCAGTGGATAATGGTGAAAGAATTGCATATTCTGGGTATCCCTTTTCCCTTTTTGAAATTCTATTCAGTTGATTAGTTCTTTAAAGAGAGAATAGTATATTGCAGTGAATAATAAGGGTGTGAGAATACTTATCTGATCTCTTGTTCCCACTCTCAGATTGCTCCTTCCTTTACTTCGGCTGCTCTCTGCTACTTCTGCTGATCTCCTCGTGAAGACTTGGGGCTCAGCTGATAAAGATGAAAACATTTTATATTTGTTTTCTAATTAATAACAATGTCTGTTTTGCCCCTTTGTTTATTTACAAGTTTGTCATTGTAATTACTATATATATGTAACCTCTATTTGAATGTATGTAAGATTGAGATGTTTAAATAAATGATAAGATGACTTATCTTTCTTCAAGTGCATTTTATAATGTCTTCCTCTAAATTTTCTCTATTCTCACTTCTCTTCTTTTTTCAATCTCCTCTTTCATATGGTATCAGAGCCACGCAGCTTCACAACAAATATGAATTCCAGCTCCTTCATTTCAACACAAGAACCTAAACTAAATCAACGATCTCTCCAAAAGATCAAAGAAATCAGTATATCAATGTCTCTAAAGTTCTTGATGTCTCACATCAAGAATGTTGTCAACAATCCCCTCACACAAGAAAATTAGATGGAATGGAAGGTTCAGATTTCTAAACTTCTCATTGCCAATGGTTTTGAGTCTTTCTTGGATAGGGCACATACTATGCAGCGATACCTAACCATTATAAAGATTTTAGTGGAAAATATTGTAACAACTGACTCATGAACTGTCTGATTTACAAAATGTAATGTAACATCTTTTTTGATAAAAAATCAGAATTTGTCTGCTAAATAAAAAACTTAAATTACTTAGATGTATGACAAATTATGAATTTCTGAGTGTTACTTTTAGCATGTTCATGTGTCAGTCACATAGACTGGGCTAAGGGTTACCCTCATTTGATTGTCTTGCTGGTAGCCTTTTACCTTATATTGGGTCTCATATACATGATGTTGATGGCTGTCTATAGAATTCCTTCGAGAATTGTCAGGGCTTCAGTCCTGATTCTGAGCCCACCTCTAACTTGAATTCTTATACCCAGTTTCAATCTTTCATATATGTGTCACTTGACTTTTTATATATACATATGCTCATGTCTTTTGTTGTTTATTTAATTCTCCGTAAACACTTGCATGCCTTGCCTGTAATTTTAAACTCTTTAGCAACGACTTCAAAGGCAAGAGGTATATACTATCATTTTCTTTTTACTCCAATTTTTATTTTATCGTACTTTACTGTATATATTTATTTGGTTACACATGGAACATTACTATTCTGTTACTTATTATACCTGTAAAACACCCATAGGGTACAAGATAGTAGGCCACCTGTTCCGGAGGAACCCTGCACAAAAAAAAAAAAAACTCGATGGCCCAACAATAACCAATAATAACCAATTCAACACAAACACGCTTCCTAAAACCTAAAACTATTATTATAGGAAACCTAGAATAAGTGCTCGTGAAGCAAGACGAGGATGCAAATGGGCAAAGGACAACTTCAGATGGCGATTAAGACAAACATGAAGCAAAAGCTGATCATCAACTAAACTTTTCATAAATTTAAATAACATGAACCTTTAGGAATCGAGGTTGTCCATCTAGTACGAGTAAATTCTCACTCTATCTCTTATGTCTTTGTATAATTATGTTGTACAACACAAATCCTAACTCTTTTTGGAATTCCAAGGTTATTTGCTCGATACAACATAAACTTTCATATTTTTCTAGGTTATTTGTATGATTATATACTGTGCAAATGTAAGCCCTAATTTTAAATAATTGGCAGGAGTAAATATCAAATAAACATCATTTCTAAGCTGTAAAGCCAAATAATAGGATAGTTTGGGAAGTCATCACGGTTCTCCTCAAATTTGCGACACCCCCTACTTTTCTTTGATCTCCAAAATAAATGTTCCTATTTGAACAACTTCCACTTGACTTTTCTCATAAACAATCCTGAAAACTCAACTTTGAATTCTGCAAGACGAAACCTCTGATTTTAATCGAAAGTTTTCTTAAGTGACTTTGGCGCTTGAGATGTAATTAACTATAGAGGTTTGCCCTTATAAGAAAATAGGAACCCAGATAATATAAACTCTATCTAATCTTTATATTACGTAGGGGAATTCTCACTCAAAAATTTCGTAGAATAAATGGATGTCATAAATTCCTTAGTTTATATAATTGAGCTCACAATCAAACAATATGATTATCTTTCGAGAGGGTGCAATGCTTGTAGTGATATGCTCGATTTTTAAGCTATTAAATATATGAGATCCACATTGTTTCATTTTTCAAAATCAAAATACTATTTCTCAAAACCAAAATTATATTATATTTTAAATTTATATATATATATATGCAAAAGAAANCAACAGGCAAACGCATGTAGGGGCACTCTGTAACTTTCCTTGACCGTGACGTGGGATCCAGATGGATACAAAGGGACACCTAAACACCAGAATTAGTATCAAACATGTCCAATGTCTTGGGTGAGTCCGTTCAACTGTGGGTTCTCCCGAGTGGGGTTGAATCATTGCAAACCCTAGTTTCGTGGCCCGAACACCTACTGGAGATCTCGAATGGGTGTCGTGAGCTATGAAATGCTACAAGTGAGCAATGAATTGTCTCAAGCTAGTCATGTGGACACCCTACACACGTGACAATAAAAATTGATGCCCACAATATGCAAATTAAATAAAGCACTCTATGGTCTCAAATATGCACCACAACAATGATATTCGACATTTTGTAATTTTCCTTATGCTCAAAAATTTATTCTTACTACCGCCGATTCTTCTTTATTAATCTATCATCAGGATAACATATGTATTTATATTCTAGTTTATGTTGATGATATTTTAATAACTGGTAACTCCTATACGACCATTACAAAACTAAGTCAAACTCTTAGTATGCAATTTAATTTAAAATAAATCAGTCCCATTTCTCACTTTCTCGTCTTAAATATTCAGCCCACCACATATGGATATTTTCTTAATCAAACTCACTACCTCATTGAGCTTCTACACAAAATCAACATGGCTCAAGCTAAACCTGTCTTAACTCCCCTTCCCACAAAGCTCCAAACTTTGGCTGATCCTCCAACACCGTCAATTGACCCCACCCTACACAGACAAACTATTGGAACTCTTCAATATTTAACCCTTCCTCACCCTGAAATAGCCTTCGCTCTTAACTACCTAAGCCAAAACATTCATCAGCCTTCTACTCTTCATTAGCAACAATTAAAACGTCTGCTCAGGCATTTAAAAGGTTTTATGCATTATGGCTTACCCATTACTTCAGGACCTCTGCTACTACCGGCTTTTGCAGATGCTGATTGAGCCTCAGATAACAAACATAGAAAATCCATTTTTGGATTTTGCGTCTGTTTGGGTCCGAACCTTATATCATCGTCCGTGAAGAAACAACCCACTGTTGCTCGAGCCTCAAACAAAGCTGAATACCGAGCTCGCATCTACCACTACCGAAATTATTTGGCTAAGAAGGTTGCCACAAGAGCTAACAAATCAACACATCCATCCAACCACACTCCACATCGATAGTACTTAGGCTTTTGCACTCGCATACAATCTCGTATTCCACGCTCAAACCAAACATATCGAAGTGGACTACCACTTCATCTGAGATCACATCAGACTCAATGAAATCAACCTTCAACATCTAATGATCGAGAATCAAAATGCCGACATCTTTACCAAATCATTATCTACCGCTCGACATCACAAACTAATAAAAGCTGACAATCATTCAACCTGATCATCATCTTGAGGGAAGGGAAACAACGATGTTAACAATACTTACCTGATCTCACATTCCAATGCTCAAATTGATCCTTCCTTTCCTTTGGCTAATCTTCGCTACATCCATTGATCTCCTCGTGAAGACTGAGGGCTTTGCTGATAAAGATAAAAACATTTTATATTAGTTTTCCAATTAATAGCAATGTTTGTTTTGCTTGTCTATTTACAAGTTTGCCATTATAATTATTGTATATATATATTTACTCCANACAGATTCAGCAGGGGTTTAAAAACTTATAAGATTGTTATTTATAAAAGAGTTCTTTGGAGGTTTAATATTAAATTTTGGATAACATAAGTACCACATTTGGGTTCAAATTTGGATGTGTGAATGCATATAAGTGATGGAGCCATGAGTACAGTGTTATGTTAGTTCTGGGCCCATTTTAACCTATTTGAAACAAAATTTGGAGAGGATATCCTTCTTGGGTTGATCCAGTTATATAAAATTTGAGAAGATGATATCTCTGGCTTGATTCAAGGATCTTAGGCTCTCTGTTTCAGATCTTTTTGTCACAGTCTTGAGGATTGCTTCACCCGTTATTCTTTCAATCTTTTGGGTGGATCAATTCCTCCTCTCTCTCATCCTCATTTTTATTCTTTTTTCTTTTGCTTCTTGGTTCGATTTTCTGTGCTTATGTCTGATACATAAGTGCTCATATATAGTCTTTTGTTATATATGAAATCATCAAGCAAAGTCGCAAGTAGGTCGGTTTTGTTTTGGTGCTTAGGGCGATGATGACAAAGGCACGCCGGTGGTAGAGCAAAATTATATCTCATCCTACAACATCAGGACTCAATTCTGGGACCTGATGAACTAAAGGATGAAAGTATCATCACCGACACAACTAGCAGGGGACCCGTACCTTCTTAAGTTGTTGGCGGTCCTATGTCCGATGACGTGATCGACTCGTGGACAACTATTCCTTTTTCAAAAATTGATAAAATAAATTGATAAGAACAGATACAATATTTATAAAAAAATATTTTCACTACAAAATTAGTACAATTTCCTTTTTGTATGCTTGAAATATATGTGCATGCTAAAATATAAATTTTAAAAATGTTATAACTTGGTTGTCCACTTGTTGATTACCGATACCGGGCTAAGAAGTACCCTCCTAAATTAGATTTAGCAGGATATTCTTCTAGTGGAGTGGCGGGCTTTATACATGCCTGTGACTGATAGCAGCCTTCGACGTCCCTCGAGTACAAATATATTATTTGAGCCTAGCCCCGACCAAAGTGTTTGCGGTCCCCTCTTTTCGAACTTTTTTTATATGTTTCCTTGGAGTTTTTGGATAAAACACTCGTGATCTTTTCTCCGGGATTTTCCCGAGGTTTTGATAGTTTTATTTAAATTATTACTTATCAATTTTCTCGAGTTTTTCGTCGTGGATTATTTGTCGATTTTTTTGAATTTTTCAAGCAATGTTTCTCTTATTTATACAGTGAATAATAGTTAGCTTAAAGGAGCAAATGACCTCCCAAATATACAGGTTTGATATACATTGCAGCATTTTATTTCACAGCATGTTATACTGTTCTCCCAGCATGTTATATTGTTCTCTCAACATGCTATACTGTCCACTTTTTTTACTGTATATTATATTGTTCTCTTATTTCATACTGCATGCTTTATTGTTTTGATACACACTATGTCTTAGTATAGGAAAATCTGGTGATTACATAAGATTAACATCAAACCTGAAGTTGCTACGACTAAGAACTTGGATCGAACATTGTGGGCAGCATGACGAGGACATACGGAGGAACCACTTCAAGATGGATTTGCAACATCAAAACACATTCACATCACCGAACATTTTTCTTAGTTTAAATAACAGCCCATAGGATTTCGAGGTGGTTTGCCTAGCACAGCATAAACCCTCACATATCACTTTTAGGCTTTTGCATAACCCTGTTGTGCAATTATAACTCCTAACACTTTAGGATTCTGAGGTTACTATACGATACAGTGTAAATCCTCCTATCTTTTTAGGCTATTTGCAAGATGAGATATCGTGCGAATATAAGTCCTAAATTCTAAATAAATTGCAGGATTAAACATTGAATAACATTATTTCAAAGATATAAAGCCAAATAATATGATAGTTGAGAGGTCACCGGGGTTCTCCTTGAATCTGTGATATCCCCTATTCTTCGCTCATTTGGATTCTTAAAAATAACTGTTTCTGTTTGAGTCAGTCCCATTTGATTTTCCCGTGTCCAATCTTAGAAACCTAAACTTTGAAATCTGGAAGATAAAATCACTGATCTTAATCGAGAGTTTTTTTAAGTGACCCCGGTCATTTAAGATGTAATTAACTATAGGGGTTTGCCTCTATAGGGAACTTAAGACCCAGGTAAAATAAACTCTATCTAATCCTATATTAGGTAGGGGAACTTGTTGGTCTTATATAAAATATTTCGCAGATCAAACAGATGTCACAAATTCTTTAGTTTAGGTGATTGAGCCTACTACAAGTGATATGTTTATTCTTCGGAAAAAGTATATTACTCGTAGTATCATGCTTAGTCATTCAAACTATCTAAAATGTGAGACTCGTTTGGTCTCATTTATTTTTAAATTAAAATATTATTTTCNTAAATTATAGTTTCCTTTACTTTAAATAGTTAACTATAATCTTATTCTCTTATACTAAATATCTTAAGTTAACAAAATAATTTTCATTATAAAAATATTCCTTTAAATCTACCATAATATTTAAATATCTGTTTACAAAATTAATTTTTCTTAAAAAATATTCCTTTAAATCTATCATAATATTTAAATATCTATAAAATATAGTTATCTGAATTTCCTGAATTAAATTCACTACATAAAAAATATTTCTTTAAATTTACCATAATATTTAAATAGTTACACACTTCAAAATATAGTGTCCTTTACTTTAAATAGTTAACTATAGTCTTATTCTCTTATACTAAATATCTTAATCTACAATATTATTTTTTATTGCAAAAATATTTCTTTAAATCTACCATAATATTTAAATAGTTACAAAAAATATAGTTAGCTGTAAATTTCGTTATAAAAATATTTCTTTAAATCTACCATAATAATTAAATAGATACAAAAATATAGTTACCTGAATGATAGTTAACTATAATCTTATTCTCTTATACTAAATATCTTAAGTTACAAAATTAATTTTCATACAAATTGACTATAATCTTATTCTTTTATATTAAATATCTTAAGTTACAAAATTAATTTTCATTACAAAATCATTCCTTTAAATCTACCATAATATTTAAATATCTACAAAATATAGTTATCTGAATTAAATTCCAAATAAAATCATATTAATAATTTTTGAAAATATTGAAATAGAGGACATCTAATAGTTAATCTAATCTACAAAATTAATTTTCATTACAAAAATATTCTTTTAAATCTACCATAATATTTAAATAGTTACAAAAATATAGTTACCTGAATTAAATTTACTACTCAATATTAATAATTTTGAAAAATATTTAAATTGAGAACATATAATACTAATCTTTTTCTTCCCCCTTTAAATATACCATAATATTTAAATATCTACAAAATATAGTTATCTGAATTAAATTCACTACAAAAAATCTCATTATATTTAAATAGTTACAAAAATATAGTTACCTGAATTAAATTCACTACATAAAATCATATCATAATATTTAAATAGCTACAAAATATAGTTACCTGAATTAAATTCACTACATAAAATCATACTTACAAAAATATTCCTTTAAATCTACTATAATATTTAAATATCTATAAAATATAGTTATCTGAATTAAATTCACTACAAAAAATCATATTAAATAAAATTATTTGAAAATAATTAATTAGAGGGCATCTAATAGTTAATCTTTTTCTTCCCTCCCCCAAACTTAAATTTTTTTAAATATGAAATAATACAAGTGGAAAGAAAAACTATAAATATAAATCATGCCTCAGTATTTTAGGCATTTTCATCATTCTGAAATTTTTGCAGGCCTTCTCAAAATTTCTACTTTACCTGGTATGTAATATTAGGAGCTTTCTACACATATAAATTGTTAGAGAAATTTCTGGATAATGAAATTTTGAAATAAGTATAAAACTAAAACATTAAACAAGCACCACATTTCCTAATACTAAACAAAACAATTAAAATTAAAATGCAAAAATAAAAATCACATTACATTACAATCCATAAAATACTACTCCACATCTATTATACCAAACATGCAAATTTAACTACCACACTAACTCTCATTAAAATTAAAAATCATCCAAGTACAACATAATAAAAATGAAAGTCCAAATACACATAAACATCCACTTCTATTACAAAAAGATCACAGAAATAAAAGTACAAATATAAGTACATCAATTACATTCAAATATCAAAATCCCAAGCTATATTTTCATCGTCTTAATCAGCAGGTGGATCGGGCTAATACTGAGTATATCACGGGCACTCAGAAAAAGTAACATCAGGCTCACCTCGTAGTGTCGGGCCTGAGCTTCATAATAAGCTATCTCAAAATCTGAATGCCTTTGAAGGTACTCACTATCGTAATCATGTCGACGTTCTAAACCTCCAATCCTTTCATTTATTAATTATATACTTTTTTGCTGCAAGGTCAACTCATTCATCAAGTCAGTTAGGGTAGGGGAACTAGAAG